>OX333072.1:1887644-2472949 GCA_946863875.1 Alloplasta piceator
GAGAGAGAGAGAGAGAGAGAAAGAGAGAGAGAGAGAGAGAGAGAGAGAGAGAGAGAGAGAGGCAGGGGAAGGGGAGAAAATTGGAAAGGGAGGAAATGTGTGGGAAGGAAGCGACCGAGAACGAGATGGACGAAGAGGTCCAGCGAGCAGGATTTTTCGTGACCAAAGCCAATGCATACGTTAGAGCGTCGAGGCGTCTCACACTCGATTGTGGATTCAATTTCAGTGAGAGGAGTCTGGACAGTGGAGTCCTCGTCGTCGTTATACATCCCCTTATCCTGGCTCCTCTTTCTCTCAATTTCCATCCCTTTTTTGTCCTTTGCCGAGCCGAGACACGTGGTTCGAGCGAATGTCGGAAGATTGCGACGCCACGGGTCGCTGAATATGAAATATGCACCGCTGATTGTCGACGGATTTTCGTGTTCCCGAGACTATGTACAAATTTCGAACTCGTTGTCATTTTTTTATTTTCTTCATCTCCGGTCCGCTTCTCTTCTTCAATTTATCCGCGCACTTTTTTCCCCTGTGACTGAGGTATTTTTTTAAATATGTCGTCGTCTTACTCGAAAACAAAATTTATGCAATAAACAATATCGTTTACATTGATGCGAGCATTTGGGACTGTACCAAATACAAAACTTCTGTAGATATATATTGTTACAATTTTCCAAATCGAGTCATTTTGAGAATCGTTTACCAACATTGTAATACTGCTTTCAGGGTTGCGAAATTTTTAATAAATAAGTAATGCATTAACCATTAACATTTAATGGTTATTGGAATTTATTTTCATTAACCATTAAAATTTAAAGGTTAATAGAAATTATTTTCATTAACCATTAAAATTTAATGGTCAATGTCAACCATTAAAATTTAATGGTCGACAATATATCAGAGAACTATTACATACGAAAAACACAATATTAATGGAAATTATTTTCTTTAACCATTAAAATTTAATGGTCAATGGATATTATTTTCATTAACCATTAAAATTATTTCCATTAACCATTAAATGTTAATGGTTAATGAAAATGCAATTGCATTAAAAAAAGTGATGCATTATTTGCAACCCTGCCCATTACAATGTAGTGTGTAATAGAAAAAATTTCCATTACCCATTGCAATGTAATGTGTAATGGACTAAACTTCGATTGCAATTCTGGGAATCGGAAAATATAGATGAATAAATTGTTGGAATTTTGCATTACATTTTATTGACTTAGGACTTAGATTTTCAGGTACCTTAAATTCTAAAAAGCATCGATATTATAATTATAAAAAGCATCTATATTATTATTGCAATATAATGTGTCATGGACAAAACTTTGATTGCAATTTTGGGAATGGAAAAATTAAATGAATAAATTATTGCAATTTTGCATTACATTTTATTGACTCAGGACTTGGATTTTTACCTTAAATTCTAAAAAGCATCTATATTATAATTCTAAAAATCTAAGTCCTAAGTCAGGAAAATGTAATGCAAAACCGCAATAATTTGTTCATCTATATTTTCCATTCCCAAAATTGCAATCAAAGTTCCATTGCACATTACATTGCAGTGGGTAATGGAAATTTTTTCTATTACACAATACATTGTAATGGGCAGGGTTGCAAATAATGCATTACTTTTTTTTAATGCAATTGCATTTTTATTAACCATTAACATTTAATGGTTAATGAAAATAATTTCCATTAACCATTAAAATTTTATGGTTAATAGTTAATGAAAATCATTTCCATTAACGACTAAATTTTAATGGTTAATGAAAATAATTTCCATTACACATTAAATGTTAATGGTTAATGAAAATAATTTCCATTAACCACTAAATTTTAATGGTCAATGAAAATAATTTCCATTAACCATTAAATTTTAATGGTCAATAAAAATAATTTCCATTAACCATCAAATCTTAATGGTCAATGAAAATAATTTTAATGGTTAATGGTTAAAGAAAATGCACATGCATTAAAAAAAAGTAATGCATTATTTGCAACCCTGATTGCTTTCATCATTTATTTAAAAATTTAGATACAACGAAATTGTACATTTTCAAAAAATGTTACAGAGATTCAGAATGCGGGGAATTTTTTCTACTCTTACTCGGAGTCGTTCCCTCAAGACAAATTGATTTATAAAATATACGCCTTTTCTACTTTTCGCCATGGAATATTCCCGATAGAAAATAATAACCAAAGTTTCGTGGCTTTGAGGGATTAATCAACTTTTTATTCGCGACCATACTTGTTCCATATCGGGCTCGATACAGCCTCTATATTCTTCCTCACTTTGGCGTGCTCGGTAAACTAAACTCCAGCGGTGAAAGCGCAGGAAAATAGTCGAGAAAACCACGCAAGAGAGTGTGTTTTCCTGCATACCTCGCCAAAGTGTCGCTCTTCAACTTTTCCGTAGGTACACACGTATAATCTTCCACATATACAGACACAGACACACATACATAATCGCCATGAGTATGCCAACACGATGAAAACTTTGGTAATGAATCGTTAATTTCCTGGGAGTTTCTCGAGCGATAGGTTTTTAAAGCTCCGAGCCCTGGAAGGAAGCTTTTGTGGTTGCACAGTGGGACAGAGCAGTGGAGCGACAGATTGCGGTTTGATGAAAAATTGAGTTTGATATACGAAACCTTCGTCATAGACTGAGTCACCAAATTTCGCGACTTTCAAAATTTTTCGCATCCCAAGGGGTCAAAAAAAATGAAATTTTTTTCAAATTTATCGTTAAAAGTAAAATGTAAAATAATTTTTTCCTCGGTTCTATTTTTATGGTTTCTTGGATTGAATAAAAAAGCTCGACTGGTATGAGTTAGAGTGCTTCGAGAATATCGCGAAAGACCACGATAATTAATTCACCCTCGGCTCATAGATCTATATATATATATGGGGTATTCCCGCTCAACGAGACCCCATTTTAGGCCGACCTCTTTCGATTTTCTTGAAACTCGAGTATGTTTTAGTGTTGCCTGAAAGTATATTGTACACCAATTTTCAGATCTCTAACTATAATACTTTTTGGAATACACCAAAAGTTATATTTCAAACTTTTTGCGTATTCAGCGCTTCGGAGCTTTGACACGGCGTGAAATAAAATCGAAAAAATTCTTTGACAATAACTTTCGATCGGAAATTACCTGCGCTTTTCGAAAAAAATATCAGCGATTCCGAAAAAAAAACGAATTCATTTGAATTTCGGCCAAAAACCGAAAAAATTGATTTACAAAAAAAGAGCATAATTTAATTCGGCGGAACAATTTATTTCATGTTTTGTATATATCTGAGAAGTCACGATGTAAATTTCAAGCTGGAACTCACATCCGTTTACTAATGCCAAGTCTGTTAGTAGGATAAAAATTCTTAAATATCGTTTTTTTCGTATTCAACAGTTCCCTGATGTATTATATAGCGTTTTTTTAACGAATTTTGAATTTAGTAAATTTATTAAATTAACTAAATTAAATTTATTACATAATCAAATTTATTCAATTTATTAAATTAAATTAATTAAATCAAATTTATTAAATTTTTAATTTAATAAATTTTTAAAATTCGTAATTCGTTGAAAAAAACTATATAATTTATCAGTGAACTGTTGAACACGAAAAACATAATATTTAATAAATAATGATATAATATAATAAACTTAGTAAATTTATGAAATTAACTAAACTAAATTTATTACATACTCAAATTTATTCAATTTATTAAATTAAATTTATGAAATCAAATTTATTAAATTTTGAATTTAATTGAATTTATAAAATTCGAAATTTGTTGAAAAAACAATATAATATATCAGAGAACTATTACATACGAAAAACACAATATTTAAGAATGTTGATCCTACTAAAAGACTTGGCATTAGTAAACGGATGCGAGTTCCAACTTGAAATTTATATCGTGACTCCTCAGACATGTACAAAACATGAAAAAAATTGTCCCGCTGAATTAAATTATGCTCTTTTTTTGTAAATCAATTTTTTTGGTTTTTGGTCGAAATTCAAATGAATTCGGTTTTTTCGGAATCGCTGATATTTTTTTCGAAACGCGCAGAAAATTTCCAACCAAAAGCTATTGTTGAAGAATTTTTTCGATTTTATTTCGCGCCGTGCCAAAGCTCCGAAGCGTTGAATACGCAAAAAGTTTGAAATATAACTTTTGGTGTATTCCAAAGAGTATTATAGTTAGAGATCTGAAAATTGGTGTACAATATACTTTCAGGCAACACTAAAACATACTCGAGTTTCAAGAAAATCGAAAGAGGTCGGCCTAAAAGGGGGTCCCGTTGAGCGGGAATACCTCATATATATATATTCGCTGTTTTTCGCGGCGGTTTTCTCCGTTGACTTGTTACGGCTTAATTAATCGCAATAATTAAAAGGAAGGCGTGTACGTTATACGAACGTGCCCGGGAGGGTCCAAAATCTGTTCTCTCCCTTATTGTTTCATTCATTTTTATTATAACTATATACATTTCCATATACTTTTTCCTTTCTCGCGGCGTAGCACGTTTTGAATATGCAAACTCCTTGGCTGCTTCTCGCTGGAGGAGAAAACTGGCAGCTTCTGGCTGGTTATAACTCGAGAGTTATCAGAAGAAAAGGAAGGGAGAGAGAAACCATAGAAATAACGCAGAAAGGGAAACATCGTGTGCCAGAAGTGGTTAAAGAGCTCGCCGAAATTCTCATCTTCTTCCTTTTTTTTTGCACACGTTCTGAACGAGTGTGAGTGCACATTAAAAACAGCGAATGTGTAGAAATTATTGTTGTTGAAACACAATCAACCAAAATGTAGGGAAACGAACAACAAATAGCTTTTTTATCGTGAAAACCCGTAGTAAAAAACTCCATTCGTCGCCATTGAAAAATCCCCATTCATTCCCCATTGCCAAAATAACCAATGGAGATGAATGCCGAATTGCCTAAGGGGATTTTCGCCATTGAATTCCCCATTTGAAACGGAATGGGGATTATCTAATGGGGATTCAATGGAGACAATCCCCTTAGGCAATTCGGCATTCATCCCCATTGGTTATTTTGGCAATGGGGAATGAATGGGGATTTTTCAATGGCGATGAATGGAGTTTTTACTATACGAAAGAATCTCCATTGCTGTTCGCCACTCATTCCCCATTGCCCACAAAACCAATGGATATGAATGCCGATTTTTCTAAGGACATTTTCGCCATTAAATTCCCCATTTGAAACGGAATGGGGATTATCCCATGGGGATTCAATGGAGACAATCTCCCTGGTGAATTCGCCATATTCACCTCTATTGGTTTTTGTGGGCAATGGGGAATAAATGGGATCATCAATGGAGATTCTTTCATATGATCGCTATATATACATGGAATTACGCATTAAATAATCAAGTAAGTTATCAGTAAGTAAGGTTAATCATAATGCTAATATTAGCATAACGACCAATAATTATATCATATATCATATATAGCAATCATATAGCAATCATGTATATATACATGTATATATATATATATTACATTTAATAGAAATTATTGAAGCTCAGAATTGAGAAAATAGATTGTAAGTGTATTCAGATGACGATTGATAATGAAAGTATATACGTTTTTCCTCTCACAAATCGAGTTGAGAGGGACTGATAAAATTATGTGTATATGTTAAAAATAAATGGTTTTAAAAATCATTTATCCCAAACGTACGCGCACTTGATGAGCAGTATATAATATATTTTTTTTAAATATATTATATTATATTTTATTTTAAACTATTATATTATATTTTAAACTGATTGACCATCGATATAATCATCAGCATTTATTACAATTGAAGAAAATATTTTGTTCATATATGAGAATCAGCGACATCTACTCTTACTTGATTTTATTAATTCGCCGCCGTTTGAGAAATATCGCATTCGGAAAAATTCTCATCGATCGATGGGTTCAATTGTTCTGCATTGAACCTCGAATATGGATTGCAACATCGTTAACGAATGCTGCTCATCATTCGATCAGTCGTCAATGAAGTGACATTATTGATAAATGTTGATCATTGTATAATTCGTAGTTACTTATTATTCAATGGGTATCCTTGGTAAATGCTGATCATTTCAACATTAGCCGCATTTGGGTTCCAATGAACATCTGTGGGAAATGCTGATCTTTCAGTTCATCCGCATTGACTTTCCAATGGACATCATTGGGTAAAGCGGATCATTTCGTTCATCAGCATTTACCTTCCCATGGACACCATTGGGCAATGCTGATCGCTCGATACATCCGCATTGGCTTTCCAATGAGCATCATTGAGTAATGATGATCATTCGATTCATCCGCATTGGCTTTCCAATGAGCATCATTGAGTAATGATGATCATTCGATTCATCCGCATTTGATGTTCAATGGATACCCATTCACTGATCAATGGTCAGCCCTGTACGCCATTGACAAATGCGGAAATCTCAATGGGTCCCCATTCATTGTCCAATGGAGTCGTATGAGGACCATTGGTTGCCATTGGCGATTCAATGGAGTTTTTTACTACGGGAAACGTAAGCGCTGCACGGAAATTCGGATTGCATGCATAATAGAACATTAATTTATCTCTAAACTCATTGAATAATCCATATTCATGAGGGTGTAATATAATTTGTTTTCCACGAAAATCAACCCTTTGGTGCGTGATACTAATTTTTTAGTGGCCTCTTGCGAAGAATATTTTTTAAACGAAGAAACAAAAATAATTGCTTCGTTATTTCGGAGGGAAAATAAATAAATTCCTCCTAACGACTACCTAAGAAATTTACGTATATTCACGGTGTATAAACTAGTTTTTCGATTCACCTGTACGCGGATTGGTTACACCGTTTACCTCTGTCTCTCTCTCCCTCTTTCTCGGTCTGTCCGCATACACGAAGAGTCTTGGCAACAAGAGGGGTAGTTTGAGAAGGGGTTTGAGGAGGGGGAGAGCTAAGAAGCGAGTGGGAGGTTTGCCTGTCTGCCAGTAGGTTAGTTGGCTATGAAGTACGAGAGCTTCGGGAAAACACGTGCCATAGACTCGAGGAAAACGCGTGAGCAAGAGAGACTGTTGGAACAGACGGTGTTTGGGGTGTGCAGGAGCGCGAGATAAGGCGGAGGGTTGAAGAAGGGGTTTTTGGGGCATGGAGGATTGGGGAAGAAAACGTGCAGACTCGCGAAGGGGTAGGTTACTATACGGCGTTGCAAACATGGAATAACAAAACCCTCGCACGGTGTGCAAGCTCCGCATCAACCTCGCTTTTCATCCCCTTTATCCCCTTCTACGATTACTACCCCTGCGGCATCCTTTTTGCTCCAACGTAAAATAGAGAGAGAGAACGAGAAGCCGATAAAACGCCGCAGTCTATTCTCTCTCTCTCTCTCTCTCTCTCTCTCTCTCTCTCTCTCTCGGGGTAGCCACGTTTCGGTCTTTTTTCAACCCCTTCACCATCCCCCTCCTACAAACGGCCAACCCTTCTGTCGAGCTTTCTCCCTCTGTCTGCTTTTCTTCTCCTCGTCGTTCCGGTCTCGCATACCAATCGCCACTAAATCGTTTTACGTATATCCATAGAGAATATTTGCTTTCCCTCTGTCTCTCTCTCTCTCTCTCTTTCTATGTTATCGAAGCATTTTACATCTGCTCCGAAGCTTTTTTGACCATAGACGAGAGAAACGAGCTCTCAGCTCATTGGCGAGAAATTCAATATGCGTGTGCTTGCATCGAATGGCCACAAATCGAGTAAAAAAATAAATATTGCCGAAACATTATTCGTACGAAGCCAAATTTGTCGTTTTATTTATTATTTGTGAAATTGAAATTTGACATGAGCGACGATAAAAGCAAAGGCAAGTGCGAAGAGTGCCACTCGTAAGATTCGAAAGACCACGCATCATACTTAAGGGGGAACGCCATTCTGAAGGGCTAAAAATAGCCGATTTTTGGAATTTTTTTTTTTGTAAGTAGGGATGATTATTTGAGGATCAGGCCAAAAGCAATTTATTAAATATAAATTCAACTATATTCATACAAATTTTTATTGAAAAATATTAAAAATTGACAAAGTTATCACCATGAACGTAATTACATAATAAAAAATGGTGGCAGCGATACAGCAATAAAAAATCATCTGAAATAAAAAACCCAATTTTTTTTAAAATTTACACAACAGTGTCTATCGTTAAGCGTAGCAATTTTTTTTAAATAATTTTTTTCACGAAATGGCGCTGATTTTAATTTTTTTTTTCATTTTTTGACCGTTTTTTTTTAATTTTACAAAGGTCTTAATAAATAGTAATTTTCAAAGTTGTGAAAATCGGTTATGCACAATATTGGCCAATGCGATTATAAAAATAACAAAAATTTTTATCGGTTCTCATGTTGAGGCGGGAAAAAAAATTAGAGAAAAAATTTTGAAAAAAGTCCAATGTGTTGAAAATGGTAAAATAAAGTATTTTCCCCTCTTGAAAATTTATCGATAATCCCATAGTTCTCGAGTTATGATCATTGAATGATCTCAGTTCCGATCCAGAAAATGAGAAAGCAAAATGAACAAAAAAAAAATCTGACAAAATTTCTCTGAACTCAACAAAAACAGACGCAACTTTTTGCTATCTTCAAGTTTTTCATGAATCCTCTTTCTTTTTGTGTTATATGAGATTGTTTAAATTTCCTATTTTTTCACAAAAGACAGAATAACTTTGGAAAAAAAATCGCTCAAAGTTAAAAAAAAAAGGAAATTGAAGCTCAAACTTTCCTCTTCATGAATCCAATCGTGAAAAAGTACGAAAAAAATTCCTCTAGAAGATGGGCGCATCTGAAGAGAGGGGAAATAAAGGCGAAAAACAGCTGTTTTTAAAATAGAGTCCAAACCTAAAAGAACAAATTGTAAAAATATTAAAAAATTAGGAAATGGAGCCAAATTCTTCTCCTTTAAGAAGGTTCTATAGTTTCTCATGCGTTTGATAAATTCCAAGTTTATCGTTGAAAATTCGAATGAACCTTCTTAACAATCATACTCAACTGTGGGTAAAATTTGAGAAAGTTTGAACGTCTAGAAATCGAGTTATTTGTTGTAAAATATCGTTTTTTTTCGTAACTTCCCATAGGATCTTATGTTAAAGTTGCGATTTTAAACACTGAATGTCTCGATTACCAGACAATGAAACCTCATATTTTTTACACATTATAAATGACGCTCAAGCATATTTATGCAAAAATTCAAAAAATTATCTTGGAAAAATTGTTTCTGATGATTTTGCCGTTACTTTGTATATACTATTATGATTATGGCGATAGAACCTCCTTAAAATGCCGCTCGTTAAATTAGTCTACGTTGACTTCCGGCGAAATGGTATAAAAAAACGTTCCAGACCTTTTTTGAAGTTTTGTCTGGAAACTTTTCGCCGGTACACGGAAAAAAATGATCAGTGAGAACTGCTGAGATTCCCATTAATTTTTACAGTATTCCTCATCAACAGCGCCTCCTGGAAGGGCAAACAGTGAAATTTGCATATTTCTTTGATACAATATACAGATGTCACATATGACATAGTACATGTCCATCAGACGAATTTTTACAGTGTGGAACAGTAAAATGTACACTACGTGAAACGTTATATTTCTGTTGTATCCGGCGAACTTTTTACACATTTCACATTGTAAAAATTATCCAGGGCCCGTGAAAAAATTACAGTGTACATTGTAAAGATTGAAAAGAACGTAGTATATTTTGCGGTACATTTTTTATTTTTCACTGAAAATACTGCAATTTCTAAAATAAATTATGGTGTAGTGAAACGTTTCGATATTTGAATAAATTCCAATTTTATTCAAATATTGCAATAAACCGTTGTTTATCCTCGCTCAGGCTCATAGCTACGAGGGCTTGTACTTGACTAATTAATCGTGAGATCAATTAATGAAGCGAATTTAGTTTAACCTCGCACCCATAAAGAGCACGAGCGTCACCGAAATGCAATGGTGATCTGTTAAGAAAATGTAGTCTTCAGTCCATAGGACTGCTCGACCACAGAACGCGGGTGATGTTCCAACAATTGTATGTCAATTGAGGACGCCGATGTTGGTGGTACATCGGACCTTATAGGTGCTCGGTGACTCTCGCTGGCGCGAGAGGGCGCGCCGTCCGACGCCATCTAGCGGATCTCGGGCGAAATGCGGCGATCGTGGCACGCCGCAAGTCGTCCTGTTGCAGTGCCACACTGTAAAAATTGAAATTGACATTGCATATTTTGCGGCGCGCATTTGATTTTTTACTTGGAACACTGCAATTTCTAATTATGTGCTTTGAACATTCTACAGAGACCTTTGTAAATTTTACAGTTCAAACACAGTGGATTTCGTCGTTTCCGCTTGTTATTTCTACTTTGTCATTTTTTTTGCGGTGAACATTGCATTTTTTACAGTGTAAATCAGCATTTATAATGGTTTGAAAAGTAGAAACTACATTAAATCCATTAATTTATAATGGATTCCCAGTAAAACGCCTGAATTACAGTTCTGAACCGTATATTCTGCATTGAATTCAGTAATTTTTGAAATATCACACATGAATTGTCACTGATCATTTTTTTCCGTGTAGTGTACTTTAAAAAAATTAAAAAAAAAATGGTTTTTCTCGACCCGTCACAGTGGTGTTTCCCCTTAACGATGCTATTTGTGAGAAAAATATGCCTGAAACTCCTCCTTGGAGATCCTCAATAATTCGCTATCTCTCATAATCTCTCAGCGTTATTAAGCATCTGAATTATTATCTCGATGTTATCGTTCTCCTTCTTTTCGTTTGCTTTCTCCCTCGCGAAACGACTTCTGTATATACAACGAATGAAAATTATATATCCCCGTCGTTGTACGCGTTTCAATGCCCTCGATTCAAGTTACACTTCGCGATTCTGCCAACTGCTTCAATAGCTCGATTACAAGAGAAAGAGAAAGAGGGAGAAGCGTTTTTGTACACGCATAATGGCTTTGTAAATTCATGATTATACACTCTCTCGTACCTCTTCTGGATGAGAGCTCGTCTCTAACGTAAATTCGGGTCCCTTTCCACTCGATGCCAATCTTTCAATAAAGACGACGACTTCTCAAAGTCCCTTGAAGAATTAAATTTAATGCTCACCACTCTTCCCCCCCCCCCCTACGTGCCCGTTTAATGGTACTTCAAGAAATAATTATCCTTCGAGCGATATAATAATTCCTCCACTGAGAGAAAAAATTACTGAATTTGAGCACATGAATTTATTTATTAAATCAAAGTATTAATTCGATTATTTATTTGTTGGACCAAGAAAATAATTCTTCATTGAAAAAAATATTTTCACGAATCTATTACTCCATTATATTAAACTCTTATTTAATAGTAGCAATTAAATGCATGATAGATTTGATTAAATTTGTATTCATTGGATTAAGGTTGTTTGGAAGCAAATCACGTTTAATGAGAAAATTCTGAAAATTTGGTATGTTTTTCAATGAAGTATTTAAGAGGTAGTGTAAAAATTTCACGATGATTTGGAAGCTTGTTATCGAATAATTGAGATTAACAAATTAAATAAAATAAAATGTAGTCTTATGGAAACTGATATAATTTTGCGATAAGTTTTTTTTTTGACCTCTCAATTTTTTGATATCCACAATATACTGAAAGCAATGGGAAAAAAACGAAGTTTATTGATAAATATTTTTTTTATTTGTTTCAAAAATTGTTTTAAACAAAACGTCAATTTCTTAATAACGAGCTTCCTAATCATCGTGAAATTTTTACACGACCTCTTAAATACCTCATACAAAAACATACCAAAATTTCAGAATTTTCTCATTGTTTGTTATTTTAACCCTTAAGGAGGTTCAAGTAATGATGATAGAATTCTGAAAATTGGGTATGTTCTTACATGAAGTATTCAAGAGGTTGTGTAAAAATTTCACTACGATTGAGAAGCTATTTATAGAATAATTAACATTCGAAGGTTTCATAGCTTCTAAACAACCTTAATTACATTGATCGCATCATAAACATGAGATTATTTGAATCTAAAAAACGAATTCAATACAAAATTATTTTTTTCGAAAAAATTATTTTCTTGCAATAAAGTCATTATTATTTTACTTCAAAAAATATTTTTACTTAAATAGATTTGATTGAATTTGTATTCATTGGATTAATTAAATTCATCTCATCATAAACATTAGCATATTTGGATCTAAAATGATGATTATTTGAATCTAAAAAACGACTTCAATACGAAATGATTTTTTTCGAACAAAATTATTTCTTTGCGATAAATTCATCATTATTTTACTTCTAAAAATATTTCTGTAGTATTTTCAATATTTATTAGATATAAAATTGATTGTGATTATTTGAAAAGAAACTGTAGTAAAATAAATAACACATTATTTTATTCCAATAGAATATTTGTTTGGAATGATGAAATTGTCATTTCTTTCA
Organism: Alloplasta piceator; assembly: GCA_946863875.1. Taxonomy (NCBI): domain Eukaryota; kingdom Metazoa; phylum Arthropoda; class Insecta; order Hymenoptera; family Ichneumonidae; genus Alloplasta; species Alloplasta piceator. The sequence goes on from OX333072.1 coordinate 1,900,134, forward strand.
AGCAAAGAACTATCATTTCTATAGTATACTTTGATAGTATACATAAGTTGTTAAAAATTAAAAAACTGGTTTTTTAAATGTTTTCTTATATTCGAATCTTCATAACTCCTAACTTTTTTCAAGTGCATAGTAGTAGTCGATGGCGTAATAGGTAGCGTGTTAGGTAGTTAGGTACAGGGATGGGCATAAAGAACTTAAAAAAAAAATAAGTGATAAATCATTTTTGACTCGTGATTTAAACGGGCTCGGAGTATCAAGTACTTTCGGACTTGTGATTTAAACGGGCTTGGAGTATCAAGCCTTTTTTGACTTGGGATTTAAACGGGCTCGGAGTATCAAGTCTTTTTTGATTGGTGATTTGAACGGGCTCGGAGTATCAAGTACTTTTGGACTTGTGATTTAAACGGGCTTGGAGTATCAAGCCTTTTTTGACTTGGGATTTAAACGGGCTCGGAGTATCAAGTCTTTTTTGATTGGTGATTTGAACGGGCTCGGAGTATCAAGTACTTTTGGACCTGTGATTTAAACGGGCTTGGAGTATCAAGCCTTTTTTGATGTGGGATTTAAACGGGCTCGGAGTATCAAGTCTTTTTTGATTCGTGATTTGAACGGGCTCGGAGTATCAAGTACTTTTTTACTCGTCACTCCTTTCGATTAAGAGTGACAAATTCTTTTTAATTCTGAGTATATTTAAGCTTTAAATTCATTTTAATTCCTTTTTTAATCGAATTAAACGACGAAATTCATATTAATTCCTGAATATTTTTTAATTGTACCATGGTCAAATCGATCCCGGTACAACAAATTATAACTCCGCATACGGAGAATAATAATTAGTGACAAATAAATAAATAAATAAATAAATAAATAAATAAATAAAAAATAAATAAATAAATAAATAAATAAATAAATAAATAAATAAATAAATAAATAAATAAATAATTTTTTTTTTTTTTTTTTTTTTTTTAATGCGGGCCAGTATGCTCGCGCGTAGACTCAACCAAACCAAATCCGGATTTGGTTTGGTTGAGTCTACGCGCGAGCATACTGGCCCGTATTTAAAAAAAAAAAAAAAAAAAAAAAAAAAAAAAAAAATTAATTATTTATTTATTTATTTATTTATTTATTTATTTATTTATTTTTTATTTATTTATTTATTTATTTATTTATTTATTTATTTATTTATTTATTTATTTATTTATTTGTCCCTAATTATTATTCTCCGTATGCGGAGTTATAATTTGTTGTACCGGGATCGATTTGACCATGGTACAATTAAAAAATATTCAGGAATTAATATGAATTTCGTCGTTTAATTCGATTAAAAAAGGAATTAAAATGAATTTAAAGCTTAAATATACTCAGAATTAAAAAGAATTTGTCACTCTTAATCGAAAGGAGTGACGAGTAAAAAAGTACTTGATACTCCGAGCCCGTTCAAATCACGAATCAAAAAAGACTTGATACTCCGAGCCCGTTTAAATCCCACATCAAAAAAGGCTTGATACTCCAAGCCCGTTTAAATCACAGGTCCAAAAGTACTTGATACTCCGAGCCCGTTCAAATCACCAATCAAAAAAGACTTGATACTCCGAGCCCGTTTAAATCCCAAGTCAAAAAAGGCTTGATACTCCAAGCCCGTTTAAATCACAAGTCCAAAAGTACTTGATACTCCGAGCCCGTTCAAATCACCAATCAAAAAAGACTTGATACTCCGAGCCCGTTTAAATCCCAAGTCAAAAAAGGCTTGATACTCCAAGCCCGTTTAAATCACAAGTCCGAAAGTACTTGATACTCCGAGCCCGTTTAAATCACGAGTCAAAAATGATTTATCATTTAAAGCATGTATTTAAATACTTTTTGATTCGAGTCCGCCCATCCCTGGTTAGGTAGGATAGGTATTATGGTAGGTAGGGTCGAGGGTTCGAATCTTGGTTGGATAGAGAAATTAGATCGGATAACTGGCGCAAATTTGTCTTTTTTCTATCTATCTCTTTTTGGGGTCACTAAACTATGCATATTGAATTATTTGGCAAGGGCTATATATTTTTTATAAAATGTTTAGCAACAATTAATAAACACGCATTTGATTGAATCAATAATTTTTCCTGTTGATTGAACTAATTAATTTGTTGATTCAACAAATTTTTTTTCTCAGTGTTTTCTGTATTAAAAGACACGCATGTTTTGGATGATAAAATGTGTTCTTGATTCAAACAACATATTACATATAATTGATAACATATTGTTAGATTCAAGTAAATTCGTTTATTGACACAGATATTTATGGAATTGACTGAAAAAAATGAACCAAGTAAATATATAAGGGAACCAATCTAATATGTTTTGGTGAATAATGAAAAAAAATGATTTTTTGCCGTCAAAACTTTATTTCATTGGTTCTGGTAATTTTTTCTCTCAGTGTTGGCGTCTTTTTAATGTTACCCCCGTATACAGTTTGTCTTGCAACTCTCTCGATGCTAAAGTTTTCTCTATGAATGAAAATGTAAAATATCATTGTTTCAAAAAGTCGACGAGAGTCGCATTCTTCTGTTCGAATGACACATTTTTTTCATTTTTTGCCTCTGTGAAAGTCTCACTTTGCCGAATGAAAAATTCCACTCGAGGGACTTTTGTATACGAATTAGAAAATGGTGTACAATGGTCAGAGAAAGAGAAATTTCCTCGTGGCGTGTGCAATTTCGAATCGCCTTCCTTTATCCGCGTCTAAGAGACACAGAGATGTAGACAGCTCTTACTTTTATTCGCGTATTTCTCTCATTCTCTCTCTCTCTCTCTCTCTCTCTCTCTCTCTCTCTCTCTCTCTCTCTCTCTCTCTCTTCAATCTCCTCGTCGTTTGTTTGCTCCTTCTCATCTCGAGAGAGGAACCATTAGCCGCTAATGATTCACGCAAATCGTTCCTCGACCTCGCATCCTTCGTGAATTTACAACTCTCCTTCGATGTATATACGAGTGTATATATATATATATGAGATACAACAAAGTCGTTCTTCTCTCGTTCTCAACCAGCACGAGAACTTCAACGATTACGAAACAACGAAGCAATTATTTTGTAATACACGGAGAGATGGGCTGACAGTTGAACAAGTTTCCATTTGGACACTGAAAAAGAAGAGAGAAAGAGAAAAGTCCTTGATCACGAAGCTCGTTCGAGTGGACGGTAAAATTAAAACACTGGTCGAAATAATCAACCGTTTGCAAAAAAAATTATAACAGATTTCAGAAATCGGTGTACGGGTTTCAATTTCTTTTGGAGGGTAGTTGCGTATGGTTGTAATCTCTATGCCCAAGGAATCTAAATCCAAACGGAAACTGCAAAACAAAGATTTTTGAAAAAAATAGCCATTTTTAAGCAGAAGAAGACGTTTTATGACCATATGTAGTTGAAACGTGGAATTTCACAAACGAATTTTTCTCTAACTCACACAATGTGTGTATATGATTGTAAACAAATGTCTGACGAAGTATGAATCCAATTAGACACCATTAAGTTTGCAACTTTGGCAAAAAACACCATTTTGACCAAAAAATGCTATTTCCATCTATATGCACTTGGATCTCCGAAGTTCACGGACGAATTTTTCTCTAACTCACACAATGTCTGTATATGATTGTAAACAAATGTCTCACGGAGTATTAATGCGATCAGACACCATTAAGTTTACAATTTTGCAAAAAAAAACCCAATTTTCAACGAAAAAACTGCGATTTCTGTCCATGTACGCTTGGAACTCAAAAGTTTACGAACGAATTTTTTTCTAACTTACAGAATTTCTGTATATAATTATCAACAAATGTCCCATGAAGTTTCAATTCAATTAGACACTGCTAAATGAATAACTTTTGTACGAAAACAATATTTAAAAAAATAAAGATTATTTTTCGCACTGACAGAATTTCTATATGACTGTAAACAAGCACATATCACTTTCACGTAAAGCATAGACCTGCGTACGCGACGTACGGAGTAAAAGAGGAACTAAAAACGGCCTGAGCGCGCCAAATTCAAAACCCATATTTTTCTTATAAAAAATACATGGTTCTTTTGTGTACTCGCGCTCCGTTGGCAATATGGCGATTACCCGCGCGTTTCAAACGTGAAAAACCAGAATCTGAGCATTGATTTATAACGTAAAGCTTTTTTTACTTATTATAAATGGACTAATAATCATTAAATGATTGAAGTCTTATGATAAATATGCCCATCTCAAATGTCACTAATATTCTTCATTAACAATTCTGTGAATATAATCTATCAAAGCATTTAAATGATATGATTGTTTAGATACTTTCACATCATATTGATTACATTCAAATCTGTCTTTTTAATAATGATTAATAGAATTTATCTGACTACTCGATGTTCACAATGAATCAAAGGGTTTTAATTACGGTGTGAGTGCCTATTAAGCGTCCCTAAGGAACATATTAACCAACATTCAAAATATATCACAAAAACAAAATGTATGACCCTTACAGGGTTGCGAAATTTTCAATGAAAAAGTAATGCATTAACCATTACTTTTTTAATGGATAATGAAATTAATTTCCATTAACCATTAAAATTTAATGGTTAATGGAGATTATTTTCACTAACCGTTTTCCCTGTTATGTCACCACTGATATATCATATAAGTAAAGAAAATTCATAAGTACTCGGTAGCGTAATAGGTAGCGCGTTAGGTTGTTAGGTAGGATAGATAGACATTAAATTTTAATGGTTAATGGTTAATGAAAATAATTCCCATTAACCATTCAATTTTAATGGTTAATGGAAATAATATCCATTCCCGTAGTAAAAAACTCCATTGAATCGCCAATGGCAACCAATGGTCCTCATACGACTCCATTGGACAATAAATGGGGACCCATTGAGATTTCCGCATTTTTCAATGGCGTATAGGAACGACCATTGATCAGTGAATGGATATCCATTGAAAAGTCACCATTGCCCAATGACGTCCATTGGACAGCAAATGCGGATGAACCGAATGATCACCATTTCTCAATGATGCCCATTGGAAAGCAAATGCTGATGGACCGAGCCATCAGCATTGCCCAATGGTGTCCATTGGAAGGCAAATGCTGATGAACGAAATGATCAGCTTTACCCAATGATGTCCATTGGGAAGTAAATGCGGATGAACTGAATGATCAGCATTACCCAAAGATGTCCATTGGAAACCGCGTCGCGTTAGTTCCGAGACTTGGCGCGAGATGTCGCAGGACAGCAACCCGCTGAACTCCCATACGGATTATGCGAAGAGTATGCTTATCTAAACGATTGTGAGCACGGAATATTAGCAGAAGTCGGTGTCCGAAAAATCCATGCAAGGAGTTCTTGCCGACTGATGCCCATGGGATAATCGCCCTATTCCGTTTGAAATGGGGAAGTCAATCCTCATTGGAAAATCCCTATTCGATTTCAAATGGGGAATTCAATGGCGAAAATGTCCTTGGGGCAATTCGACATTCATCTCCATTGGTTATTTTGGCAATGGGGAATGAATGGCGATTTTTCAATGGTGATGAATGGAGTTTTTTACTATATGAAAGAATCTCAATTGATTATCGCCATTCATTCCCCATTGCGGACAAAAATCAATGGAGATGAATGCCGAATTGCCTATGGGAATTTTCTTCATTGAATTCCTATAGGATAATCCCCATTCCGTTTCAAATGGGGAAGTCAATCCTCATTGGAAAATCCTCATTCGATTTCAAATGGGGAATTCAATGGCGAAAATCCCCTTAGGCAATTCGGCATTCATCTCCGTTGGTTATTTTGGCAATGGGGAATGAATGGAGATTTTTCAATGGCGACGAATGGAGTTTTTTACTACGGGTTAACCATTAAATTTCAATGGTTAATGAAAATGCAAATGCATTAAAAAAAGTAATGCATTATTTGCAACCCTGGATCCTTATATTCTAAAGTTGTGAGTGCCAAACCAATATAATCCTTGAAATTCGATCACCAAGTTTATGAATAGTTGCACCTATGAATGAAGAAACATGCGATTCAATATTATCAAAAAATATATACAGTAACATGAACACAATATAGTATTTCCATACTGAATAAATCCAGACAATGATCAAGAATATGGAGCGCAAAGCGCGACGACAACGGCGCGCGAAGCGCAGGGGGGTTTGAGGGGCGAAGCCCGCCAACGAATACGTGAAACGTACTTGTTACTTTTATGATCAGCAAAATAAATCTACAAGTATTTATTTCGAATTTATGGTATATTCAATGAAACAAGTCAAGAAAGTTCGCGTAATGGATTTTTGAAGTGTCAGTTTTTCGAGATACGATATGTTAGAAAAACTAAACCATAGTGGGTTGCGTAAAAAAAAAAAATTATAATTTATCAAAAATATACAATTTCCAAAAATACAATTTTCAATCCATAAATTCTAGTAAGAAATAATAGCGATGTACGAAATGGTGCGATGTACGAAATCGTACAACTGTAAATAAAATCCTCGCAGAAATATCACTGAAAAAATCTTAAAATGTTGAAGATGGAAAAATAAGCACGAAATTTATGACTCGTTCGAAATGAAATTCCCCGTGCCCAGAAGCGAGATGAATTTTTCCGTCGTCGAACGAGTCTCAGGCTTTTTTCTTCCTCTTTCATTCCGCGACCAAAGCTCCGGGGGAGGAACAAGTTTCAAATATTTCCAGGCAAGACTTTTGCCGCTCTCCGAGCGCCGCGCCAATCCTCATTGTCAGGCCGAGCTTTTCCCAAGACTCTCATTCACCGCGCGCCATCAGCATAGCAGCGGCATAAATATCCCGTTGACCCTGTTCTCAAGTCCGCCAATATATCCCCCATGGTCGGTGAGCTTTTTTTGTGTGCTCTCTTTGCACTTTTGCTTCTTTTACTTTTCCGTCTTTTTGGCCCTCTCTCGAGAATCTTCCGGACGCGAGACCCGCGCGGTTCGCCATCTCCCGACTTCCCCTCACCCCGTTTTTCTCGCGTTTAATATCGGTTATGACCCCGGTTGCACCCTCGGAGATCGTGATATTCGCCAAAGTTTGGCCTCGTTGACTCTTGAAACGTAATAACGAGAACGGGGTCGAAGCGAAGACGCATACGTTAGAAAAAATCTATCAAACATTATCCATGAAAAAATGATTTTTATAAATTTAACGGCGACATTTGCGCAATTTTAACGATTCTCGCCCAGTGCCGCTTTTTTTGCATCCTTATTATTTTTCCTATTGCATGTTTATCGAATTGCAACGTGATGTTATTTCAGTTTATATTCAAGCATGCTTATAAATATATGTGTCATTCCATATCAATGCAACGACGCTTTGACGGTGACCCCTTCGATTTTTTAAATTTTTTAATATGTTATTATTCAAGCAAAAAAAAGTATCCATGCCAATTTTTAGCTCTCTATCTCAAACTATACAGAAGTTATTGATTTTTCAACAATATACTTAAAATAATCATAACTTCTACGTGAACCAAGATATTGTAATTTGTCAAGAGGTCATTTTTTTTTGTTTTTCAAGGTGCTTTTTGAAAAAAATATTTAAAATTGAGAAAAACAAATTTTTAATGTCTTTTTAACTGTCTTAAGCTAAAAAAAATGGATTTTCTTCTAATGGGACGCCTTCGATTTTTTTCAAAAAAAATTATAAAATTCTACGTAAAAAAACAAAATTTTTGAGATTTTACCGAGGAGAGGAAATTTTTTTCGATTTTTTTTTTCGTAATTTTGAACTTTTTTCCTTCTATGATAATCGATAATTTCCTTCCTCGATAATTAAAGTAGGTATAAACAATGAAATTTTTTATTAGTCTCAAGAGTCTATAAAATAAATGTTAGAATGTAACTGTCGATATATTGGAAAATTTATGAAAATAATTGAATAAAGTGCAAAACGTACTTGAATTGTAATTCTTCATGTTAATTATTGTAATTTACAATGGAAATATGTGAAGCAATGTAGATTATTTATTTTAACATGATTGAAATCAACTATTCTAGTCATAGAAGGAAAAAAGATCAAAATTACGAAAACAAAAATCGAAATTTTTTTTTTTCGATAAGAAGTTATTTGAATCCCGTCTTCGGTAAAATCTCAAAAATTTTGTTTTTTTACGTAGAATTTTATAATTTTTTTTGAAAAAAATCGAAGGGCTAACATTAGAAGAAAATCCATTTTTTAGCTCAAAACAGTTAAAAAGACATTAAAAACTTGTTTTTCTTAATATTTAATCTTTTTTTTCAGAAAGTACATGGAAAAACAAAGAAAAATGATCTCTTGACAAATTACAATATCTTGGTTAATGTAGAAGATTATAGAATGTAGAAGAATGTAGAAAAAAAAATTTCGATAAGAAGTTATTTGAATCCCCTCTTCGGCTTCGGTAAAATCTCAAAAATTTTGTTTCCTACGTAGAATTTTATAATTTTTTTTTTTTTAAATCGAAGGGGTCCCATTGCGAGAAAATCCAATTTTATAGCTTAAAACAGTTAAAAAGACATTAAAAATTTGTTTTTCTTAATTTTAAATATTTTTTTCAAAAAGTACCTTGAAAAACAAAAAAAATGACCTCTTGACAAATTACAATATCTTGGTTAATGTAGAAGTTATGATTATGTTAAGGATATTCTTGAAAAATCAATAACTCCGGTTTGGTTTAAGATAGAGAGCTAAAAATTGGCATGGATACTTCTTTTTGCATGAATAATAACATGTTAAAAAATAAAAAAAATCGAAGGGGTCACCGTAAAAACGTCGTTGAATTGATATGAAATGACGCATATACACGTATAAATATATATACGTGTATCGGAGGTTTTCCCTGTTATCGCGAAAAGGGCGAGCGTAACAGGGTTCTCTCTCGCCCGAGGAAAGGATAATTAATTTTAATTATAACTACCATTACGCTGACCTTTCCGCCCACGAGAGACGTATGTTCGGATGCGGTACGTATATATATATATGTATATGTCGTTGTCGCAAATGAAGGAAAAAATGACAGGACGATGGTACAAGATGAGTATCCGTATCCAGTTACGCCCACGCTGTATAGGCTTTTTCGTAGCCACTATGAGAAAGCGAACGCCACAACGTTCTTGCCACTGGGCATGTCTTCTCTTCACGCTCCACGCTGAATTATTACGCGATGAACATTTTTTCACGCTGCTATTATATATGGACGGATGAGTGGGCCATTTAACCTCGCAATATGAAATTTTTATGATATATTTCGTTCAAGAACTACTCACTGATAATTCCTTCTAATTTAAAAACTGCTAAAATATCTGCAGAGCATTTTTTCATCTCAGTTTATCCAGATGAAATTGTAGAGATTTTTTTTTCTTACACAATTTCATATACATCGGAGATAAATATGATTTCTCGTTAAAAATAAGCAACTATTTTTTAAATCGGATTTTGAAAAAGGGTGGAGGTAATTATTTCGTCACGAAACACCCCATACATGCTGAAAATTTGGTGTTCCGCGTTGGCTCGAATCTTCTCGAGCGTTAGAATGTCGTTTTCACTCTCTTCACGCCGTTAAAACATATCGGCGCGTTATTAAATTCTTGCCTAATACGACGGAATAATTGTGACCGAGGACCAGCTACCATCAGCGACCCTCTCTGACCCCTCCAAGTTGGTAACTACTGGGAGAGATAACCCTCGTACTGTAGGAATATCACTGTAGATCGTGTATATCTGTAGGGAGTGAAAATTAGGAAATTCAAGAATAGATGGACCGCTTTTTTCCTTCCTTCTGAATTGCATTTTTTAAAGTTGCGTTTCAATCGATTGATTTGTCGCAAGGGTACTATAAGAATGCAGCCGAAGGATGTATGTATATCCATAGAATGCAAGAATACGTTAATAGGCGGACCACCTTTAACCCTTTCGCAGTGAGGTGAAAATGAGATTTTCGTGCCATTTTTGTGTTGGAAAAAAAATTTCCTAGTTTTGCCTTAAAGTCTCAGTATAGAGGTTTTTGGGGCCCCTGACTTCGAATTCGACATCAGATTTCCAAAATTCAAAATGGCGGATTCAATATGGCGGTCGCGAATTCGCGACCATAAACATCTAGAGATACAATTTTTTGTCAAAATTCAACAACTTTTCGAATTTGCGTCCACCATATTAGATCCGATATCTTGAATTTCGGAAATCTGATTTCAAATTCGAATTCAGCAACTCCGAAAACCATGAAGTACTCACTTTCGTCGAAATCAAACCATTTTTCGAATTTGCGTCCGCCATATTGGATCCGCCATTTTGAATTTTGGAAATCTGATTTCAAATTCGAATTCAGCGACTCCGAAAACCATGAAGTACTCACTTTCGTCGAAATCAAATCATTTTTGGAATTTGCGTCCGCCATATTGGATCCGCTATTTTGAATTTTGGAAATCTGATTTCAAATTCGAATTCAGCGACTCCAAAAACCATGAAGTACTCACTTTCGTCGAAATCAAATCATTTTTGGAATTTGCGTCCGCCATATTGGATCCGCCATTTTGAATTTTGGAAATCTGATGTCAAATTCAAATTCAGCGACCCCAAAAACCATGATGTACCAAATTCTATACGTGTCATGACACAAAAATGGCACGACTTTTTTTTGCCCCTATGCGTGTCACTCACAGTCAAGGGGTTAATCAGGTAAGTTTTGAAGGTCAAAGACAGATCTGGTACCTTTTTCTTATCCAAGATTCTCATCGAAGATGGATTTTTTTAAATTGAAATCAACCCGAAGGTATTATACTGCATTTTTAGTTTTTAATTCAAATAATGAAATTATAAAAAGTATACTTCGAGCCATCGACTTGTCGTTGAACAACGTAACTGTCCCGTTTTTCCTGATATTTGATTTCTCCTGAAAATTACCTGATACACATAATTATGACTGATGCGAAACACAGCAACGGATACTGGAAACCTCGATCCGATGATTCCAAAAAAATAGCGATTTAAAAAATATGACAACTTTTTGTCGTTTTTTCGAAATTATCAAGTTAAAAAAATGGCTAATGACACAATAGTGTAAGAGTCATCGGTTGCAAAAAATTTTCCGAGGCAATGTTGCTACGGGATAACGAGGGTCATTTCAGTGTTTATTTTATGGTGTTCAAGATTTTTTTTTTCTTCGTATACGATAAAACGCGTCAACGCCCAACGATGATACATTGATTGATGAATATGGGGTGTGGCGTTACTCCCGAAAAAGGTCATCGTCCGAATTCGAGCCGTTTGATGCTATACCCGGGCAGGGGTGGATTATTGGGGTCGGGGGATGATAGCTAGCTATCCGAATACACACGCAAATAAATCGAAGCTGCGTCCAGCACAATCGTTAAACTATCCAAGAGGTTTAACGACTGACTAATGGCTAACGAGTAACGAGAACACGTCGACGTTCCGTCGTCGGACGGTTCTCCAATATGTCGACGGGGTTCCTCACGCGTCAAGTTTTCCGTATTTGTATTGGGCGTTTAATTAAAATCGTTCAATTTTCTAAAATGTGACCACACACTGAGAGAAAAAATTACTAGAACCAATGAAATAAAGTTTTGAAGACAAAAAAATCATTTTTTGCATTATTTGCCAAAACATATTAGATTGGTTCCCTTATATATTTACTTGGTTCATTTTTTTTCAGTCAATTCCATAAATTTCTGTTTCAAAAAACGAATTTACTTGAATCTAACAATATGTTATCAATTATATGTAATATGTTGTTTGAATCAAGAACCCATTTTATCATTCAAAACATGCATGTCTTTTAATACAGGAATCACTGAGAAAAAAATTAGTTGAATCAACAAATTAATTAGTCCAATCAACAGAAAAAATGATTGATTCAATCGAATGCGTTTTTATTAATTGTTGCTAAATATTTTATAAAAAATATATAGCCCTTGCCAAATAATTTAATATGCATAGTTTAGTGACCCCAAAAAGAGATAAATAGAAAAAAAAGACAAATCTGCGCCAATTCTCCGATCTAATTTCTCTGTCCGACCGAGATTCGAACCCTCGACCCTACCTACCATCATACCTATCCTACCTAACTACCTAACACGCTACCTATTACGCTATCGACTACTAATATGCACTTGAAAAAAGTTAGGAGTTATGAAGATTCGAATATAAGAAAACATTTGAAATCCCAGTTTTTTAATTTTTAACAATTTATGTATACTATTAAAGTATACTATAGAAATGATAGTTCTTTGCTTGAAGGAAATAAAAATTTAATCATTCCAAACAAATACTCTATTGGAATAAAATAATGTGTTATTTATTTTACTACAGCTTCTTTTAAAATAATCACAATCAATTTTATATCTAATAAATATTGAAAATACTACAGAAATATTTTTTGAAGTAAAATATAATGACTTTATTGCAAGAAAATAATTTTTTCGAAAAAAATAATATCGTATTGAATTCGTTTTTTAGATCCAAATAATCTCAGGTTTATGATGCGATCAATGTAATTGATCCAATGAATACAAATTTAATCAAATCTATCATGCATTTAATTGTTACTATTAAATAAGAGTTTAATATAATGGAGTAATAGATCCGTGAAAATACTTTTTTAAATGAAGAGTGATTTTCTTGGTTCAACAAATAAATAATCGAATTGATACTTTCATTTAATAAATAAATTCATGTTCTTAAATTCAATCATTTTTTCTCTCAGTGCAGTCATTCTACCACGTTCCCTTTGGATAAGATTCAACTTGACCCATCTAATTCAGACGAGAAAGCTCTGCAATGAATTTGTACAAATGTTCCAAGTTTTTAATCTTCAAATTGGCAAGTTTCTAAATTGGCACGCTTCTTTCATCCAAGGGAATTTGAGCAATGTTTGACCATTCTTTGAAGTTAGGTGAATCCTTTGCAATATTGAAGACCCAATTACGTTGACTCGTGACTGAACGATGGAAAAAAGGGCTAAAATTGATATTTAGGAATTCGCTCGGTCTGGAACGCCCCATATACGCTCTCGTGGCGGAAATTGTGGCATTCGAACTACCGGAAAGGGGCAGTGACTCTGCTGTCCAGCGCACCGGAGCCCTTCCATCAATTCCCTCTTCTTTTTTTCTTTCTATTTTTTCCTATTTTTTTTTTCTCTCCAACGACCGCATTACACGTACACGCGCCACGAACATTACCATGTTTTTCCGTAATGGCTCACGCGATTCTCGCTTCGCGAATATAAATATCTGTTTTTACATCGACGAGAGAGAGAAATTACAATGCGTAACGAATGATTCATTTTTTTCATTATGCAGTGAATTCGAACTCTCGTTCTCATTTTATTTTCAACTACTAATCGTTGTTCCGACGCGGTGGAAATAACAAAATTTACTGCTATCCTGTGTGTCGAACGATCGAGGGGTGACACAAAGTTTCGTTGCCCGATATTTTGATGATATCATCAGGAACTATGGCGGACACTGAGAGAAAAAATTACTAGAACCAATGAAATAAAGTTTTGAAGGCAAAAAATCATTTTTTTTCATTATTTGCCAAAACATATTAGATTGGTTCTCTTATATATTTACTTGGTTCATTTTTTTCAGTCAATTCCATAAGATTCTGTTTCAATAAACAATAATCTAACAATATGTTATCAATTATATATAATATGTTGTTTGAATCAAGAACACGCATTTCGTCATTCAAAACATGCATGACTTTTAATACAGGAAGAACTGAGAAAAAAAATTTGTTGACTCAACAAATTAATTAGTCCAATCAACAGGAAAAATGATTGATTTAATCAAATGCGTGTTTATTAATTGTTGCTAAACATTTTATAAAAAATATATAGCCCTTGCCAAATAATTCAATATGCATATTGTAGTGAGCCCAAAAAGAGATAAATAGAAAAAAAAAGACAAATCTGCGCCAATTCTCCGATGTAATTTCTCTGTTCGACCGAGATTCGAACCCTCGACCCTACCTACCATCATATCTATCCTACCTAACTACCTAACACGCTACCTATTACGCTATCGACTACTACTGTGCACTTGAAAAAAGTTAGGAGTTATGAAGATTCGAATATAAGAAAACATTTAAAAAACCATTTTTTTAATTTTTAACAATTTATGTATACTATTAAAGTATACGATAGAAATGATAGTTCTTTGCTTGAAGGAAATAAAAATTTCATCATTCCAAATAAATATTCCATTGGAATAAAATAATATTTTACTACAGCTTCTTTTCAAATAATCAAAATCAATTTTATATCTAATAAATATTGAAAATACTACAGAAATATTTTTAGAAGTAAAATAATGATGAATTCATTGCAAAGAAATAATTTTGTTCGAAAAAATTAATTTAATATTGATGTCGTTTTTCAGATTCGAATAATCTCATGTTTATGATGCAATAAATCTAATTAATCCAATGAATGCAAATTTATTAAAATCTATTTAAATAAAGATATTTTTAGAAGTAAAATAATGATGAATTTATTGCAAAGAAATCATTTTGTTCGAAAAAAATAATTCCGTATTGAAGTCATTTTTTAGATCCAAACAATCTCATGTTTATATGCCATAAATAATTTTCTTCAAAAAAATAATTTCGTATTGAAGTGGTTTTTTAGATTCAAATAATCATCATTTTAGATTCAAATAATCTAATGTTTATGATGCGATCAATGTAATTAATCCAATGAATACAAATTTAATAAAACCTATCATGCATTTAATTGTTACTATTAAATAAGAGTTTAATATAATGGAGTAATAGATTCGTGAAAATGTTTTTTTAAATGAAGAGTGATTTTCTCGGTTCAACAAATAAATAATCGAATTAATACTTTCATTTAATAAATAAATCCATATTCCCAAATTCAGTAATTTTTTCTCTCAGTGGAGGAAACAGAATCTTTGAATCAATCCTGGAGACTTTAATTGCGATAATTATTGATTTTGTTTACAATCTTCGATGCATTGGAGTGGATTTAGAATTTTCGAAAAATATTTCGCGATGAATCGGAGATAAGAAAATTACAACTGAATCTCGAAATATGACGATCACGTCAGATTTTTTCATCGACATTTTTTAACATAAAAATTAATTAAATATTAATATTAATATAATGTCAAATAAACTTTTCGGTATTGACATAAATAAATAAAATTTACAACCCTCGATTTGTAAATTGTTCAAATTTTGATGAAAATTAATCGCTGATGTAGATGATTACCAAAAATAAATTTTCTATGATGGTCCATAAATCAGTATCACATTGAATCATCGATACTCATCGTCAACGCCGTTAATTTACGACATTTCCATGAACGAATAATCCATCTCGAGGTACTTATCGCTTTGTGCATAATGAGCCCTGATACGATTCGATAATGAATCCGTAAAATTTACGACAATCGATGAAATAATTTTAAAAATATATTCATGAGCAATTCACTCGTTCTTTTATGAATGACTTTTTTTTTCAAATTATCGCACAGCCATTAATATTTTTATTGACCGCAAATAAAAGTCATAACGTTTGGTTGTCGATAAAAAAAAAATAAAATTGCGAAATTCTTCTGAAAATACGGCTATTTCATTCGTAAATAATATATTTGCAGCGATTTCATATTCACAAGGTCTAGAAATTTATTCGACTGGTAAATGATCGCTCTGACTGACAACGCAATTTGATTTACCATTAAAACCGACGTGTATCATTTTCACCGGACTAAATCATGGTGAGATATATTCGTTTTGCATAAACGATTAAATACGTATACATAACTTATACGTATATGCATTCAACAGTTCCATTTTCCTCGCACAATTTGACGTTCGCGAAGCGTATCGACATCTGCATCCCATTTTCTACAGAGACATATATATATGGCAAATAGTATTGTACAGTATGTACAGGTAAATAGAAACCTGTCGATGAACTCGAACCATTGTCCAATCAACGAAGCATACGTTATGTTTTCGTATCTCGGAATACAAAAAGCATTTTAGTTCAAACAGACGATACTCGAATGAGAAAAATCTAAAATTATTAAGTTTCAATCAGAGTTGCGAAAATTGTAATGTAAAAGTAATGCATTACCCTTTACTTTGAACAATGTGTATTGGATAAGGTTTCCATTACAAATTACAAAAGTACGGTTGTGAATGAATGTTCCACTACAAATGAAAATAGTAATGTGCAATGAATGCGCGTGTTCCATTACAAAAAAAAAAGTAATGTGTAATGTATGCATGTTCCATTACAAATAATGAAAGTAATGTGTAATGCATGCATTTGTCATTACAAATAAAAAAAATAACGTGTAATGAATGAGAGCTCCATTACAAATTACAATTGAAAAAAAAAAGTAATTTGTAGTGGAGAATGTTCTATTACAAATTAGTGTGTTTCTACGACAATTTGGAGCAGGTACTATTTTGCTCAAAGGTGAGTCTATTGATTTTTCAATGAAAATAATTTGTGTGTATCAAGTTTTTGTTAACTTTACTATCGTAGTGGTAAATGTATGAACATTGATTTTTTGGAGTAATGATTACTCTATTGTAATTTTGTAGTCAGTGTATATTAAATTAATATACACTGTTCATACATTTACCACTACGATAGTGAAGTTAACAAAAACTTGATACACACAAATTATTTTCATTGATAAATTAATGGACTTACCTTTGACCAAAATAGTACCTGCTCCAAATTGTAGTAGAAACATACTAATGGACTATTAGAATGGAATATTAAAGAGGAATATTCTCCACTGCAAATTACTTTTTTTTCAATTGTAATTTGTAATGGAGCACTCAGTCATTGCCGTAAAATGGGGCTACTTTGACTTTGGGGGTTACTTTGTTGATTTTTGGGGCTACTTTGATGATGATGCCATTCGCATGAAGGGAATAAAAAAGGGCAAGAAGAACGACTCCAACATCTGTTACATCTGTAAGACCCGAATTTCAAGTCACAAGTCCTACCCTAAGATCGAACTTTCCATGAAACTCAAGTTGGAACTTAAGATCGAACTTGAGTTCCAATTTAAGATAAATCGTAAGTTGAACTCAAGTGCCATTATAAGTTTATACTTAAGTTCAAACTCTAGTGCGAACTTCAGATCGATCTTAAGTTCAAATTTAAATTTGGTTTGAAGCTCAAACTTAAGATCCATCTTGAGCTTAAACTTAAGTTTGATCGTACTGAATTATTTACACAACTAATTTAAAATAACGCGGTTGATGGAGGCGATGAAAGAAGTTTGATCGAACTTAAGTTCATGCTCAAGATCGATCTCAAGATCAAACCTCAAACGAAATTTAAGTTTGAACTTAAGATCGATTTGAAGTTCGCATCAAAGTTTGAACATAAGTATGAACTTATAATGATACTTAAGTTTAAACTTAAGATTCATCTTAAATTTGAACTCAAGTTCGATCTAAAATTCAAATTTGAGTTCAATAGAAAGTTTAATCTCAAGTTTGATCTTAAGAACTTAAAATTCGGACCTAAGTATTTGGTATTTTTATGTAAAATATTTCTTCAATAAAAATGACGAATTCATTGTCAAAAATCGTTGTTTTCCATTTAATTTCATGTACAATGTATAAAATATTATTGTTTTTTTTATCAAAATGATGTCAAAGCTGCATTTACGATGTGGATCTTTGACATAAGTTGCATTTCAATGCCTCCCCAAAGTAACCCTGCACTCAGGGTTACTTAAGTTTTTTTTCTAAATATATAAAATTGTGAGGGTCTAGTGGGACTTGTACATTTTATAGCCAAAGGACACATTGTTCTGTTTGAGCAAAAAAAAATTAATTTTGTACGTCAACAAAAAGGTGCAACCAAAAAACTTCCGAAACACGAACAAAGTAGCCCCGTTTTACGGTACACGGTATTTTTTTTTTTTTTTGTAATGGCACATTCATCCATTACACATTACTTATTTTTTATTTGTAATAGCACATGCATCCATTACACATTACTTTTTTTAATTTATCATGGTACATTTATCCATTTCACATTATGCACTAATGGGTAATGAATACAGTAATGCATCATTTACAACTCTGGTTTCAATGTCGAAAACATTAAAATACAAAAATTGAAAAATCGAGAATATTGAACAATTCGATCTGTGGGAAAATCGCATCAAGTTTTCGTTATTTTTCCGTAGTGAGAATGTGGCTACAAAAAAACTGGACGGCCCAACCCTCGTCTCTCCGTCTCTTTCTCTCTTTTTCTCTTTCCGTTCTTTTTCTCTCTCATTCGCAAAGGTTTTTGATCGAGTTTCATCGATCGGAAATTTCGTCCCTCGTACGATAAACGATCCTTTTATATTCGGTGTTAACGTTAAAATCCTCTGTCTCTCTCTCTCTTCCCTTTCGTGTCAATCAGCTGATGACTGTTCCGTTGCGCGCCCTATTACGTTAGTAAATAGCCCCCCTCCCCTTTGTCGAAGTCTCCCTTCCATTGACGAGGGGATCGAGCTGTTTCTGCATTGCGGATGATGCGATTCGTGATTGGTGGTAGTGACTGCTGGCTTCCCAGCTAATGCTTTTCGATGCCAATGAGGAAATTGATGGCGGGGTGGTTGATAGTGAGTGATAGTGGTGGTCAGGACTGTCGACGCGAGAGAGAACATTCTCTCACCCCTTCAACCCTCCGTCGGCAATTCACCCCTTTCGACGGAGAGAGGAGGGAGTGTTACCGATCGATTTGTATAACCATTTGATTTGGCTTTGAATCCCGAATGTTCACAGCTATAAATTTTACACACTCTATATCTGGCTCATCTCTATTACAAACTTTCACCTACACGCGTGATACTCGTGCCGCGCGTGTATGAAAAAAAAAAAATATTTGCTCAAACCCGTAACTTTTGGCTGTCGGTTCGGACGAAAAAAAAAAACTGAGGGATGTACTCCCGTTCGCGAGAAGTTATGACAACTTTGGCTCATTCGTAGTTGTCATTTCAGCAGAGATAAATTATTTATTTAGTTTAAGGGAATTCACTTAAGTGATTAAAAGGCCCTAGGGGTATGAGCATGGGGAATCTGCCCCCTAAAGGTTTTTAAATGATACTTAGCGCATAAGTAGGTACTAGTAAAATAATAAGATCCTGAAAGTTTCAGATCCCTAACTCAATTGGTTATTGAGAAAAAGTGAAATATGTAAAAAACAGAAAATAATTTTTTTCTCAGGATTGACCGAACCGATTGATCTAAATTTTTATATGATTTTGGGGCTGATAATAGCTCCGAGAAAAAAATCAAGAGCTATATAGCTCTATGAAATCTTTGAAAAAAAATTATTTTTCTTTTATTTTCAATTTTTAACCGTAATACAATTTTGGCACAATTATGAAACAATTTTTTTTTCAAACCTTCTATACTTTACTATAATACTATGAATTTTGAAAAATTTAAAAAACGGACGCCATAGTAGAAAAAAATAAAAACCACTTTTTGGCTCAAATAATGAATTTATTTATATGTTTTGAGGTTTAATTTTTGGTATTTTAACGCATATTTACATAATTTGTATTTATTAAAAATAATATTTCATATTCAAAATAACAACAAAAATTTTTTTGTCACAGTCAAAAATTGAACCAGGTAAATATCAATAATCAATTTTATAGTAATTTTAACAAATATTTTTAGGAACAACATTTTATTATAAAACTCGATTATTTATATATTTTTTATAGACTTGAGACACAGAGATAATCGAAAATTATCGAATTGATGAAAGACAAGAACATTTTTTTCTCTGAACAAATGTAAACTTATAAAAAAATTTGAGTTTAATTTTATTCATTTATTATTTTTTCTTAAAAATTAATAAACCCAACAGTTCTCACTGATATGAGAATTTGTTAAAGACTGCGCAGATATGCTGTAAAATACAATTACAACATAAAAAAAAGTTATTTATGGATAAATAATAAAAAGGAAGACATACCTAAATCATACATTTTTCAAAAATATTGCAGAATCACATTTCATCAGTCTTGGTCACTGTCTTCTTCAATCGCAGATGAAACATTGTCTCTGTCATATAATTTGCTCAAGGTTTTAGCAGGCGTCGAAATTTCCGACAAATATCTCCCGTGTGACAAATAATAAATAATCGCTGCAACATTGAAGCAACATCCAATAGTTCCAAGACCATTTGCACATTCACAGCTGAAATGTGATTCCGCAATATTTTTGGAAAATATATCTTTGATTTTGAGATAGTAGTTTGCCTTTTTATTATTTATTTATTAAAAACTGTTTTTTATGTTATAATTGTATTTTACAGTACCTATATCTATCAATCTTGAACAAATTTTACTATTAGTGTGAACTGTTGAGTTTATTAATTTCTAAGAAAAAACAATAAATTAATAAAATTAAACTCAAATTTTTTTGAAAGTTTACATTTGTTCAGAAAAAAAAATGTTCTTGTCTTTCATCAATTCGATAATTTTCGGTTATCTCTGTGTCTCAAGTCTATAAAAAAATCTATAAATAATCGAGTTTTATAATAAAATGTTGTTCCTAAAAAAATTTTTTTAAATTACTATAAAATTGATTATTGATATTTACCTGGTTTAATTTTTGACTGTGGCAAACAAATTTTTGTTATTATTTTGAATATGGAATATTATTTTTAATAAATACAAATTATGTAAATATACGTTAAAATACCAAAAATTAAACCTCAAAACATATAAATAAATTCATTATTCGAGCCAAAAAGTGGTTTTTATTTTTTCTCTACTATGGCGTACCGTTTTTAAATTTTTTTAAAATTCATAGTGTTATAGTGACATATAAAAGGTTTGAAAAAAATATTGTTTCATAATTGTGCCAAAATTGTATCACGGTTAAACATTGAAAATGAAAGAAAAATAATTTTTTTTAAAAGATTTTATAGAGCTATATAGCTCTCTTTTTTTCTCGGAGCTATAATCAGCCCCCAAAACATATACAAAATTTAGATCAATCGGTTTGGTCAATCCTGAGAAAAAAATTATTTTCTGTTTTTTATATATTTCACTTTTTGTCAATAACCAATTGAATTAGGGATCTGAAAAACTTTCAGGATCTTATTATTTTATTAGTACCTACTTATGCTCTACGTATCATTTAAAAACCTTTCGGGGGCAGATTCACCATCCTTATACCCCTAGGGCCTTTTATTCAAATAATAGCTTAAATAAATTTATTTTTCAGTCGTGTCAAATTTATTAGTTTAATACTTAATTTATTCGCTAGTTTAAGAGGAGGCTAAATACCGACACTAACACCTCGAAATTGCCATCCAAACTTGCTCTTATACAAATGGATGGAATTGAATAAAATTTTTACAACATCATCAGAAGAATGGCAGGAATGGAGCCTCACTAAAATTTTTTCGAAAAACAAAAAAAAATTACAGATTCATTTACCACCAAGAAACTGTAATTGAAAAACTTAAATTATTAAACTTTTACTGCAATTCGGGTAAAACCAAGAGTGAGGCTCCATGAAGAACGCGACGATACAAATATCGAGACGTTTTCGACATTATTTTATCAAAATGACAAGCCGTAAGTTTGGATGGCGCATCAAGAGATAAATATCGATAAATTGTAGTTTTATTGAAAAACGAAATGGCGAAATGTAGTTCACAGACGTGCGAGTGAGGGCAGCACCATGGATTCTGATAAGTAACCTATAATATTTAGGGGGCTCGAATGAGTTCGTTGGAATTAGCTGTAACGCATTTTAGCCTCTCAATTGACAATTAATTGTTAATTAATTTATCCCCCTCTTAATTGTCAAAATGTAATTAATTTTCATCCACGCTTGTCGGAGAAAGACTGAACGACGATGATACGTCGATAATGTAGGGATTGAATAAAAATGGTATTTAGCCTCCTCTTAAGTCTACGAAAAATTTCGTATCAAGCTGATGTGAAAGCGTCCCATTGAAAAATCAATGAGTAATTGAAAAAAAATCCAACATTTAATCATTAATTCATCTTCATATCAGAAACCTTTTGTCCATTTTTTTTCGATTTTTTTTTCTCATTTTCCCCGGGACACAAGCAGGGAAAATGAATCCAATGTCGAAATATTCACGTTTGTAGAGTTTCTGGTTTGCCCATAATATATCGTATAGCTTATTCGTGGCTGGAAGAGATTCGTCTCCATTAGAGACAGTACTCTCACTATAACTCTCTCTCTCTCACTATCTCTCTCTCTCTCTCTCTCTCTCTCTCTCTCTCTCTCTCTCTCTCTCTCTCTCTCTCTCTCTCTCTCCCTCTCTCTCTCTCTCTCTCTCTCTCTCTCTCTCTCTCTCGTCTGCTGGCTTATATCCATGGCAACTCACGTGGTGTGCGTGGATCCTCATCGTCGAGACTGATGCCGCTTTTGCCCCACACACATGTGCGTCTATACTTCATACTTCCAATTTATATGTATATTGTATATATAGGTAAAATAAATTGCGCAACATCACAACTTCCATATATATGAAGGTTATGATGCTTGAAATCCAGAGCTTATATTAGCTGCCTGCAAAATCGTGATTACGACAATGCAAAAATGTTTTTTTTTTTTCATTCAGCTATAGCCGGAAGAGAGATTTTTTTTTTAATAAGAGAAACGAAATTACAAAATAATACCCAAAAAAACTTTGCACACGAATCCAAACTCTCCCCCAATCGCTAATGAACTTTTGGGTGTTTTGAGGTTTTTTTCTAGCTTGTTTAAAAAATGTATATAAATGGTGAAATTCGGGATACTTTTTTCGAACATTCTGAAAAAAACGTCCAACGAAAAAAACCACGTGAAATGTACAAAGCGGATTAGAAAAAAAAAATACGGTTACCCCGGGCAATGCGAGAGACGGATTCGACGAGGAAAGCCCTCGAAATTCATAGCGGGAGAAGAGAAACCGTGAAACTTCTATGCAGAGAAGCTTTTTTGCTCTCGCATCTCCGATATTCCTCGATTCATTTCTCTCTCTCTCTCTCTCTCTCTCTCTCTCGCTTCCTCTCTTTCACGAATCGGTTTAATTTCCGTCCGTCATTTCCGATACCTGTCCGTTGCCGTCAGACGCCAGTACATTTCATAATGGCGGATTAAAACGAGAGAATGTTCGAATATAGGGGCGAGAGAGGGTGAGAAAAAGCTCGTTCCTTCTGCGTGTGTGTGTGTGTCTGTGTATCTGTACGAGGAAAAGAGATAAAGTATAGGTTTTAGAGAGGCTTTCGTTGTACATCAGGACCTACACCGTGAGAGGACCCCTGCTCTGGCCTTTCTCTCTCTTTCTCTCGTTACAACGTTTTGCTTTTATTTTGCAAACGTACCCGGGAAATACCTCTTTTTTCGGCAAGATTTTATTTTATCCCAATCCCGCTCTCCTCAACTGTATGTGCGCGTATCGTATGGTTCATCGTCAATGTGTGGGATCCAATGTATCGCTATAATTCGCGATCGTTCGATACATCCTTTTTTAGCCTATTTTTCAATATATAAATACCCATTCATTCTCTCCACTATGAATTTTTTTTTTCATCGTCAAACTGCAGTATCGATTTAACTTTCTCCAGGCTCTCTTTTTTTTCATTATATTTATGTCCATTCCAATTCTGTACTTTGCTTCAGCGACCAAAATATCTCAACCAGTCCGATCATTCTATTTCCCAAGATATTTTTTCTTCTCAAATTATCCCGTTCGGATTGAATGAATGAAATTCCGCCTCGAAACCATCAGTCGATGCAAAGTCAATTTTTTTTCTTTTTTTCCCTCTACACTGAAAAAAAAATTTTGTTGAAAATGCAAAAATTTGTTTCGCTCGATAAAATATTTGTTTCCGAACGTTCAACTCGATCATTTTGGTAATTGAACAAAATATACAGTGAAGTTTTAGTTAAATCGTTGCTTGAATGGGCGAAGTTTCAATTCAATCAAATGAAAATGTAATCCACATAGAGAAATAAACGATTGAGCTGACTAATTATCAGTTGATTCCATATATGTATATTCTATGTATCAAAATAAATAGTTGATACAACCCATTATTTATTTCAAGTATATGTATAAATAATGTGATAGATGGATTAAATATTTGGTTCAGGCACTTATCCGATTGATTTCAATAAACGAATATTTTGTCGAACAAATAATATATTTAGTTGGCGCAATTAAATTTTTGGCGCTATTATATAAATAATGTGATAAATGGATTAAATATTTGGTTCACGCATTTATCCGATTGTTTCAATGAACCAATATTTTGTCGAATGAATAATATCTTTAGTTGGTGCAATTAAATTTTTAATCCTGAAATAAATTATGGCTAAACATAGTATAAAAAATATGTAGTATTTGAAAAATAATTCAAAATGCATATTTTACCAGCCTCAAAATGAGCGACATATAAAAAAATAGTATTCGCGCGAATCGTCCGATCTGATTTTACGCTCTCTCCGACGGGGATTCGAACCTGCGACCCTACCTACCTATCCTACTTGACGACCTAACACGCTAACTACTGAGCTACGGACTGCATACGAACTTCCTCAACTTTTGTGGTATATGAATGGTACGGTGTGTCGAAAAAATAATAATATGGACTAAATAAATGGACTAAACAAATAAATAAATACATAAATCGGACTAAATTGTACCTGTAAATTAACCATATGATATCGTTCACCTCATATCTTATGGTTAACCAAATCCATTTGTTGATTTAATTATAGTTTCATTATTTCAAACAAATTAATATCGAATCAACTAAATTTTTATCAGCTAAATGGATCAAGTTGATTTAACTGAACCTTTTTCTCAGTAATCTAATTATTGTTCATAGTATTCAAATGAATAATTTTGTATTTCAACAAAATTAAATTTCGTACAACAAGATCGTTTCTTTGTTGTGAAATATGGACAACCAAATGATTTTTTTCATTTCTCATCATTATATGCTAGTTCGAAAAAACATTTCGCGATAGACACAATATTATGGATCGTTTTGAATACATATACTCATTTGATTTGGCAATATAAAAAATGTTTGTACCAAACAAATGGTTTCGTTGAAAATACGAAATTTTCGCTTGTTACAGCTAAATTTATCTAGTTGATATAAACTAGATATCAACAAAATATTTCTTTACGGCAACTCAGTAATGTTTAAATTGGACTAAATTGTATCTGTAAATTGACCAAATAATTTTGTTCACCTCATATCTTATGGTTAACCAAATCCATTTGTTGAATTAATTATAGTTTCATTATTTCAAACAAATTAATATTGAATCGCCTAAATTTTTATCAACTAAATGGATTTAGTTGATTTAACTGAACTTTTTTCTCAGTGTACCGTTCCAAAATTAAGGAAAAACTAATAGTGGGGTTTTTTTTGTTTGTGTTCGACTAAGTACAACCTCTAAATAGAAAAATTACCGTTCGGAAGTTACCGGTTTGAATTAACCATGATTAAAATTTCGACAAAGAGAATCATAACAAATAATTGGTGGATGTCCTTCCAAAAACATTATTTCTAGGGGCATTGTAGGTTCACCATTGATGTTCGACGAACTGGGAAAAGCTTGATATAATCAGGGCGTGATCCCCGAGCTCGAAGAGCCCACGAGTGATGAAGGAAGGTGCAGGCATGAGGAGGATGAAGTGAGCTTTGAATTCGAGAATTAGCAGACGAAGCTTTGAATAGACCTCCGGAGAGAGAGAGAGAGAAGGCTCGATGCGAAAGTACCCGGACTATCCGAACATCGCGAAATTCTGTGTATGAAAATCCGATCACGTACAGTGTCACAGTGGAATCAACAGGGAGGACACCCGAACACCCGATTGTATGACGTGAATTTCAGCTGAATAACGGCCGAATCGTCATCAATGCCGGGAGTAACGGCAAAAGACATGGAAATTAGCGAATGGTGCAGCGTCGAATCGTGTCTCAATCACTCGATGAAAGCAACGATTTATTCGAAATACTGTCAATGCGTTATCAAGTCCGGACACGTTCGATGAACGTTGAGCTGCCAAAAATAAGCTGTATGTTCGGCTATCTCGATCTACTCGCAATTTCAGAAGCGTACAGAATGCGTTTTTTCAAATGAACATAGATTGAAGAACCAAGGTCCAGTTTTTCTACGCTATGGCTTCGTCATATTCATCAAAGGGTTCCATCCTCTTGTTTCAGCAAAGCTTTTCCCGAAATTCTCGCTACGTTCGCAGCTTAACATATAGTTTGTATTTAGTTTGAAAACGCGCTTTTGAGGCTTCTTTCCCAACTCTCATATCGCGTCGATTTTTCAGCTGCTGATCATATCGCGGAACTTCTGATTTTCTAGTGTTTTCATTGCAATCGGATTACGATGGCACGTCAGACAAGAAATCCTTACGAATTTTGTACATTTTTGTTTGTTCAATTGAGTCTATGGATCAAGTGAAGACTGTAAAGTTTTTTGACCGATACATTCCCTGAGAGAAAATATTACTGAATTTGAGAACATGAATTTATTTATTAAATAAAAGTATTAATTCGATTATTTATTTGTTGAACCAAGAAAATAACTCTTCATTTAAAAAAATATTTTCACGAATCTATTACTCCATTATATTAAACTCTTATTTAATAGTAACAATTAAATGCATGATAGATTTGATTAAATTTGTATTCATTGGATTAATTACATTGATCGCATCATAAACATGAGATTATTTGAATCTAAAAAATTAATTCAATACAACATTATTTTTTCCGAAAAAATTATTTTCTTGGAATAAAGTCGTTATTATTTTACTTCAAGAATTTTTTTTATCTAAATAGATTTTATTGAATTTGTATTCATTAGATTAATTACATTTATCGCATCACAAACATTAGATTATTTTAATCTAAAATGATGATTATTTGACTCTAAAAAACGACTTCAATACGAAAGTATTTTTTTTGTAGAAAATTATTTATGGCATCATAAACATGAGATTATTTGGATCTAAAAAATGACTTCAATACGAAATTATTTTTTTCGAACAAAATTATTTCTTTGCAATAAATTCATGATTATTTTACTTCTAAAAATATTTCTGTAGTATTTTCAATTTATATAAGATTTAAAATTGATTGTGATTATTTGAAAAGAAGCTGTAGTAAATAAATAACACATTATTTTATTCCAATAGAATATTTGTTTGGAACGATGAAATTTTTATTTCCTTCAAGCAATGAACCATCATTTCTATAGTATACTTTGATAGTATACATAAGTTGTTAAAAATTAAAAAACTGGTTTTTTAAATGTTTGCTTACATTCGAATCTTCATAGCTCCTAACTTTTTTCAAGTGCATAGTATGTAGTAGTCGATAGCATAATAGGTAGCGTGTTAGGTAGTTAGGCAGGATAGGTATGATGGTAGGTAGGGTCGAGGGTTCGAATCTCGGTCGAACAGAGAAATTAGATCGGAGAATTGGCGCAGATTTGTCTTTTTTTTTCTATTTATCTCTTTTTGGGGTCACTAAACTATGCATATTGAATTATTTGGCAAGGGCTATATATTTTTTATGAAATGCTTAGCGACAATTAATAAACACGCATTTGATTGAATCAATCATTTTTTTCTGTTGATTGGACTAATTAATTTGTTGATTCAACAAATTCTTCTTCTCAGTGCTTTGCGTATTGATTGAATGATAAAATTTGTTCTTGATTCAAACAACATATTACATATAATTGATAACATATTGTTAGATTCAAGTAAATTCGTTTATTGAAACAGAAATTTATGGAATTGACTGAAAAAGATGAACCAAGTAAATATATAAGGGAACCAATCTAATATGTTTTGGCAAATAATGAAAAAAAAATGATTTTTTGCCTTCAAAACTTTATTTCATTGGTTCAGTAATTTTTTCTCTCAGTGTTGGTGTGCAGAGAGGAAAAAAACCACTCAATGTACCCAAAACGATGTTGAATTTAAAAAATTTCCATTGCACATGTTCCGCCTGGATTAAATGAAGAGCAACGTTTTACACTGATCACGGACATTGAATAAAAAAAAATTCTGTATGCTGCTCTTCATTGAGTCTTTCTGGCATTCGCCATTAGCATCCCCTCTACGAATTATCCATACGCTGCGGAGCTTTCACTCACGGATCGAAGAAGAATCACATTTTGTCATTTGTATAGTGCGGATGAAAATTTAACGCAAGGGCAAAGTGATAAAATAATCAGAGTGCACGACACGTCGTATATGTACGAGTATATAGCGATAGATTGACACGTGAAGGGCCCATGAGTCAAGAGTCGTGAGCCAGACATTTTAATGTTTCATCCAATGCCTGGGGCGAAGTGGTTAGATTTGTCCAATGTTTTTCTGTCTGTTGCTCGAATTTGGGGATCGTTGACACTGGGCCGTCGTTGACACGGGTATAAGAACTGGGTAAATATTCTCTATTTGTCATGCACCCCTTTTGACACGCGTGAGAGAAGACCCTCCGCAGTCATTTTCAGGAACGATATCGCGAGGAATAAATTCATAAATTCGCCATTTGTTACGTCTTTCGATGTCGCTTTCGTCCAGTGTATAATATACCGAGTGGAAGAACTACCGAGTATTCCAGCAGACACGAATCCGCACCCTTCTTTTCTCCGTAATGATATCCGATGCACCCTAACGAAACCCTCCCACACTATTTCTACCCGGAGAACTGACGAGGCAAAAAAACAAGACATTGTCACGAATTAGCCGGTGATGACAGCATGAGGGTGAAAATGGCGACCAGAAACTAGTCGCTTAAGACGCTTTTTTTTCTGATAAATTGATTATTTTCTTCGATTTTTTTTGTACTGCTGTTTTTAAGGGCTTCCCCTCAGAGGGGATGTTAAATTCAACGGAGAATTATGACATTTATGAATTATGTCATTGAATCCAGTCTCATTGAATCGAAAAGCTATGATGGCAAATAATTTCTTTGATAATAAAAAAATGTCTTCTCCATTCGCGAGATCCATTCATCCTATGATTTCCGAGGGTTTTTCCATTCGAATTGGAGCGTGAACGAACCTTGGTTCGATAGGGGCTAGAAAAAAAGAACGATTGGGGAATCAATGGCCACCGATCTCTATATCTCTTCCTTCCTCCGGGCTTCTTCAACTGCAGCAGAAGCCTGGCGTGGGTTGCTCTCTCGTCGTTGGGTCGGGCGAACACACTGCACTTCCGGATTCGTTTGGGATTGCAGTACCTCTGTTCCAGCTTTCCTCTTTCTTTTATCCTCTTTTGCCCCTTTCTCTGGAACCGACAAACCAATTATCCTCGTTGGCATCTCGCGACGACAGCAGCGGTAGCATCAGGATCCTCGATAGAAGAAAAAAAAAGAGATAATTCTCTACGGTCTGCGGAGTTTTGGTATTCAGGGACAAATGCCCAACGATTGGTATTCATCGGGAGGAAAGAAAGGGACGGTCGGAATGAAGTTTGCGGGCATTTGAAATCGAATGAGGGGGTTAAAAACTAAAGGAACAAGAGCTTCTCTGTCGAGGGATGAAAATTCGATAACAGCGATGATAAGCATGGAATTTTCGACGTGACGACCCATAGCCCAGGTAGGAATTGACGATGGAAAAAGGGCTCGCCAAGCCCTGAAACAAGGCCCACATTTTTTAATTCAGGCTGAGCACCAGCCTGATTTTAAACCTAGGAAAACCTCTGAATGATAACGCGGTTTCAGGCTCTTGCACACAGGCTTGACCAAAGGCTGATAGAAAAGCCTGTACTAAGCCTGAAACGAGTCTTAATGAAGCCTTTACGAGCATTTATGACCCGTGCAGAATTATTTATTTTTTCCATATATTTATCAGTTGTTACGATGAAAATCAGTTACATATTCATAATTGATAGTTTCTAAGGGTCAAGTAACGAAAAAGAAAAATTTAAGAAAAAAATGTTGCCCCCCAGTGGGGTTTGAACCCGCGACCCTCGTTTTACGCATATCCTCAAATTCAACATGAATTTAATATATAAAAAAATTGATAGCCTGAAAGTTCATGGATTTTTCCGACTAATTTAGTTTTCTTGCATATTCGCGGACCCTAGAATACGTACGAGACCATACTGGCATTTGAAACCTACCTGCCTATCGAGTCTAACTAACGACCTAAGACTGGGACGCTATCCACTACACCATCGGCTACTTTTGATATACTGATGTAAATATCGTATTTATAGAACCCAGGCCGAGAAATAAATACGTACCAAAATAGTATTAAGAATTTATTTGTATTACTCGAAGGCCATTTTTTGGTTCAACTTGTCTTTTAACTTAATTTAAAAAAATCGAATATTGAATCAGATGAATAATAATAACAATAATAATAAATATTATTAATATATTTGTTATCATAATAACAATAATATTAAATAATAATGAATATTATTACTTAATTTATGTTGTTATTATTACCATTTATGTATTTGTATTATTTATAACATATTTTTAATTTATGTATATGCATGTGTATGTATATCATATGGAATATATGTGCTAAATTTTATTTTGATTATCTTATTCTTTGAAAGATACTATTCAGATATTATTCAGATACACAATTTCAAAATATCCTCGCATTTATTGCAAAATTTTTTTTTTCATAAAAATACAGAAAAAATATTATTTTAAACTCAGCTAAAAGGTTGACGATGGAAACAAGCTTTTGCGAGCCTTGTTTCACCGAGCCTAAGTGAGACAGATCTGGACCAGGTTTCATTGCATCGTTTAGAGCAGCCTGGAATGAAGACTGGCTGCTTAGCCTAAACTCAGGGTTATTTCAAGATTTATTCAGTCGGTGAATTTTAAGGCTAATTATTTTATTTTATCACAACCTGAAACAAGCCTGCATCCAGTCTTGATTGTTAAACCTTAAAATGCACCGGCTTAATAAAGCCTGAAATAACCCTGAGTTTAGGCTAAGCAGCCAGTCTTGGTTCCAGGCTACTCTAAACGGTGCAATGAGACCTGGCCCAGGTCTGTCTCACTCAGGCTCGGTGAAACACGGCTCACACAAGCTTGTTTCCATCGTCAGCCTTTTGATTTCCTACCTGAGAGGTGTTCTGGTTTAACGGTGCAATTCTTTAGAATTCAAAAAAGTTATCTCGACAAATGTTATCTCGTCTTCCACGAGACACAGGGACGATCTGACCGAGTGACGTTTATTGAAATCGGGGCTACAAGATTTTGTAACCAAGGCAAACGGGACGAGTCAAAAGAAACGTCATTTCAGGAGGGCACTGTGAAATACGGGTGGCAAATGAGACGGAAAAGTCAAAGAAAGCTGCGCGGAATACGAGAACGCGTGTGAGTCGTAACAAAGGGAGTAAATGTGAGCCAAAAGGGCGAAAGACCTCTGAATGATGATGCCACGAGAACATTTTCTCGTTTTGCGTTTTGATACACACCCAGATGCACTTAATGGTTGTACATACTCGGCGTTGAATCTGCTACTAGCCGCAACCAGTTATCCCACGCTCTTTCACTCGCTCTTTTCCTTCGTGTCTCTACCGACGTTCTTTCTGCCGTTTGTGCGGCTGCTTCGCGAAAGCCCTGCGGATCTCACTCGGCAACTTTTTAATCACCCCCAGCTTGAAATAAAGGTGCCGAGGCAATGGGTGTGTTTCGAAAGGAAACAAACAAAAAAATCCAACAGAGCACACGGCGTCTCTCAACCAGAGCTTCTCTCCACTCTCTGCGCTTTCATTCTTTTTTGCAGTACCATCTGGTGTCATCCTTCCCTCGTCCCACACATCTCCCTCCAGCTTTTTATCTCTCTGATCTCTTTCTCGGTTATTAGAACGATCCAATCGTTTCAGCGAGAGACTTTGGCACATTCTTTCAGTCTACGAGAGTTTGTACCAAAAGCATCATAAAAATAAAAAACGATTGCACTATCTTCATCGTACAATAGTGCTCATATCTACGATATCGTTTGTAGCCCTTAGTGTCTCTCGAAGCTTCGTCAAACTCAATGAAAAACCCTCGAGGCTTCTTTCACTCCTAATAATGCAGCATCTCCCCCCCCTCCACAGACACACGAGATATTCTTAATGAATTCTTCGTCTTCGCTGTTGAAATTCTCTTCCGCGTGACGAGTCAAGCCCGTCGCGAGAGTCTGGCGATGATAGTATCCCGGGGCTATCCACCATCGCCCTTATTTCATGCCATACTTGGTAACGCGTGTATTCATCAGCGAGATGAAAACTTTTAGTGAAGCGAAACCACCGGATGAAGATATCCATGACGGGGACGAGGGGGGTCGGAGGAGCAAGCGTGAAACAGAGCGATAGCACCGGCAGGAGTCAGGATCACACACAAGCCAGTCAGTGATGAACAAAACTACCGGCGTTGCTCCGGGCAACATCTGCGCGGTGCAATACTTCTCGCTGCGTATCCTGGCTTTAGCCGGTAAACATTCATACGGGTGCAGGATCCCTTCGAGCAAAGAAGTTGGGTGTCTAAAGTGAGGGGTGCTCTCCGCGGCAAAACGGCCCCTCAACGTCGCAATAATTACAACCAGCGCACGATACACCGAACGAAATATTATGACGATGATGATGACGAGGGAGTGGTGATGCGTTGGTCTGCCTCAGCAGGTTTTTCAAGACAATGAGAGGATCCCCCTTGTATTCCAGAGCCCCCGTCCGAAGAAATTCTTCATCCACCTTCTGCCCAAGCCCGTGCCATATCCCTCCACCTTTTCATCAATGCCCAATCCCTTTCTGATGCCTTCTATTCGCCATCTCTCTTTTTCGTCTTCTTTTTTCTCCCTCGTCGTTTCACTCAACCCCTGCGCTCCATCTCGCCCAACTTTTTATTTTTTCTCGTTGTACTTTTAGTTCTCTCCGCTTTGCCAACTTTTCAATCCCCGAGATTAGGCTGTACAGTTTGCCGTTGCCTCGGAGCACGTCAACGCTACCGTTGCCACCCCCCCCCCCCCCCCCCGCCTCCCTCCGAGTGTCCTTATTTCCAGTCAGAGCGTCTCTTTTCGCGGCGCGAAAGTGAGTTTCACAGAGAGATAACTAAGGGGGAAAAGTGCCAAGAGCCCGGGAGCATCTGCTGTGTCGTCTTTGGCAAGAGCCGAAGGGATTTGCCATTGTTGTCGCTTTTTTTAAACCTCTATTTGTCGTATCGCCAAATCGTTTCGAGTGACTCCGCGATTTCAATGATTTCGATTGACGTTAACGATCGATTGGCAAGACTGAATTTCACGTGGTCTCTCTCTTGGCATTCGATAATACCCACACGGAACCGAGTGTCCATTGGACGTCCATCGATCATCCATAGACCCTTAACACGTCTACATCCACGATGGACGTGATGTGGACATACATTGAACATCCATGGTATACTTTTGATTGCACATAATGCGATGGATCACACAGGACGTATATTGTATGTCCACAACCCGTACCATTTCTTGGGCTACAAATATACACAACACGGCCATCCATGGTATGTCCATAGGTAGACATTAAAAAGCTTTTAATTCAGGATAGAAATTGAACGTCCATTGGACGTTCCGGGTTCGTAAACGAAAATCATATTTGGAGAACGTCAATTAAAACGTCTATCGGATGTTTCATGTAGGATTTCATATAGACGTGAACCTAGAACGTCCAATAGATGTCCAATTTCTATCCTGGATTAAAAGCTATTGAATGTCTACCTATGGACATATCATGGATGGCCGTGTTGTGTATGTTGTGTACTCAAGAAATAGTACGTGTCGTGGACATACAATATACGTCCTGTGTGATCCATCGCGTTTTGTCCAATCAAAAGCATTTGGCCTTTAGATGTACATTCAAGTATTTCGAGCAGCGACGATATGGATACGCCGCTTGACCGTCTTATATACGTACAAATTACGTCTATCGAAGGATAACGCGGCAGTTCATTCTACGTCCACGACACATATTTTTGGAGCTGTAAATATATTCCGCGCGTAAACTAACAGCCAGGGGACGTCTAATAATCATATATGTTGGATGAAAATTTCACTCCGGGGAAGTCCATGGACATTCCTTAAACCACTAACAGAGATGCGAAAGGGCAGCGAACTATGTGCTGAAAACGTCTCGTATACGTACCCTTAGATAGTTTTCAGACGTACCTATACACCCCATAAAGTGACGTTTAATGTACGTATTTAAGGCGAATACCAATATTGCAAAAGATGTCTAATGATCATATATTATACGTCCCTCAATTTAAACGCTATTAATTACATATTGTTCATTAATTATAAATTTCATTACTGATTATGCATTATTTAAGGCTTGTGGACAAAGATATATAAGTATATCAGCAAACTACATCGTATAAGGTTTTTGCATGCAAAAATAGTAGATAGGTAGATAAGTAGGTAGGTAGGAGATTAGAAAAGTTAAGTAGCATTCCTTAAATCCAATACTTGGATGGGTGACCGTACGGTGAAAAATCGAAAACTATTTTTTTTCCCTTTTTTTTCTATAAAATATGGATATCTTATAGACCCCGAGTATTATATAATCAGTAATAAAGTTTATAATTAATTACTAATGTCTAATTAATAACGATTAAATTGTTTAAATTAAGGGACGTATCATATTGGACATCTTTCGGATCACTGGTTTATTCGTCTTAAATGCGTACGTTTTGGGATCTAGTCCGTCTAAAAACCGTCTCAGGGTACATATACAGGACGTTCCCAGTGCATAGAACAGGTGCCGTTTCGCACTTCCTTAAGAAGTTTGAGGGATACTCATAGACGTCCCTGGGACGAAGCTTTCATCCACCATGTATGAATATTGGACGTCCCATGGCTCCAATGTTCCGTGTGGGTAATTGATCGAACGATGATTTCTATTTCTGTTTCAGTACAGCGATCGATCTACGCGGGTTCTGCTGATCGTCTCTCTAGCGGGGATCAAAGTATGCAGCCCAGATGGAAAAGTGAGTGTTTCGGAGTAAAGTTGCTCGATTATACACGTATATAAATCGTATGTGGTTCGCGCGGTACACCGCGAATCGTGGCCGAGCTTTAAACGCCCGGCTTTTTCATTTTTACGTTTGGTGAATAGACTTGGAAAAGAGTAAGCCCGGATGAAGAGGCAAAGCGAAGGGTGGAAAAAAATGACAGGGTATCTGGACAAGTTTTTTTATTTTATTATTTTTCGTTGCCCAGAACCACGAAGAAGTACCCCGGTGAGTTGTCGGAGCACAAAGAAACTCGGTCAAGCTGCATGCGAGCGTCGAATTCGCGTTCAGCCTCGTCTGAGAGCTCGAGAAAGCAAAGGCTCTCTTTGCACCGGTGCTTTATAGTTCGAGCCTCAGACTCGTTTCTCAGTTTTGTGAGCGAAACAAAAATTTGGCCAGACCTCTCAAACCTTCTACGAATTTTGCGCCACTTCTAGCGTGAAACGAAGGAAAAAGTTGTGACAAAAAAAAAAAAATTAGCCCTCGGGACTTGTGTCGCTACTTGCACCAGGTGCTGGATCGATTGGGGCTAGATGAACGTCGGAAAGATTTTCCCGGATAAAAGTTGTTTCTTCTTCCCGGAGCCATCGCGATTTTTATACTTTCCACTGTTGCGACAGGTGCCACAGTCGATTGGCAGTGAAATGCCACAAAAAAAGCCGTATACGCGTTCGTCAGTCAGAATTCGAAGGGCCTGGCAAAGATTTCGGGGTATCTCTCGCTCTCCCGTTGACTCCGCATAGTGCTATATCGAGTATGTTCTACGAGGTGATGCTCGAGAACAGGGTAGGATTTTCGAAGGAGGGCACTTTTTTCTCGCAAACCTCGCACGATCCCCACGGGGATCTCGTGAAGTTTCGCTGTGATTGGCATGAATACGCGCTGAGAAGACTAATGCGACCCTTCTCACATCGTTGGAATCGTTGTACCGTATCCTGCGGGTGTCTTGATTGATAACACCTCTGTCTTTCTGCGGTCCTTCATTCTCCGCAATGACCGATGAAAATTCGACGAAAGATTTACCGTTCAAGAAGAGCACACGCGTTGGTATCGTATTTTTACAAAATCTGAACAATCCGTAAATCGCTTTTCGTGATTTTTTCAAATGAGTATTCAAATGAGTATGACAATTTTTGATGACATATTTTCTCAACGATGATACACGAGGAGTTTGTTTTTTGTATTTTTTTCCCGAATTTTCTTTCTGTCTCTTACGCCGCGAGGAAAGATCCATTATTTAGTTTCAATAATTTTATTTAAAAGCCTGCAAATTGGATATTCGTACATTGCTGCCTCATCTTTATCCATAGTTCACACAGCTTCCTTTATCGTAAAGTATGACGATCAAATTTAGCTTCCTCATAAAGGAAGCTTTGTTAACTATTGAAAAATATGAGTAATCGATGTGCAAACTTGCCAGATTCTTTCAAATTTACTTCTTGCCAAATTTGATTTTTACCAAATTCAATAGCAAACAATCCTGATCACTGTTTTGAATGTGTTTAACATTTCAGTACAATATCTCGCAAATAGCCGAAGTTAGGGTACGCCATTTTTCAAAAATTAAAAATTAAATAAAATTTTAATCCTTTGATCACTATTTTGAAAGTGTACAAAATTTCAGTACAATATCTCGCAAATAGCCGAAGTTAGAGTACGCTATTTAAAAAAAAAAAAAACAGAATTTGATGAAATTTTAATCACTCAACCGATTTTCGCCAAATTTAATAACGAACAACCTTAATAGCTCTACTAATTCTTCACAAAGTTTGAGTGCAATATCTTGAAGATTGCAGAAGTTAGAGCGTTTACGCCTTTTTTGCAAAAACGAAAAAAGTCGATAAAATCTGAACGCTTGTTAGAATTGAAACAAAATGTTTCCATAATGAAGAGCAATTTGTGCTCGACAAGTGTGCCAACTTTCAGCTCCATATCTCGAAGCGTTCTCTAGTTATTAATTATTTACATTTGAAACTCAGGATACATACGGGGCATTCCACGTCAAATCGACCACTTTAGAACCCGACCCTTTTCGATTTGGCTGAAACTTTTTTATCTTTTTTTACCCTATCAAAAACATTTTTCAGAATTTGTTCGAATTTTTACACCCAGCCGATAAAAAGTTATACATTTTTCAAAAAAATTGGCTTTTCATTTTTCAAATAGCTATAACTTTTTTAAAATTTGACGTATCGAGACGATTTTTTTTCAAAATTTTTGTTGTTTAATGTACTTTTTGAAAAAAAATACAAAATACTTTCAAAAACCCATCTTCATCGTTTTTTTTTTTAGATTTTCGGAAAAAATCGAAAATTTCTCGATGATTACCATTTTTGATTTTTTTTTCTTTTTATTATATCAAACTTTGACATTTTCTGCAAATCGTCAAATTTTTTCAGAGTGGTGTTTTTTCGATTTCTATTTTTTTTTCCAATTGAAAAAAAAAACTTTTTTTCAACTAGCCTTATTTCTCGGAACACCATTCTGCAAATTTTTGAGGGTGTTCAGAGGACTTCGAAACTTGAAAAAAGAAAATAAAAACAAATATTGAAAATGGTAATCATCGAGAAATTTTCGATTTTTTCAAAAAATCTAAAAATAAACGATGAAGATGCGTTTCAATGATTTTTTAATATTTTTTTCGAAAACAACATTCCAAAACAGTTTTCGAAAAAAATTTGAAAAAATTATTGAAACGCATCTTCATCGTTTTTTTTTTTAGATTTTTGGAAAAAATGGATAATTTTTCGATGATTACCATTTTCAATTTTTGTTTTTTATTTTTTTTTTCAAGTTTAGAAGTCCTCTGAATACCCTAAAAAAATTGCAGAATGGTGTAATGAGAA
Organism: Alloplasta piceator; assembly: GCA_946863875.1. Taxonomy (NCBI): domain Eukaryota; kingdom Metazoa; phylum Arthropoda; class Insecta; order Hymenoptera; family Ichneumonidae; genus Alloplasta; species Alloplasta piceator. The sequence continues at coordinate 1,938,050 of OX333072.1, forward strand.
ATAAGGCTAGTTGAAAGAAACTTTTTTTTTTCAATTGGAAAAAAAAATAGAAATCGAAAAAACACCACTCTGAAAAAATTCGAGGATCTGCAGAAAATGTCAAAGTTTGATACAATAAAAAGAAAAAAAAATCAAAAATGGTAATCATCGAGAAATTTTCGATTTTGTCCGAAATTCTGAAAAAAAAACCATGAAGATGAGTTCTTATAATTCTTTTGTATTTTTTTTCAAAAAGTACATTAAAAAACAAAAATTTAAAAAAAAAATCGTCCTGATACGTCAAATTTTGGAAACGTTATAGCTATGTGAAAAATGAAAACCAAATTTTTGTTGAAAGATGTATAACTTTTTATCGGCTGGGTGTAAAAATTTGAAACAATTCTGAAAAATGTTTTCGATAGGGTAAAAAAAAAATAATAAAGTTTCAGCCAAATCGAAAAGGGTCGAGTTCTGAAGTGGTCGATTTGGCGTGGAATGCCCCATACACACACATCCATCCGGACATTTTTTCTAAACATGATTTCTCGATGTTTTTGAGACATTTTGAACATATTGGCATAAAAATCTAGAAAAAAAAATTCACGAAGCTTCCCTTAAGAGGAAGCAAAATGATTAAAAATTTATTCAAATTTCGGCCTAATAGTTTTACGGGATGAATGATAAAAAGTGTTTGTTTCGCGTACACTTGCTCGACACTTTTGTACGGCATTTCTGAGCAAACTTACTGACTGCCAACTTGCCACCGCTGAAAATCAATTACGACGAAAACTATCAGTTATTACGGGGAGCGTCTGGTGTGTGGTACTCTCGCAATGGCGTTTCTGCATTATACGGTATACACGCTTGTTGCTCCGGGCGAGATTTATGATCTCCCCTTCATCCAGTCACGAGAGGGGATTGCTGCGATGACGACGAATCCCTCGTATCCGTGTTTTCCAACCACTTGAGGCTCCACTGTGCGAAAGACAGTGGGAGAAATCCACTATAAGTGATTACGGGTGTTCCGTGAGTCAGGCGGGCCACGAAGAAGCCCGTCACTCTAACTCTCCTCCCAGGATCTAAATCATTCGGGGAACCTCTCGCACCCTTGACAATTCTCTCTCTCTCTCCCTTCATATCAGTCCCATCTTCCTTTCAGGTACAATGTGTACCGCAAAATACCGCTCGGATTTTCGAGTATTATGCTGGCAGAAAAAAAATTTCATCGTTTAACGAAATACATATCGTCCATTAAATTCATCGTTGGAATGAATAGCAAAGAGTCAACCCAGAACGGTGAGACCATAAATATCATCGCGGAAATCTCGGGGAGAAAAAAAAAGATATGTCAAGCACGAGTACGAGATAAAAATGGTGGTATCCTCGCGACTTTCTGCTCTTCTCTATCTATATGCCCAGGGCCATCAACTTTTTTATTGCAGCCTTGAGATTTATTAAGTTTCCGGTATATGTACCCCCGGTATCGCAAGTTTTATTGCCTCCGCTGACGAGAGATGAAAAAAAAAGCGAGGAAAAAAAAATAAACGCTGAGACCATCGCGGAAGTTAAATCTATGGGACATTAATTTCATATCCGCGCGTGTTTTCTCGTCAAATCATCGGTTCGTAAATTTTGAGATAGACGTTAGAGTGTCGACGAAAATCTTCATTTTCCTTTCCGGCTCTTGCGGCACATCGCAGACCGGAAATCACGCGAACAAAACTTTTCTAATATTTCGAAACAGGAGAACCGTCTGCTGACTTTTTTCCTACCATCTCTCGCAGATAATCGCGAAGCCGACAACCCCCTCTGAGATGCTTATCCGATGGGGGGGTGGGGGGTGGGTTTTTTTTCCTTCCTTCCGGCGGGACACTCGACGACAGCCATTTACGCAGCTTGCGCCGAATGCTAAACTTTATTCGCCGCAAGTTGCTATCTTTCGTGTATCAAAGTTATTTCACGACGATAGTTTCTAATCATCCATACCAAAAAATCTTTTCCAAATGAATTTAAAAAAAATACTTTTACGTTTTCTTTGGATTTTGAAATGTCAAATGGAATATTTCATAGTAATTTTGGTATGGGAGCGTCCCTTAATCACGTGATGCATTTTTAATCCATTTTAGACCCCCCCCCCCCTCCGTGATCATCCATGAGGTTTTGTTGAACCCCTTCCCCCCTGCCGTTGTCACTCGATCTTTTTTACCAATGGCAATAGTGATAAATATATTTTCGAAAAATTAAAATTCGATAGTTATGGTTATTACAATTAGTAACGTGATCCGGATACAAACAATTTTATTTTAAGAACGAAATAACTTTTATAGAATCTATATGGGGTATACCATTTCAAATCGACCACTTTTAAATCAGACCCCTTTCGATTTGGCTGAAATTTGGTTTTCCTTTTCTACCAAATTAAAAACATTTTTCAGGAAATTTGCAAATTTTGTTATTCAACCCAAAAGAAAAAGCAAAAATTGACTAATTGAGACGTTTTATTTTATTTTTTTCATGTTTGAATGTACTTTCCGACAAAAATCCAAAAAAATGTTGAGATATTAAAATCTATGAAATTTTTCATGCTTTCGAGAAAAATCATCTTTTTATCGAAGTTCGCCATTTTTAATTTTTTTTTTTCACTCAAAAAATACTTTGATCAATTCCGGAAAAAATGCCGCCCAACCTGGAGTGGCTCGACTTTTTCTTCTATTTTTTTTCACCTAAAAAACAAAAACCGACGATTACCACTTTCAATTTTCTATTTCTTCTCAATTTTTTAAATTCCGAGGTCCTTCATGAATTCTCAAAAATTTTCAGAGTGGTACTTTGTGAAATGAGCCCAATTGAGAATTTTTATTTTTCAATCATCGTTAGAAAAAAATAAAAGGAAATGTCGACCTACTCCAGGTTGGGCGGCATTTTTTCCGGAATTAATCAAAGTATTTTTTGAATGAAAAAAAAAGCGAACTCCGATAAAACGATGATTTTTCTCCAAAAAAAGTGAAAAATTTCTTAGATTTATATATCTTAACATTTTTTTTATATTTTTTTTTGGAAAGTATATTTAAAAACGAGAATTTATAATAAAAAGAACGTCCCAATTAGTCAATTTTTGAAGAAGTTATGGTCATTTAAAAAATAAAAGCTTTTTCTTTTGGGTTGAATAAAAAAATTTGAAAATTTCCTAAAGAATGTTTTTAATTGGGTAGAAAAGGAAAACAAAATTTCAGCCAAATCGAGAGGGGTCGGGTTTAGAAGTGGTCGATTTGACATGGAATGCCCCATATAATATATTCTATTTTATCAACAATTAGTAAGAATAAATATGATGCTGAAATTCGCATCGCTTAGATGCAACAAAAATAATTAATTTTTCAATCTAATTCACACTTCCTAACAATTTTCACCGTGAAAAATCGTTAATTCTATTTACATAAATAAATTTATCGCTTGTCGGTAAGTTAAAAAAAATCCAAAATATGCTAAGTTTTATGAAAAAAAGCACCAAAAAAATACACGTGATATTACCCAAACCCCCCCCCCCCTCCTCCCATCGTGAGTCTCACGTGATTAATGGACGCCCCCAATGTTGAATGAAATAATGGAACGAATCGGGGACACGTGCTTTCAACGTCTTTTTTCTCGACTCCTTCAATGTGAGCTTTGGCGCAGAGCTCAAATTTTTTTTTGCTCTTCGACTGCCAGAACATTTTAGTGCAAACTACGAAAAAGGGAAGAGCGAGAGAGAGGGATAGACTCTGTGCAGTATTCGCGGCAGAGAATACCAAAAGCGCCCAATTTGTCTCTAACGAGAGAACGGGTAAGTAAAGATCAGGCGAGACTCTCGGTGGTTTTTCTTCACCTTTTTTTGCCAGTTCACCGTCGTCCTTCGTCTTGAGCCACTGGCACGGCCTAATTAAACGACTGTCTCGAGCTCAATGACCTCGCTTCCTTCAAAAAGAGGCATCCAATTCTGGCAGATCCATGAAGAGGACACGGATTCTTGGTTCGAGGACATCCCCTAAATCTGTCAACTTGGATGTAAAAAAAGCGCGTCGTTGTCATTGCAAGCCTGTGATACCTAATCGGAGGATTGTTCATTCGTTTCGAGTTCATACACGGAAAAAAACGACTTAGTTGCTTCAACCAACCAGCTTAGTGCTCTGAGCGCCAGAAGAGAAATTAGTTGGATCCACTAGATAGTTGGTTAGGTCAACTAACCAACCTTATTTATTAGTTACCACAACTAAGTCGATTAGTTGTGCTAACTAAAAAATTAGTTTGGTTAGTTATCTAGCTGATCCAACTAATTTATCTTCTGGCGCTCAGAGCACTAACTCGTCAGCATCAAGGAAACTCTTTGCAATTCATATTCCAGGTGATCTCCTTGTTTCTCCATTTCTTTTCTTCATCTTTGACTCTGTTCCCCATACTTCCGTTACTCATTCTCAACGAGAAATTTTACGAAACGAAATACGTCAAGCGAAGACATGAAGTGGCAGAGGAAGCTGTATTGCGCTCAGTGACAACAACAATGCGTTTTGACTGCCACAGTTATTCCTTCCGTTCTCGGGTGTTGCGAAACACAAACTCTCGTGCCGGATTTCCCTCAGAAGCTTCCTCTCGCAAAACCCTCACTCCGCACACTTTTCTCACAGTCTCGCTATCTTTTTATCCCAACCCACTCACTTTTGCCCCGTCTCCTCACCGCTGTTTCCCGGAGGGTTGAAACTTTTGGGGTTTGTTCCGGGTGCCACCGCCGAAGAGCCGCTACTTCTCGTCAGATTGCGCCAGAGGCCAGATACGGTCTGAGAAAGAGAAAGAGTGCCTTTCTCGGGCCATAGATTGCACGTGAAGCTAGTCGGGTTGGCTCTGTACGCCTGTGAAGATTTTCCCGCTGCTACTGAAACCCTCTCTCTTTCCCTCCATGGCGCTTATCCTCGGGCATCTTTTTTTCTTTTCCCCACATTCCGGGCCGTCGACGACGACGCAGACGACGTCGGGAAACGAGACCCACCACTCAAGTAATGGCCGCAAGTTTTGAGCAATGTCCAACGACTCTGTACAATTCTCCCAGAATTTCAGAGGCTCTCCGACCCACAACGAGTTCACTACGACTGCTCTTCGCCATAGTGGTGGATATGCCGGTGGAAGTCGACCGTAGGGTAACTGCTATAGTGATATTTTATCCCGCTATGACTACCGTGGCTCCATATTTGAATTTGCAAAACTTTTAGAAAGATTGTTTTGGAAAATATTGAAATCCGCGAGGGTCAGAGATCAAGAGCAAGAGTGCCTTCTTCGTCTATGCACGGTTAGGGTGAACGATATGTTAAAGGAGAATATCGGCACATCGATTATTATAATTGATTACTTTTTTTTGTTTTTATTCTTATGTTCGGAATATACTGTAAACAAAAATTCAAATAAATTTCGATAAAAAGATATGTTCCTCAAATTTTGGGTTCCAATTTAACATGATTCAAAAGCAATTGAATTCTGGTGCAATTCAAATTCATTTGGGCGACTCGTCTCTGCTTTACAGAGGTGTTTGCAGATAGATCGGATTTTCACCTAGAAAATATATGGGGCATTCCATCCCAAATCGGACAGTTTGAAAAACTTCTTTTTTTTATTTCCTCAATTTTTTTTATATTTTTGAGTACCCATCAAAAGACCCTTCCTGTTAAATTTTGAGATTTTTTCGATTATCCGTTCAAAAGATATAGAATTAACAAAAAAACCATACTTTTTTTGGTATTTTGGTCATAACTTCTTTAATAATGGTCCAAATAGAACGTTTTTTTTTTCAAAATTTTTGTTTTTTATAGCCTTTTCAAAAAAAAATACAACAAAAATATTCGACTTGTTTTTGAATGAGTTTTTTGAGTTTTAAACGTTAAATCGCGTTTTTAAAAGTGAATGTCATTTTTTATTTTTTTTTTAATTTGTTGTTTCAAACATCTATCTATTCAACAATTTTTAAGACTAGTCCAATCGTGGGATCTCAATAACTACTATTTTTTCGCAATTTTTGAAAAAGAAATTTTTTTTTTTTTTAATAAATTATTATAAATACCAATTTTTGTTATTGTATATATTTTTTTCAATATTTAGAATTTATTTTGACACTTTTTTATTGTTAACAGGTTCTTAAAATTAATAATTAATCATTAAGTCTGTTTATGAACAATAATAACAACAGTTTTTATTTATTCACGTATTTTTTTGAAAACCTTACATATACGATTATTTCCTGAATTAGAATATTCCTTTGCCAATACGTTTCCGTTGCTCATTGGAATAATTGAATTAAATTTTTTTTGTGTCCCCCTGTGATTGACTTCGCAGTATTTTATCGCAAATAAAATCTTTCTTTTGCATCTGAATAATGTTTTTCATGTGAAAATTTGACAGCAATATTCGGTAGACTATTTAGGTTCAATGCCACTCTTACAATTCTTGAACTGTCGTTATTTGCTCATCGATTAATTATTAATTTTAAAAATCTGTTAACAATGAAGAAGTGTCCAAATTAATTCAAAATGATTTAAAAAATACTATACAGTAACAAAAATTGGTATTCATAATAATTTATTACAAAAATTTTTTTTTTAATTTTCAAAAATCGAAAAAAATAGTAGTCATTGAGATCTCACGATCGGACTAGTCTTAAAAATTGTTGAATATATAGATGTTCGAAACAAAAAATTTAAAAAAAAATTAAAAATGACATTCACTTTTAAAAACGCGATTTAACGTTCAAAACTCAAAAAACTCATTCAAAAACACATCGAATATTTTTGTTGTATTTTTTTCTGAAAAGGCCATGAAAAAACAAAAATTTTGAAAAAAAAAACTTTTAATTTGGACCATTATTAAAGAAGTTATGACCAAAATACCAAAAAAAGAGCGTTTTTTTTGTTAATTTAATATCTTTTGAACGGGTAATCTCAAAAATCTCAAAATTTAACAGAAAGGGTCTCTCGATGGGTACTCAGAAATAAAAAAAAATTGAGGAAATAAAAAAAAAAAGTTTTTCAAACTGTCCGATTTGGGATGGAATGCCCCATATTTATTCGATTCAAATTATTTTTTCGCATTTATTTAAATATGGGCCTAATAAATGGCTTGCTAAGCCGATATTTGTCTATGTGTTTATTTATTCAGAGTAACCATATCATTTCTCTCTGTATGCGAGGGAAGCCGATCGAGTGCCGCGAAACGAGGTGGCTCGGTCGCAAGTTACTTTTCGCCATGCTGCATTGTCACAAATGGGATTATCATTGTAACAGTAGTAGCGGAATGAAGAATCGCGAGGGGGAATGGGAGGAAGCTCGCTACGGCCTCATTTCACTAGCCTTCCTCTGAGGAAAAGCTCTTGGTTCGTTGGCACGGTTACGGGTGCTTTACCACATCAGGAAGCCCACTTTTTTGGTATTAAAACCGCGCCCCCACATTCCCCTCGCACTATTCGCCCTCGGCAGTGGCATTCACCAGATTGTAGCGTCGTTGAAAAAAAAATAAAAAATTAAAAATATGCCAACCTCGCCGAGTGAACTCTAATTATCTCCATCTTCTAATTACATCCCGAAGCGAGCAAAAAATGACAATGGCGGAAGGAGGTGTGTTGCACGTTTGCACACCGCGTAAGCACATGAAATTATCATGGAACATTGACGTTCGACATTCAGTGCTGAATATTGAAACTTTGAAAAATTAGCAAGTCGGCTTTGTGATCGTGATGAAAGTGGGCCAATCGAAAATTACCTCAGTCGGAAGTTTACAGCTGCATTCACCCGCTTAACATTGAAACTGAATGGGGTCCTTTTCGCTGGTGCGTCACCCAAGTGCGAGCGGCATTTCCAAGAGAAAAAAAAGTAAAAAAGTACATATGGGTGAATGAAGTGCGAGGGTAGAACAAGCGTGGAATGCTGCAACGCTGAAGAGCAACGAGAATGAACTACCAGTGAAAGCACGAAGATAGAAGGAGAGAGAAGGAGAGAAAGAGAGCTGCATGCAAGTCTGGAAAAGGGAAAAACTCTGCACCGAGTCGCTACTCCTGACACAGGCCAGCGCACCAATGAGTGGCTTTTCCGCAGGGTGCATTTTTTGTGCGATCCCTCTAAACCACCCCTAACATCTCTCTCCTACTCTGCAGAATGCATCAAGGTTACGAGGTCGTGAATGTTTCGAAACTTTTTTAATGAGAGCACTAACTCTCTCTCTCTCTCTCTCTCTCTCTCTCTCTCTCTCTCTCTCTCTCTTCTCCCAGGCCCAGGGGGGAAAGTCACATGTACCGGAATGGCAGTTCCGGGCCACATTCATCGTTGATGCCATCGTGGCAAGCAAAGACGAGTTCAACGTTCACACGATTGCGCAATTACTCGGGCAGACTAACGGTTCGTCGCTCATCTCTCGTTCCGCGGAGCTTCAATTAATTGCGATTGAATAGACAGTCGAGAGCGCACGCCACCGACTACGAAATATTTTAATAATGCATGTTTCTACATGCTTTCCCACACCCACGAACACACTTGCCAATGAAAAAGCTCCGGTAGCTCCCTCGTGAAAATGTTTCAAGTGCCACGATACACTTACACGCGGAAAGAGCTCCAACGAAAGTTAACAATCTGGCGCGAAATGTCAATTCGAAAGACTAAAAAAATTTGCCTACATGCGTGCGACAAGTTGAGGGTTTTAGCTGAAAAATAGATCAAATTGCAATAGTTAAGAATTTTATTGAATGAATCTACAAAATTTTCGTTTCAAATTAAAGTCGAGACTCTAAGCTAAAACTATGCGATAAAACATACACTGAGAGAAAAAATTACTGAATTTGAGAACATGAATTTATTTATTAAATGAAAGTATTAATTCGATTATTTATTTGTTGAACGAAGAAAATCACTCTTCATTTAAAAATAGTACATTACGATACGAGTGCGTTGAAACTTTTTCTGACGAGTGTGAGTTTGCAGCATGAGCCGAAGGCGAATGTTGCAATCACACGAGTTGAGAAAATGTTTCTCGCACGAGTTTCGTACAAAATTTTATTGCACGAGTGCGGAGAGTGCCATTTTACGCACATGAAGTGTGCGTGAAATGGGCACTTTACGCACGGAGTGCAATAAAATATTTTCACGAATCCATTACTCCATTATATTAAACTCTTATTTAATAGTAACATTTAATTACATGATAGATTTGATTAAATTTGTATTCATTGGATTAATTACATTGATCGCATCATAAACATGAGATTATTTGAATCTAAAAAACGAATTCAATACAAAATTTTTTTTTTGAAGAAAATTATTTATGGCATCATAAACATGAGATTGTTTGGATCTAAAAAATGACTTCAATACGAAATTATTTTTTTCGAACAAAATTATTTCTTTGCAATAAATGCATCATTATTTTACTTCTAAAAATATCTTTATTTAAATAGATTTTAATAAATTTGCATTTATTGGATTAATTAGATTTATTGCATCATAAACATGAGATTATTTGAATCTGAAAAACGACATCAATATTAAATTATTTTTTTTTAACAAAATTATTTCTTTGCAATAAAGTCATCATTATTTTACTTCTAAAAATATTTCTGTAGTATTTTCAATATTTATTAGATATAAAATTGATAGTGATTATTTGAAAAGAAGCTGTAGTAAAATAAATAACACATTATTTTATTCCAATAGAATATTTGTTTGGAATGATGAAATTTGTATTTCCTTCAAGCAAAGAACTATCATTTCTATAGTATACTTTAATAGTATACATAAGTTGTTAAAAATTAAAAAAACTGATTTTTTAAATGTTTTCTTATATTCGAATCTTCATAACTCCTAATTTTTTCAAGTGCATAGTAGTAGTCGATAGTGTAATAGGTAGCGTGTTAGGTAGTTAGGTAGGATAGGTATGATGGTAGGTAGGGTCGAGGGTTCGAGTCTCGGTCGGACAGAGAAATTAGATCGGAGAATTGGCGCAGATTTATCTTTTTTTTCTATTTATCTCTTTTTGGGGTCACTAAACTATGCATATTAAATTATTTGGCAAGGGCTATATATTTTGTATAAAATGTTTAGCAACAATTAATAAACACGCATTTGATTGAATCAATCATTTTTCCCGTTGATTGGACTAATTAATTTGTTGATTCAAGAAATTTTTTTTCTCAGTGCTTCCTGTATTAAAAGACATATTGTTAGATTCAAGTAAATTCGTTTATTGAAACAGAAATTTATGGAATTGACTGAAAAGAATGAACCAAGTAAATATATAAGCGAACCAATCTAATATGTTTTGGCAAATAATGAAAAAAAATGATTTTTTGCCTTCAAAACTTTATTTCATTGGTTCTAGTAATTTTTTCTCTCAGTGTGGATATTTTCAAACCCCGAGCTCCGCCAACTCGATAATGACTGACCCAAATAAAAATATTGGAAGGAATTGAAGAAATTTATTCAAGATATTGGATTTTCATTCAATTATAGGAATTTCTCGTTGAGAATAATGGGTCCGTGGATAGGGGAATCGATGATAACATCTCCGATTACGTTCTTCGTTTCTTCTCGAAAGCTTCGCCGTTTGGCCGGCTTTGCTCCAACGAGATATTTACCAAGGGCGTAATCAGTGAACCGTGGATTAATAGGGTGGACGTACACACATGGGTGTCGTGTGAACGACCGGAGCTTGAGGGTTGAAGGTGAAGGCCAGGAGTATTCAGGGGTGGAACCAAAGTATGTGGATTTCATGTGTGTGTGTGTGTGTGTGTGTGTGTGTGTGTGTGTGTGTGTGTGTGTGTGTGTGTGTGTGTCTGAGAGATACCGAGAGGGGATGAGTATAAGCAGCGAACGGACGCGCTTTAATCCTCGCGCCGGATTACCGTGAGGGGGTTAAAGTGTCCGGAATTCTACCCGAAATATGTTTACCCTGGTGTTTCGCTATGTCTATATCCGTGGAGGTACGAACGTCGACGAATACGGGCGCTCATTTTCCCGACTGCGGACGCGGCTTACACGATTAACCAGTCGTGGATATTCGCGAGCACGCAAAGCTCGTCCAACGCGCGCTCACACACAGTTATATTATGCCCAGGCACTTCGATATATACACAAAAACGTTCGAGTATGCTCCAAATTTTCAACATCGACAATGAGCGACAATCAGCTGATTTGTTCGTAAGTAAAGTCAGTAATTGACAATTTCTTAGACTTACCGAGTCATGGCGACCGAAATATCGAAAAATGATAGTTTCTGACGTTATGTCACAAATTCGTCCTGAAAATTTCGAAGAGATGGGTAAATTGACAGAGTTATAATATGTACACTGCCAGCCGAAAGTTTGGCAACACTCAGCTTCATTCAGCTTTCGGCTTCATTTCACTTTTTCCAAAAAAAAATTTCGCACGACCCATGATAATTTTTTTTACTGTTTTTCACGTAAAAATCTTGTGGGGGGGGGGGAATATACGCTTTAATTTTGTTTTTTAAAAAAAGTCGTACAATTTTTGTTCCCTAAAATATTTAATTTTTCGCAAATAACGACCATATTTATAAGATGTAGCATAACTTTAAAAGTCTAAAACTACTGAGTTTTCGTGAAATCACTAAGATGGTAAAAAGGTGCATACAATCATTTTGAATTTAATGAAATTTCTTCGGAATTTTTTACCAACATTTTTTTTTCGAAAATTTGTTTGGTCAAGATATTTTTGGAAAAAAAAATGTTCCAAAAAAATTCTGAAAAAATTTCGTTAACGATGTTGAGTCCCTATGAAATCTTTTAATGTTAATTATTCAATAAATAGCTTCTTAATGGTCGTGAAATTTTTACACGACTTCCTGAATACTTCATGTAAAAACATATTAAATTTTCAGAATTCCATCATCATCACTTCAACCTCCTTAAGAGTTAAAATGAAAAATGATGAGAAAATTCTGAAAATTCGGTATGTTTTTGTATTAAGTATTTAAGAGGTCGTGTAACAATTTCACGACGGTTAGGAAGCTCGTTATTAAAATATTCTATTTTTTAAACAAATAAAAAAAATATTTATCAATAAACTTCGTTTTGTTTCCATTGCTCTCAATATAGTGTAGATATTAAAAAATTGAGAGGTCAAAAAAAAACTTATCGCAAAGTTATATCAGTTTCCATAAGACTACATTTAATTTAATTTAATTTGTTAATGTCAATTGTTCGATAACGAGCTTCCTAATCATCGTGAAATTTTTACACGACCTCTTAAATAATTCATCCAAAAACATACCAAATTTTCAGAATTTTCCCATCATTTGCGATTTGGGACTCAACATCCTTAAATCCAAAATGATTGTATGCAACTTTTTACCATCTTAGTGATTCCACGAAAACTCAATAGTTTTAGAGTTACGCTATACATTTGATAAATATAGTCGTTTTTTACCAAAAATTTAATATTTTTGCGAAAAAAAATCCAACGAAACTTTTCAAAAAACGAAATTAAAGTTACACTCCTCCCCACAAGTTTCTCACGCAAAAAGTAGTTTTAAAAAGTGTTCATGGGTCGTGCGCCAAAATTTCAACGCCAAAAAAGCCGAAAAACGACCATGTTTTTCAAAGGGCGTACCGGGTTGAAAAAAAAATCGAAAATTTTGTTGGAAAAAGCAAAATGAAGCTCAATATGTCCCCTTTCAAAAGCTGATTTTTCAATTGAAATAACTTCATTTGTAATAGAACAGTGAAACTTTTTGTGCGGCGCGGAATCGGAGCGAGTGTTTCCAATTTTTTTGCCGATATTTACATACGATAATTACCGACTATTTTTTAGATTCTACGCTCTTTGCAATACCAGACGTCTGCTGATATATTTTATGACTACGATTTTCCAGAAATAAAAAATCGCGAAATATCCGATAGTTTTCTAAACCCTGCATAGAAAAAGCCAGGGGTTCAGAAGGTAGAGTCCTATAATCGATATTATCAGCAAAATGTTCGTAACCAAAATCTCGTCGTATCATACTCATCCGCGTCTGTATGATATACGATAGGGGGTTGTTGGAGTTGGGAAACGGCTAGACAATGCCGAACGTTCGGCCATACAAGTCTCGCCGCGAAGTTACGCAAGACAGGTTACTCAACACCGGAAGCTCGACGGGTAACCATTACATCACAGATGCATTTTCTCGCGCCCCTTGTGCCAAGTATGCACACACACACACACACACACACCCCTTATCATACACAGACATTCACCCGGAATTTGAAACTTCTCTCTCGCAACTTCTCGCCCCGCGCGACCTCATTCAACCCCTTGTACACTCGCCATTGCTGCTTCCTCGTGGGGATCCCCCGCGACGTATACAAATGCTTGGGTGAAACTCATTTGTCATTCGGGATTCAGTGGTCCCGTCTGCAAACGTGTGTTTAAGATTCGGTATTATGTAGACCCCGACGAGAGCGTTGGCGTTTGTCCCTTCGCGGTAGGCCGGTGAACTCGCAACGGGAATTCAAGAAGAAACGGCAAAATGGGTGACATGACGCAGCTTTACTGATAAATTAGAGCCTAGAGCCTACGTTCATGCAAGCGTACGATGGATCGATCGATTACCAATTTATCCGAAGAGCCTGATGCTGCCGTTGACTACAATGGCAATGTTCACATCGAGGACATGAAAAAATTGATGCTTGGCTGGATATTCAGCGGCGAAGTGCTCCACGGTGCGCACATCCGAAGCTCGAAGCTTTTTCGCGAACAGGCGATAAAGCATCCCTCGTTAAACCCCATCCTTACATGTATATATTCGCGCACAAGCCGTTGCTCCACATAGAGCGGGTAGATGACATCTCTCAAGGCAATATCCGAGCGAGGATATCACGCGAGAAGCATCCTCGCGCTGGAAACACTACGTAGAAAACGAGATGGTGAAGGAGACAAAAGTGCTTATTCACCGAGAGCGCGGAAGAACGCTTCGGGGGGTGAAAGATAATATGCGCCCAAGCACCAAGTCCCTCGTCTCTATAGGCCAGTTTGCCAGGAAAAAAGCTCGTTTGCTCTGTATGGCTTTTTCTCCACACCGTCAAACACTTTTCCTCCATAACGATATTATAACTTCAATCTCTTTTGACCGAATCCGTTGATGTCCTCTTTTTTTTCTCCGTTTCCAAACTGTTTCTCGTTTCGGGGTGATTCAAGACCAATCAATTGATGCGTCAACCACCTCGATTTCAATTTTCATTTTCTACCCCCCAGGTAGGAAATCAAAAGGCTGACGATGGAAACAAGCTTGGGCGAGCCTTGTTTCACCGAGCCTGAGTGAGACAGACCTGGGCCAGGTTTCATTGCACCGTTTAGAGCAGCCTGGAACCAAGACTGGCTGCTTGGCCTAAACTCGGGGTTATTTCAGGCTTTATCCAGCCGGTGCATTTTAAGGCTAAAAAATCAAGGCTGGATGCAGGCTTGTTTCAGGTTGTGATAAAATAAAATAATTAGCCTCAAAATTCACCGGCTGAATAAAGCTTGAAATAACCCTGAGTCTAGGCTAAGCAGCCAGTCTTCGTTCCAGGCTGCTCTAAACGATGCAATGAAACCTAGCCCAGGTCTGTCTCACTCAGGCTCGGTGAAACAAGGCTCGCACAAGCTTGATTCCATCGTCGCCTTTTAGCTGAGTTTGAAATGATATTTTTTCTGTATTTTTATGAAACAAAAATTTAGCATTAATGCAAGAATATTTTGAAATTGTGTATCTGAATAATATCTGAATAGTATCTTTCAAAGAATAAGATAATCAAAATAAAATTTAATACAGATATTCAATATGATAGACACACACAATATACACATGCATAAATATAAATTAAAAATATGTTATAAATAATCCAAATACATAAATGGTAATAATAACAATATAAATTAAGTAATAATATTCATTATTATTATTATTATTATTATTATTATTATTATTCATCTGATGCAATATTTGATTTTTTTAAATTAAGTTAAAAGACAAGTTGAACCAAAAAATGGCTTTCGACCAATGAAAATAAATTCTTAATACTATTTTGGTACGTATTTATTTCTCGGCCTGGGTTCTATAAATATGATATTTACATCAGTATATCTAAAGTAGTCGGTAGTGTAGTGGATAACGTCCCAGTCTTAGGTCGATAGTTAGGCTCGATAGGTAGGTAGGTTTCAAATCCCAGTCTGGTCTCGTACGTATTCTAGGGTCCGCGAATATGCAAGAAAACTAAATCAGTCGGAAAAATCCATGAACTTTCAAATTATCAATTTTTTAAATAAATTTAATTCATGTTGAATTTGAGGATATGCGTAAAACGAGGGTCGCGGGTTCAAACCTCACTGGGGGCAAAATTTTTTTTTCTTACATTTTTTTTTTCGTTACTTGACCCTTAGAAACTATCAATTATGAATATGGAACTGATTTTCATCTTAACAACTGATAAATATTTGGAAAAAATAAATAATTCCGCACGGGTCATAAATGCTCGTAAAGGCTTCATTAAGGCTCGTTTCAGGCTTAGTACAGGCTTTTCTACCAGCCTTTGGTCAAGCCTGTGTGCAAGAGCCTGAAACCGCGTTATCATTCAGAGGTTTTTCTGGACTTAAAATCAGGCTGGTGCTCAGCCTGAATTAAAAAATGTGAGCCTTGTTTCAGGGCTTGGCGATTCCTTTTTTCATCGTCAATTCCTACCTGGGCCGTTCTTGAGTCGCAAAAGTCGTCCAGGGTTCGGCAACCAAAAGTTTTAGACTTTGCCCGTTTGGAGTCAATGGCACGGAGTCAACTTTCGGGAGACTTCAACGATGAGCAATTTGCAAAACGGACATGTATATCGCGTAGCTGGTCCAAGTGCCATCTTACACGCACGAATCGCACAATATGATGAAACATTCTCGAGAAACTCATTCGAAAGCATTCCAAATTCAATGGTGAATGGTAGACTCTGTAGAGCTGCGCTGGATACACAGTGATGCTTCACTCAAGAGTGTACGTACTTCAGATACAAATATACTCTTGAAGATGAGCGGTGGGGGGGGGGGAGTCTTGCCTCTTCCGTTCAAATGGATCGTGCACGCTTGGTCGTCGTCGAGTAGCGAAGAAGTAGAGGTCCGGAAAGTTAGCACCCCCACCGTGTCCAAACTAAAATCGAAAAGTACCAGAATTTTGTGCTCTTTATGTGCTATTTTTGTGCTGAATTCATTTTTTTTGTGCTGCTTTAGTTTGAGCAGGAGATCGATTTTTTTGTGGGGGTGCTGACTTGACGAAAAGTTAGCACCCCCACCATTATAAAACTGCTTCACAGAGCCCGAACGCAATTCGAATGAGACCAGATTTTTGTGCTCTTTATGTGCTATTTATATGGTGAGCTCATTTTTTTGTTTCTAGAAAAAAAAAACGTCGTTTTCGTAAAAAAAATTTTTTTTATCATTTTCATGCCAAAATATTCATATGTCTCAAAACGTCTATGTATCATCGTTGAAGGAAATGTCACGACGTACATGAGTGTAAACTAAAAGCATTCAACCGTGCTGTTACATTCGTGCCGTTTACTCTTAAGCCGGAAAGGCATGAGAGTTGTTTTCAATAAAATGGGGGAGGAGCACAAAAAATGTGAGTGTTATATCTAGAAAGCACATGATTCACTGCACCGATTTCAATTATAAGAATTAAACCACGATTTTTATTTCGAGCCGTTTACTCCTGAGCTGAAGAGGCATAAGGGTTGTTTTTAGTCAAAAAGAGAGGAGCACAAAAATCGTGAGTAGCATATCTGGAAAGCACATAATTCAGTCTACCAATTTAAATTATAAGAATTGAACCTCGATTCGTGTTTCGAGCCGTTTACTCTTGAGCTGGGGAGGTAAAAGGGTTGTTTTTGGTCAGAAAGAGAGGAGCACAAAAATCTTGAGTGGCATATCTGGAAAGCACATAATTCACTTGACCAAATTCAATTGTGAGAATGGCACATTGCTTCTTATTTCAACGCGTTTACTCTTGAGCCGTGAAGGTGTAGGGGTTGTTTTGGGTCAAAAGAGAAAGAGCATAAAAATTGTGGGTAGTATATCTGGAGAGCACATAATTGACTCTACCAATTTCATTTACAAGAATCAAACCACGCTTTTTATTTCGAGCCGTTTACTCTTGAGCTGGGGAGGTACAGGGGTTGTTTTTGGTCTAAAAGGGAGGAGCACAAAAATCGTGAGTAGCATATCTGGAAAGCACATAATTCACTCGAACAAATTCAATTGGAAATATGGGACCGCGCTTTCTATTTCAACCCGTTTGATCTTGAGCTACGGAGGTGTAGGGGTTGTTTTTGGTAAAAAAAAGAAACAGCACCAAAATCGTGAGTACCATATTTGGAAAGCACATAATTCGCTCTACCAATTTCATTAATAAGAATCAAACCACGGTCATCATTTTGGGCTGTTTACTCTTGAGCCGGGGACGTAGAAGGGTTGTATTTGATTAAAAAGGGAGGAGCACAAAAATCGTGAGCAGCATATCTAGAAAGCACATAATTCACTCGACCGAATTTTATTGTAAGAATACGACCACGCTTTTTATTCCAGGCCATTTACTCTTGAGCCGGAGAGGCATAAGCGTTGTTTTTGGTCAAAAGGGCAGGAGCACGAAAATTGTAAGTGGTATATCTGGAAAGCACATAATTCATTCGACCAATTTCGATTATAAGAATTAAACCATGATGTTTATTTCGAGCCGTTTAATCTTGAACCCCTCTACTTCCTCGGCTCAAGAGTAAACAGCTCGAAATAAAAAGCGCAGCTCTATACTTACAATTGGAATTGGCCGAGTGAATTATGTGCTTTTCAGATATGCTACTCACGATTTTTGTGCTCCTCCTTTTTTGACCAAAAACGATCCCTGTACTTCCCCAGCTCAAGAGTAAACGGCACGAAATGAAAAGCGTGGTTGAATTCTTATAATTGAAATTGGTGGAGTGAATTATGCGCTTCTCAGATATACTACTCCTGATTTTTGTGCTCCTCCTTTTTTGATCAAAAACAACCCCTCCACCTCCCCGGCTCAAGAGTAAACAGCTCGAAATAAAAAGCGTGGTTTGATTCTTATGAATGAAATTGGTCGAGTAAATTATTTGCTTACCAGATATGCAATTCACGATTTTTGTGTTCCTCCTTTTTTGACCAAAAACAACCCTTCTACCTCCCCGGCTCAAGAGTAAACAGCTCGAAATAAAAACCTCGGTTTGATTTTTATAAATGAAATTGGTAGAGTGAATGATGTGCTTTACAGATATACTAGTCACGATTTTTGTGCTCTTCATTTTTTGACCAAAAACAACCCCTTCACCTTCCTGGCTCAGGAGTAAACGGCACGAAATAAAAATCGTGATTCACTGCTAATTATTGAAATTGGTGGAGTGAATTATGTGCTTTCCAGATATATCACTCACAATTTTCGTGCTCCTTCCCTTTTGACCAAAAACAACCCTTATGCCTCTCCGGCTTAAGAGTAAATGGCCTGAAATCAAAAGCGCGGTAGAATTTTTACCATTGAATTTGGTAGATTTAATTATGTGTTTTCCAGATATGCTACTCACGATTTTTGTGCTCCTACGTTTTTGACCAAAAACAACCCCTCTACCTCCCCAGTTCAAGAGTAAACGGCTCGAAATAAAAATCGTGATTCAATTCTTATAATTGAAATTGGTGAAGTGAATTATGTGCTGCCCAGATATACTACTCCCGATTTTTGTGCTCTTCCTTTTTTGACCAAAAACAACCCCTACACCTCCCCGGTTCAAGAGTAAATGGCCTGAAATCAAAAGCGCGGTCAAATTCTTTCCATTGAATTTGCTCGAATGAATTATGTGTTTTTCAGATATGCTACTCACGATTTTTGTGCTCCTTCCTTTTTGACAAAAAAAAAACCCTTCGACCTCCCCGGCTCAAGAGTAAACAGCTCGAAATAAAAAGCGTGGTTTGATTTTTATAACTGAAATTGGTAAAGTGAATGATGTGCCTTACAGATTACTAGTCATGATTTTTGTGCTTTTCATTTTTCGACCAAAAACAACCCCTTCACCCCCCTGGCTCAAGAGTAAACGGCACATAATAAAAGTCGTGCTTCAAAGCTAACAATTGAAAATGGTGGAGTAAATTATGTGCTTTCCAGATATGCTACCCACGATTTTTGTGCTCCTTACTTTTTGACCAAAAACAACCCCTCTACCTCCCCGGCTCAAGAGTAAACAGCTCGAAATAAAAACCGTAGTTTAATTCTTATAAATGAAATTGGTAGAGTGAATTATGTGCTTTACAGATATACTATTCACGATTATTGTGCTCATCATTTTTTGACCAAAAACAACCCCTACACCTCCCTGGCTCAGGAGTAAACGGCACGAAATAAAAATCGTGATTCAATGCTAATTATTGAAATTGGTGGAGTGAATTATGTGCTTTCCAGATATACTACTCCCGATTTTTGTGCTCTTCCTTTTTTGACCAAAAACAACCCCTACACCGCCCTCGTTCAAGAGTAAATGGCCTGAAATCAAAGGCGTGGTTGAATTCTTTCCATTGAATTTGCTCGAGTGAATTATATGTTTTTCAGATATGCTACTCACGATTTTTGTGCTCCTCCCTTCTTGACCAAAAACAACCCCTCTACTTTCCCAGCTCAAGAGTAAACGCTCGAAATAAAAATCGTGGTTCAATTCTTATAATTGAAATTGGTGGAGTGAATTATGTGCTTTCCAGATATACCACCTACATTTTTAGGCTCCTTTCCTTTTGACCAAAAACAACTCTTATGCCTCTCCGGCTCAGAAGTAAATGGCCTGAAATAAAAAGCGCGGTCGAATTCTTTCCATTGAATTTGGTCGACTGAATTATGTGTTTTCCAGATATGCTACTCACGATTTTTGTGCTCCTACGTTTTTGACCGAAAACAACCCCTCTACCTCTTCAGTTCAAGAGTAAACGGCTCGAAATAAAAATCTCGGTTAAATTCTTATAATTGAAATTGGTGAAGTGAATTATGTGCTGCCCAGATATACTACTCTCGATTTTTTTGCTCTTCTTTTTTTTTACCAAAAACAACCCCTTACAACACCCTGGCTCAAGAGTAAACGGCTTGAAATAGAAAGCGTGGTCCCATTCTTACAATTGAATTTGGTCGAGTGAATTATGTGCTTTCCAGTTATGCTACTCACAATTTTTGTGCTCCTTCCCTTTTGACCAAAAACAACCCTTATGCCTCTCCAGCTCAAGAATAAACAGCTCGAAAGAAAAAGCGTGGTTTGATTCTTATAAATGAAATTAGTAGAGTGAATTATGTGCTTCTCAGATATGCTACTCACGATTTTTGTGCTCCTTCCTTTTTGACAAAAAAAAACCCTTCGACCTCCCCGGCTCAAGAGTAAACAGCTCGAAATAAAAAGCGTGGTTTGATTTTTATAACTGAAATTGGTAAAGTGAATGATGTGCCTTACAGATTACTAGTCATGATTTTTGTGCTTTTCATTTTTCGACCAAAAACAACCCCTACACCTCCCCGGCTCAAGAGTAAACGGCACGAAATAAAAATCGTGATTCAATGCTAATAATTGAAATTGGTGGAGTGAATTATGTGCTTTCCAGATATACTACTCCCGATTTTTGTGCTCTTCCTTTTTTGACTAAAAACAACCCCTACACCTCCCCGGTTCAAGAGTCAATGGCCTGAAATCAAAAGCGCGGTCAAATTCTTTCCATTGAATTTGCTCGAGTGAATTATGTGTTTTTCAGATATGCTACTCACGATTTTTGTGCTCCTCCCTTCTTGACCAAAAACAACCCCTCTACTTTCCCAGCTCAAGAGTAAACGGCTTGAAATAAAAATCGTGGTTCAATTCTTATAATTGAAATTGGTGGAGTGAATTATGTGCTTTCCAGATATACCACCTAAATTTTTAGGCTCCTTTGCTTTTGACCAAAAACAACTCTTATGCCTCTCCGGCTCAGGAGTAAATGGCCTGAAATAAAAAGCGCGGTCGAATTCTTTCCATTGAATTTGGTCGACTGAATTATGTGTTTTCCAGATATGCTTCTCACGATTTTTGTGCTCCTACGTTTTTGACCAAAAACAACCCCTCTACCTCCTCAGCTCAGGAGTAAACGGCTCGAAATAAAAATCGTGGCTCAATTCTTATCATTGAAATTGGTGAAGTGAATTATGTGCTGCCCACATATACTACGCCCGATTTTTGTGCTTTTCTTTTTTTGACCAAAAACAACCCCTTACACCACCCTGGCTCAGGAGTAAACGGCTTGAAATAGAAAGCGTGGTCCCATTCTTACAATTGAATGTTGTCGAGTGAATTATGTGCTTTTCAGATATGCTACTCACGATTTTTGTACTCCTCCCTTTTTGACCAAAAACAACCTCTCTACCTCCCCGACTCAAGAGTTAACAGCTCGAAATAAAAATCTCGGTTTTATTATTATAAATGAAATTGGTAGAGTGAATGATGCGCTTTACAGATATACTAGTCACGATTTTTGTGCTCTTCATTTTTCGACCAAAAACAACCCCTTCACCTCCCTGGCTCAAGAGTAAACGGCACGAAATAAAAATCGTGATTCAATGCTAACAATTGAAATTGGTGGAGTGAATTATGTGCTTTCCAGATATATCACTCACAATTTTTGTGCTCCTTCCCTTTTGACCAAAAAAAACCCTTATGCCTCTCCGGCTTAAGAGTAAATGGCCTGAAATCAAAAGCGCGGTCGAATTTTTACCATTGAATTTGGTCGATTGAATTATGTGTTTTCCAGATACGCTACTCACGATTTTTGTGCTCCTCCCTTTTTGACTAAAAACAACCCCTCTACCTCCCCGGCTCAAGAGTAAACGGCTCAAAATAAAAATCGTGGTTTAATTCTTATAATTGAAATCGGTGCAGTGAATCATGTGATTTCTAGATATAACACTCACATTTTTTGTGCTCCTCCCCCATTTTATTGAAAACAACTCTCATGCCTTTCCGGCTTAAGAGTAAACGGCACGAATGTAACAGCACGGTTGAATGCTTTTAGTTTACACTCATGTACGTCGTGACATTTCCTTCAACGATGATACATAGACGTTTTGAGACATATGAATATTTTGGCATGAAAATGATAAAAAAAATTTTTTTTACGAAAACGACGTTTTTTTTTCTAGAAACAAAAAAATGAGCTCACCATATAAATAGCACATAAAGAGCACAAAAATCTGGTCTCATTCGAATTGCGTTCGGGCTCTGTGAAGCAGTTTTATAATGGTGGGGGTGCTAACTTTTCGTCAAGTCAGCACCCCCACAAAAAAATCGATCTCCTGCTCAAACTAAAGCAGCACAAAAAAAATGAATTCAGCACAAAAATAGCACATAAAGAGCACAAAATTCTGGTACTTTTCGATTTTAGTTTGGACACGGTGGGGGTGCTAACTTTCCGGACCTAAGAAGTAGTCGCTGCGAGGGCAATGTACACGCGTGCCCAATGGGTAGACGGAGCTTTTGGAACCCTCGGCGTGAACCCTTCGCTCTACCCGATACCACTCACCGAGGCAACCCCTTTTTTTTCTATTTTCCTCATCTCCGTCGTTTCTCGATCACCCTCTAATGCACACTTCAGCCGTCTCTCCTTCAGATCTATAATGCGTGTTCTTACCGGGTGGCTTGTTTCTTCGCTGAAGGCAGCGAAAATATGGGGATGAAGAAAAAAGTCGTTTCACGATGCTCTCGAGCGCGAATCGACGGAGATGGAGAAGTAAATATTCCTCCTCGTTGGCACGGGTGCTTTTACGGAAATGTTCTCGTGATCGTACGCGATCTCACGCTTCGTGTAACTCGTTCGTTGCCAACTGTGATATGCTGCCTGTAAGTACAAGAATTTTTTATCCGAAGAACAGTGATTTCACAAGAAGCGAAGACTCTTCGTCAATCGCGCGAATCGACTCAACCTTCCTTTTCAAAAATAATTCCGAGCGCTCATCGAGGCGAAATGATACGTGAACAAACGAAAACCCAGAATATTGGGTGGGCAAAATTACGGATCAACCGACTACGAGATATCCATATCAGCATCTTGATATCGTCCCTCGAAAACCGAATCTACCGACTATAAATGTCGAGCTGCGGTAGCATAGAAAAGGTCTCTTCTATTTTTCCTCCAATTTCGTTTCAACGCTCGTTTACCCTCGAATTTTGTGGAATCGTCTCGCGGTCTGGCACATAACGAACGTATAGTACGAATAGTATGAGACGTATATCGTGAAAATAGTCGATCGTCTTCGTTCTTGCGGCCTTCAGTCTCCCTCGTACCGTGAAAATGTGCGCACTCCATGGGAATGTTCGCGTCGTTCCAATCCCTCTTGATGTCTCCCTTCCCGTAAGGACCTCTCTCTTGTATAGCCGTGACACGCGGTATACGCGAGAGGATAACGAGTGAACCGAGAGGGTTATGGGTGCAACTTCCCTATCGGTCGGTTCACCGGAGTTTTCCCAATGTGAGAGACGGCGAGAGCGCGTCTTCGGAGTGTTTGCCGTGGGTGAAGAGCGGATAGTAGAGGACAGACCCGGGTATGTTGGCAATTGGGGGTGGGAATACGAGGCTGGAAATTGCTAGAGAAAGCACGGACGAGAGGGTGAAGATCCGTGAAAGACGAAAAAGGACGGAGAGACCCGAGTGGGTTAACGGAGAGAGGGAAAACTGTGGTGATCCAGCGGGGGCGGCAAACCGACTCCAGGAATCGGAAAGCCCGAGGCTGAGCACTCACTTATGGCCTTTCCGCGCTCCCCGTTGGGAGTCGTATCTTTGTCAATATAGTCGTCCCCCTGCGATATATCATCCGGTTTTATGGTATCTAAAGTACGCTGAAAAGAGTTCATGGGCTTTTGCGCGCCAAAGGATACGTCCTCTCGTTCCGGATGTGGAATCATTCCGATTGGCTAACCATTTTTATCGACAACTTGATTATTTCTTCCATCAAGCTTGGAAACAGAAATTATTCCATTTGCAAATTTGGTCCATTTTCTGATGTTTACGATTTTATCAATCAGTAAATGAAGTGGCTGAATCTCACTAAAAGAGGCACACCCTAAATGGCAATAGTTCATCCTTTGTAATAATTTTTTAGGGTTTTTCAAAGTAGTTCCTGTTTTAATGTGCCTGAAAAAATGCTATCTTCGAGAACCGCGTTTCTCATTCGCCCACCCTCGTCTTTTCGATGTTCAGTGATCTTCAAGAGTTCTACACAGATTCCTGATCCGTGTGACTCCACAAGCTGCGCCATACCTCCCATAGAAGGTAAGAACATGCAAGGGGGTTAATATGCCCTGCCGCAAATGCATTTTCTCTATCTGGGAGCAAAGAACCGAGTGATTCATAAGTCAGGTGACTCTTGACGAGACTTCAAAGAGCATTGAAAACCCTTACATCGAGATCTCACTTGCGGCAGCAAAGTTTCCCAATGTCTCCGATGGAATCGACCGTGTAGACCGAGAAAAACGATTTATTTGGA
Source organism: Alloplasta piceator (assembly GCA_946863875.1). Taxonomy (NCBI): domain Eukaryota; kingdom Metazoa; phylum Arthropoda; class Insecta; order Hymenoptera; family Ichneumonidae; genus Alloplasta; species Alloplasta piceator. Next base: position 1,962,578 of record OX333072.1, read on the forward strand.
TCAATTAAATGTACACTGAGTGAACAAATTACTAGAACCAATGAAATGAAGTTTTGAAGGCAAAAAATCATTTTTTTCATTATTTGCCAAAACATATTGGATTGGTTCCCTTACATATTTACTTGGTTCATTTCTTCAGTCAATTCCACAAATTTCTGTTTCAATAAACGAATTTACTTGAATCTAACAATATGTTATCAATTATATGTAATAGGTTGTTTGAATCAAGAACACATTTTATCATTAAAAACGAGCACATCTTTTAATACAGGAAGCACTGAGAAACAAAATTTGTTGAATTAACAAATTAATTAGTCCAATCAACAGGAAAAATGATTGATTCAATGAAATGCGTGTTTATTAATTGTTGCTAAACATTTTATAAAAAATATATAGCCCCTGCCAATTAATTTAATATGCATAGTTTAGTGACCCCAAAAAAAGATAAATAGAAAAAAAGACAAATCTGCGCCATGTAGACCGAGATTCGAACCCTCGACCCTACCTATCACCATACCTATCCTACCTAACTACCTAACACGCTACCTATTACGCTATCGACTCCTACTATGCACTTGAAAAAATTTAGGAGTTATGAAGATTCGAATATAAGAAAACATTTAAAAAACCAGTTTCTTAATTTTTTACAATTTATGTATACTATTAAAGTATACTATAGAAATGATAGTTCTTAGCTTGAAAAAAATAAAAATTTAATCATTCCAAACAAATATTCTATTGGAATAAAATAATGTGTTCCTTATTTTACTACAGCTTCTTTTAAAATAATCATAATCAAATTTATATCTAATAAATATTGAAAATACTACAGAAATATTTTTAGAAGTAAAATAATGATGAATTTATTGCAAATAAATAATTTTGTTCGAAAAAAATAATTTGATATTAATATCGTTTTTCAGATTCAAATAACCTCATGTTTATGATTCAATAAATCTAATTAATACAATGAATGCAAATTTATTAAAATCTATTTAAATAAAGATATTTTTAGAAGTAAAATAATGATGAATTTATTGCAAAGAAATAATTTTGTTCGAAAAAAATGATTTCGTATTGAAGTCATTTTTTAGATCCAAATAATATCATGTTTATGATGCCATAAATAATTTAGGGTGTGCTTCTTTTAGTGAGATTCAGCCACTTAATTTACTGATTCATAAAATCGTGAACATCAGAAAATGGACCAAATTTGCAAATGGAATAATTTCTGTTTCCAAGCTTGATGGAAGAAATAATCAAGTTGTCGATAAAAATTGGAGTCGTTTTTTAGATTCAAATAATCTAATGTTTATGATCCGATAAATGTCATTAATCCAATGAATACAAATTTAATCAAATCTATTTAAATAAAAATATTTTGCGAAGTAAAATAATAATGACTTTATTGCAAGAAAATAATTTTTTCGAAAAAAATAATATCGTATTGAATTCGTTTTTTAGATCCAAATAATCTCATGTTTATGATGCGATCAATGTAATTAATCCAATGAATACAAATTTAATCAAATCTATCATGCATTTAATTGTTACTATTAAATAAGAGTTTGATATAATGGAGTAACAGATCCGTGAAAATATTTTTTTAAATGAAGAGTGATTTTCTTGGTTCAACAAATAAATAATCGAATTAATACTTTCATTTAATAAATAAATTCATGCTCTCAAATTCAATAATTTTTTCTCTCAGTGTATTTAAAATTAATTAAATTGTACTTCCGTTAAATCTATTTTCGAAATCGTAATCATCACCAAAGTAAATTGCAGAGGGGCGAACGACCGAACATGTAAAACGTTTCAACCAAAAAGATACACGTGATATCGACACATTGTGTTCGAAAGAGGAATAGAGCTACAACGAATCGATTTATTGAAGGGTTGGAAAACAATTGCGCGGACTGCAAACCCCGTTGACGACAGCTCTGGGTACGCCGATCGTTGACGAAAAAAAGGTGTTAACAGACATGAATTTACGTGTTGGAAATGCTAGGAACAAAGCCTTCTGTCGTGTCCTTCTGTCGTGTAGCACTCGTCGTTGTACACTTACGGCAGGAATAGATGTTTCGGTGCTCGGGGATGCTATCACACCTCCCTGCTTTTCGCTCCTGTCCTCTAGCACGCCCTGAACGAGCTTAGCCGTAACTCCATATACAGGCAACGCTGAATGCACAGCCGACCCCTTGGTTCGCCGGTTTAATACGTAAACCAGCGTTGCCTACATCCAGGAATACAGGATGATACAGAGGGAAAGTGGGATAGTCACGTTGCGGTGCAATATAAATTCAAATGCCTCATCGACGTGGCGCTTCCAACGCGATGGACGTCTCTCGCGAGTCCCACACCGCAGAACTACCCCTGTGTATATGTCCCCGGTGGACTATCGTCTAATTTGCAAACCCCGCTGATTCTCTTCTCGTCCCATTTTCCCGTACTCCGGTATCCCGAAATTCCCGACCTCGGTCCAATCTCGATACACCCGGATTGTTTGTCCACAGAAGAAATTATCCTGCCCAATTAATTTATACGCTCGATCAATTGATTAATTAGCCGTTGCACTTTATGGGGAATCGGTACGGGGAGCTTTCGCGAATTTCCCCCGTTGGATATATCGGTGGTTGTCATTCGTGGAAAATTGCACAGAGGGTCCTCGAAATTAATTTGTATTTTGCTGCTGGTGCATGGGAACAATGGCGCCCGCGGGATTACCAATGCGCGCCAAGAGCCGAATAGGTTGATACGAAGAGAGTAACCGGAGGGAGGAACGGCGTAGCATCGTGGTTTTGACGTACGGTTGCACTAGCTGGGACTTTGGGTTGCACTCGGTAGCTCTCTGGGACAGTGCGGGTGTATTATATCTACCTATCTGTGCATGCAGATTGAGAGCTTTCGCGGGGTTTCGGATATCTCTCTCTCAACCTCTCTCGCTGTGTCCTTTGGTAATATCATCCTCTGTTGTCTCTCATACATACGTACACGATCCTTCAATCCCGTGTATACGATCTCGCTTCTCATATCGTAATATTGATATGCGCGAGTCGTATTTCACGCTCATACGTGTATGGATTGTTCCCGGATGCTACTGTTTACCACGGGAAATCCTCTTTGACTCTGGGATCTAACATCTGGATGCTGTGTGCGAAATCATCGACCCTTGCTCTTTCATGATTATGACCTTGAATCTTGACGATGACGTTGGCTACAATTACGATTTAAATAAGATCGACCTCGTTTGTTTGTATCTTTCGACGGAAGGTTCGTGTCATGGTCATCTCGAAAGTTGTTTTTTTTTTTAACTTCTTTGAAAGGGCAAATACCATGTCACAGCATATGAAAAAACGTGCAACATTGAAACTTGTTAATAAATTTCTCATCATTTTTTTCTACTTACAAAACTTCCTCCATAATAAAGCCATACACTGAAAGAAAAAATTACTGAATTTGAGAACATGAATTTATTTATAAAATGAAAGTATTAATTCGATTATTTATTTGTTCAACCAAGAAAATCACTCTTTATTTAAAAAAATATTTTCACGAATCTATTACTCCATTATAATAAACTCTTATTTAAGAGTAAAAATTAAATGCATGATAGATTTGATTAAATTTGTATTCATTGGATTAGCTACATTGATCGCATCATAAACATGAGATTATTTGAATCTAAAAAACGAATTCAATACAAAATTATTTTTTTCGAAACAATTATTTTCTTGCAATAAAGTCATTATTATTTCACTTCAAAAAATATTTTTATTTAAATAGATTTGATTGAATTTGTATTCATTAGATTAATCACATTTATCGCATCATAAACATGAGATTATTTGAATCTAAGATTATGATTATTTGAATCTAAAAAACGACTTCAATACAAAATTTTTTTTTTGAAGAAAATTATTTTTGGCATCATAAACATGAGATTATTTGGATCTAAAAAATGACTTCAATACGAAATTATTTTTTTCGAACACAATTATTTCTTTGCAATAAATTCATCATTATTTTACTTCTAAAAATATCTTAATTTAAATAGATTTTAATAAATTTGCATTTATTAGATTAATTAGATTTATTGCATCATAAGCATGAGATTATTTGAATCTGAAAAACGACATCAATATTAAGTTATTTTTTTCGAACAAAATTATTTCTTTGCAATAAAGTCATCATTATTTTACTTCTAAAAATATTTCTATGGTATTTTCAATATTTATCAGATATAAAATTGATTGTGATTATTTTAAAAGAAGCTGTAGTAAAATAAATAACACATTAGAATATTTGTTTGGAATGATGAAATTTTTATTTCCTTCAAGCAAAGAACTATCATTTCTATAGTATACTTTAATCGTATACATAAGTTGTTAAAAATTAAAAAACTGGTTTTTTAAATATTTTCTTATATTCGAATCTTCATAACTCCTAACTTTTTCAAGTGCATAGTAGTAGTCGATAGCGTAATAGGTAGCGTATTAGGTAGGATAGGTATGATGGTAGGTAGGGTCGAAGCTTCGAATCTCGGTTTAACAGAGAAATTAGATCGGAGAATTGGCGCAGATTTGGTTTTTTTCTATTTATCTCTTTTTGGGGTTACTAAACTATGCATATTAAATTATTTGGCAAGGGCTATATATTTTTTATAAAATGTTTAGCAACAATTAATAAACACGCATTTGATTGAATCAATCATTTTTCCTGTTGATTGGACTAATTAATTTGTTGAATCAACAATTTTTTTTTCTCAGTGCTTCCTGTATTAAAAGACGTGCATGTTTTGAATGATAAAATGGGTTCTTGATTCAAACAACATATTACATATAATTGATAACATATTGTTAGATTCAAGTAAATGTGTTTGGTGAAACAGAAATTTATGGATTTGACTGAAAAAAATGAAGCAAGTAAATATATAAGGGAACCAATCTAATACGTTATGGCAAATGATGAAAAAAATGATTTTTCGCCTTCAAAACTTTATTTCATTGGTTCTAGTAATTTTTTCTCTCAGTGTAATTAACTGGGAAATGTACTTATTCATTGAGAAGAATGCTGATGCCTCTAAATTGTGCAAAAGCGATGTGCACATTTTCAGATTGCACTTTTTGTCGCAACTTTCGATAGAGACTCGAAAAACATTTAAAAAAATAATATCCTGATATTCCCCAAAGCGATTTACTTTTGGCCGATTTAGGTTTGCTTCTTTTCGAATCGATACGTCTTGAGCAAAGTCACATTAGAGAACGGCGCATCTTTTCGGTAGTCTTTGCATGGTCATATCTTTTTATGGTTTCCCTCGACCATTGCCTCGGGTTATCCCTCAAAATTACGTTCAACGATGAACGCGCTTTTCACGCACACATACACACCTCGTGAAACTCGGTGGGCTCTTAGTTCCCGCTATAGATGTATATATTTTTGTGAAATTCCTCCTCAGCATTCACGTGACTTTTATACGTCCTGGATCTTTTTAGAGCGCATAAAAACCTCGACGCTGAACATTCTTTTGCGAATTAATTTCTCTTTGATGATACGTTTGGCTCCCGTTCGTCTAATTTGCATTAGGGATATTAGTCGGGATATTGCGCCGTGAAATTCGTAAAGTTGTACATGAAGGATGTCGCGAACCGACGGCTCTTGAAATTCCAGGACGAAGAGGCACGATAATCGAGGCGTCTGATGCCGCTCTTCGCCAACGGAGAAATACATGTTTTTTTTTTTTTTTTTTTTTTTTTTTTTTTTTTTTTTTAGAATTTTTATGTCATTGTAATGCCAACGCTCGGGGTCCACGTACCTCATGTACTCTCCTATCATGATGACAAAAAGGAGGTAGAGAAGTGCGAAAGGTAAACCGAAACTTTTGTTCTGTATTTTTCTCTTCTCTTGGTCGCGTTTTCTGTCCCTCGCTCTCTCGTGGGAGAATGGAGTTTTGAGATGTATGTATGGACGTGCGGGGAATGCGGCGTTATTTACGATTCGTACGGGGTGAAACAGTGATCGTAAAAGCGAACGGGAGAGTAAGCTTGACGCACCGTTGTTGCTCCTGCTGCAGAGCCGTTATGATCAGGGAGCCCGAACGAAAAGTCGCCTCTGTATGACGCGATATTAACGTTCACCGCGACCTGCACCATACACGTCTGAATCTGGATTCATTCGCAAAATGTTGGAGTCAAGTGAAAAATATATATGGGTCAAAACGCCAATTATAGACGTCGGATCCAGCCTCACCCCCTCAGATCTTTTCGCATTTTTTTTAGCTGTAAGTCCTCATTGAAAAACACATTCCCAAATTTTTTCAAATTTTTTCCCCTTCAACTTTCACAGTTATTACATGGGGTATTCCGTCCAGTTTTACAATTTTCGTTTTATTCATTATGACCTGCCATTTTCCACCACAATAAATTTCAATAAATAAGTTTTTTGCGTGAAAAAGTCTCAGCTTTTCAAAAAAAAATATTGTTTTTTTTTAATGCACTTGGAAAGCTCTTAAAATTGAGCTTAAAATCTAAAAAGCTGTTTTTTGCCTTGCCCAAATTTTGAAAATTTTTTCAATATTTTTTTCGAAAAGCTGAGACAATTTTACATGGAATGTGTATTTTCCGAGATGGGTTCTCCATAAACATACGAGAAATGAATGAATTAACAAAAATTGATTTTATTCATTTTTGTTTGCCATTTTCCGTTACGATAAATTTTTTTTTTTTTAAATACGTTTTTTCAGTAAAAAAAGTCTCAGCTTTCCAAACAAAATATTACTTTTCCGATAATGCCTGTGAAAAGCTCTCAAAATCGAGTTTTTAATCTAAAAAGCTGTTTTTTAGCCATTGCCGATTTTTAAAAATTTTTTTCCATGTTTTTTTTTAAAGCTGAGAAAATTTTACATAACGTATGTCATTTACAAGGTCGGTTCTAAATAAACATACGAGAAAATTAATTAAAACGTGTTTAGCAATTTATTTCTCGTGTATTTATTTAGAACCCACCTTGAAAATGACATATGTTATGTAAAATTTTCTTAGCTTTTTGAAAAAAATTTGGAAAAAATTTTCAAAATATGGGCCATGGCTAAAAAACAGGTTTTTAGATTTAAAACGCGATTTTGAGAGCTTTTCACAAGCATGATCGGAGAAGCAATATTTTTTTAGAAAGCTGAGACTTTTTTACTCAAAAAATGTATTTTTTCAAAAAAAAAATTATCATAACGGAAGATGGCAAAAAAAATTAATAAAATCAATTTTTGTTCTTTCACTAATTTCTCGTATGTTTATGGAAAACCGATCTCGGAAAATTCATATTCCATGTAAAATTGTCTCAGCTTTTCGAAAAAAACATTGAAAAAATTTTTAAAATTTGGGCAACGGCCAAAAAACAGCTTTTTAGACTTTAAGCTCAATTTTAAGAGCTTTCCAAGTGCATAAAGAAAAAAACAATATTTTTTTTGAAAAGCTGAGACTTTTTTACGCAAAAAACCTATTTTTTGAATTTTTTTTATTGTGGCGGAAGATGGCAAGTCATAATAAATAAAAAGAAAATGGTAAAACTAGACGGAACACCCCATGTAATAACTGCGAAAGTTAGAGGGGAAAAAATCTGAAAAAATTTGGGAGTATGTTTTTCAATGAGGACTTTCAGCTAAAGAAAAATGCGAAAAGATCTGAGGGGGTGATGCCGGATCCGACGTCCGTAATTGGCGTTTTGACCCATATATGTTTAAAAATATGCAATTACAACCGAGTGAAAGCCAATGTCCGGAATTCCCTTTTCAAAAAAGTTTTTTTAATGAAGGTCTATGCAGGAGTTTTTGGCATATCTTGCTCGCTGACCCTGAAATTCTAATTTCGATGAAAACTATGTTGGTGCTTGTAAAACGGATTACAAGTAATCAACGAATGTCATCAACAGCCCATAAATCTGTGGACATTAATCCGGTGAACCAAGAAATCGGTTGATGAATCGATTAATATAAAAAGTTTACACGGAATATCCCATATGCAGGCAGTTGTTCACGATGAGAGGAAGAAGGGGGCAATTAATAGTAATTGCGAAAGATTATTGTGATTGTGATTTATGCACCGAACGACCAAATTACCCTTCAATTACCTTCAGCGCAATTTTGCACTCTTCCCCCACATATATTCCACGGCTCTCTTCTCTCTCTCTCTTTCCCTTTTTCAGTCTCTCGCTCTCTCTTCGTGGTCGTTGGCTCTCTGCACAACGATTTAATGCCAGATCGTGATTCGACCGTTATATACGAGAGCAGAGATCGATTTACAGTGACAATGAACAACGTTCGTGCAGCCGAATCATGAAATCCAAACGTGAAAGAGAGAAAGAGCGAGAGAGAAGTCTCTAGCTCCCAATTGTGAAGCACGATAAAGTACTTTTTTCATACTCGCCCATACGTATGAATGGGAATTTTTCATCGCTCGGAATTGCCATTTAAATGATTTCCATACATCGGGATTTGTCGCATAAATACCCGAAAACTCATGATTCTTTACCGTCGAAAATGATCGCACATTCATACACGGTCAATTAGAACGAAAAATGCCTGAAAAATCGCTATAAACCGTCGCCATGAATTCAGACATACGCTTTGCCGATAATCACAAAATCATTGAACAAATATTGAGCAAAAGGCGGGAGAGCGCGGTAAGGGGAAGCGAAAATAAATGATTCGATGCGTCCGATAACAAAAATGGGGTGGGAGGGGGAGGGCTACCCACCAAGTTATATCAGGGCGTGAATACGCACGAGACTGAATGATTTTTATTTCAATTGCGCGCGGTGAATGTGCGCGTGAATGTGCCCAGTGCATTCCATCCGTAATTAGTCTGTGCGAGCTTGGCTTTGAAATTCCCGCGAGAGAAAGAGTGAGAGGCACCAGCGTGAATCAAAGTGTTTGGGTCTGCGATTTCGGTGTAGACCAAACAACGTCATTGCAATGAAAATTATTGGCATTGAGGTGAAATAAGTGAAGGAGTAAAATAGGAATCGAATTCAGAGCCACGAAAAACGAGTATGGAGGGTTTGTTCCTAGTCGAGTCGACGAAAAAGCGTATTTTCGCGAATTTTCTTTTGAAAAAAATTCATCATATGTATATTTACTAGTGATGGCGATATTTGATGAATGTATCGATATTTGGTATCGATACGTATTGGTGGTCTGAGTATCGATACAGGTGTAATATCGGGAATGCGATATCGATATCACCGATATCGATACTCAAATAAAAATGCAAACAAACCTCAGTTCGAAATAAAAACAGTAGTTTTATACCTCAGTCGGTAACAAAAAACTGTAGTTTCTTACCTCAGTTGGTAACAAAAAACTGTCGTTTGTACCTCAGTCGGTAACAAAACCGGTAATTTTTTGCCACAGTCGGTAACATAAACTCAATAAAAATCGGTTGTATCGAAATTTCGATATTTATGTATTGCGTATCGATACTTGAAAATATCGTAACGCCAAGAATCGATACAAAATATCGATACTTGGGTCGAAGAGTATCGATATTCCAAATATCGCTACTGTATCGCCCATCACTAATATTTACGGAAAAAACGACTTAGCTGTGGCAACCAAAAAATTAGTTGACCCAATCAACTATGGCAGTGCTCTGAGCGCCAGACGAGAGATTGGTTGGATCAACGAATTTTTTATCAACTATCTTGCTCGTGATTTATTGTACATTTTTTTTTTATATCTACACAATATTTGTAAACATTCCAATCTTCGAATGCCGCTACACATATGAAATTTACGATTTAATAAAGCTGCGTCTTTTCTTTAAAAGAAAGTAAAAGAAAAAATACCCTTTTTGATGGGAATCCATTTCGGATTCGACAATCTTGCGTTTTACCGCAAAGTAAACTAAAAAATAAGGATATCAAATGAGACGAACTCGGAAAAGTTATAAGCGTGGAGGGAAAGGTTCGTTTGTGCGAAAGGAAGCCACCTGGCGGATTTTTGGGGTACTGACAATTCTGCAGATATGATCACATAATCATAGGCTACAGTGCCTATAAAATTCGTTGCCCATCCTTTACCCTCTTAAATACTATTTTATTAGTTAGACTGACTAATCTAGTTAGTTGTGTTGACTAGTTGCGTCAACTAACTATGAATAGTAGACGGAACTAACGCTAGGTGGTTATTGTATAATCAGTTGGTTGTCCCAACTAACAATTTTTTTCCGTGTTTCTAAAAACACTTGGAAACTAACATTTGTGGTATACTGTCGAAAAATATCTCCAGAATCAATGATTTCCCGACTTCCAAGATCTATTCAAGTCTATTATCCAACATCCTCTCTTGGTTCCTGAACAAGTCCATTTGGGTCAAAGTTGCGCTCCGGAAATAAGAAAACAAATTTGTCGTGTCCACGAATCCAATTGCAATGCATCAGAAAATTGCTAGATTCTCTCGCTGATTCGGACATTCGGCACCCAAAGCATTCCATGGAAATTAAGTATCCCATTCATACGCACGTGCGTCACGGTCCATAGCGAACGAGAACGCGCATGAAACATCAAAGAGTTTCCCTTACATTCCCGTCAATGTTACACCGTCCGATGGGGAATCGAGATCTCTTCCCGCATTCGCGAATGTTGCTCCCTTACTCGTGGAGTATAGTCTGGAGACGGAACTCTGTATCTCATTGCTGTGTGTGTGTGTATGTTTGTGCGTGTGCGTGCAGACTGTTGAACCTCCTGCTCGTACCGGAGGCTTTTGAGTTCGATGCCGCTTGCTTACGTGGAACTGAAGGAAAAACTCCGAGAGGCAAACATCGCGCAGCATGAGAAACCTTTTGAACGGTTCTCTCTGCGAGGCTAACTTTCAACGCCGTATCACGATGCGTGAATATGTGTGCGTTATAAACCAGGCTTATGAAGCTGGAGGTACGGTGAGGATAATGCGTCGGCAAGGGGCTCGACCTTTTCCCCGAGTCGCACTCGGGGGATGCTCGAACGCGTATTCAAGCTTGAACCAAGAGACAGAGAGAGGGAGCGGGAAAGTGCAAAACCTTTAACTCTCAGCTTTGGCTATCGCGCTTCTGCAGGTAAAAGAAAAAACGCGTGGAACGTACAGTATGTAAAACATTAGGACATAGTGCGTTTTGCTATACGATCCAGGCGTACATGTCCATGCACGGATTCGCTGCATGGCGGGGCTACTAATGCATCGCGTTTGATGCTGAAATGGTGATGGTTGATGGTGGTGGCGTTTGTTTGCTGCGTTCGAATCTGCGGATTTACTCGTGCATACACGAAACAGCACTCTGGCTCGCCTGACCGAGCATCTATCTCTCTCTCTCGTTTTATCCGAACGCAACGTGCCACCATATCTAGTCGGTCAGAAACGGCTAATGCTGACCCAGCTCCAGCCGTGTTCGTCTTATTGTTTTTTCTTTGTGTTCTAACTGTTGAAGGTATATGGCAGAATCTGGAAGTAGGTAGACCTAGAGCTAAGAAAAATGGAATTTGGAGACAGCGAAATAAAAGGGCACTGCCTTCGGTATATCGTCAAGATGCAAGCCCATTCCCACACGGAACATTAGAGCCATGGGACGTCCAATATTCATACACGGTGGATGAAAGTTCCATCCCAGGGACGTATCCCTCAAACTTCTAAAAGAAGTGCGAAACAGCACCTGTTTGTATGTACTGGGAACGTCCTGTATACGTACGCTGAGACGGTTTTTAGACGGACTAGATCCCAAAACTTACGTATTTAAGACGAATAAACCAGTGATCCGAAAGATGTCCAATGATCATCTATTATACGTCCCTTAATTTAAACATTTTAATCGTTATTAATTAGACATTAGTAATTAATTTTAAACTTTATTACTGATTATATAATACTCGAGGTCTATAAGAGATTCATATTTTATAGAAAAAAAGGAAAAAAAATAGTTTTCGATTTTTCACCGTACGGTCACCCATCCAAGTATTGGATTTAAGGAATGCTGCTTAATTTTTCTAATCTCCTACCTACCTACCTATCTACCTACACTAACTTGACTTATGATAAATTTTTGCATGCAAAAACCTTATACGATGTAGTTTTCTGATATACTTATATATCTTTGTCTCACAGACCTTAAATAATGTATAATCAGTAATGAAATTTATAATTAATGAACAATATGTAATTAATAGCGTTTAAATTAAGGCACGTATAATATATGATCATTAGACATCTTGTGCAACATTGGTATTCGTCTTGAATACGTACATTAAACGTCACTTTATGGGGTTTATAGGTACGTCTGAAAACTATCTAAGGGTACGTATACGAGACGTTTTCAGCACATAGATCGCTGCCGTTTCGCATCTCTGTTAGTGGTTTAAGGAATGTCCATGGACTTCCCCGGAATGAAATCTTCATCCAACATATATGATTATTGGACGTCCCCTGGCTGTTAGTTTACGCGCGGAATATATTTACAGCTCCAAAAATATGTGTCGTGGACGTAGAATAAACTTCCGCGTTATCCTGCGATAGACGTAATTGGTACGTATGTAAGACGGTCAAGCGGCGTATCCATATCGTAGCTGCTCGAAATACTTGAATGTACATCTAAAGGCCGAATGCTTTTGATTGGACAAAACGCGATGGATCACACAGGACGTATATTGTATGTCCACGACACGTACTATTTCTTGAGCTACAAATATACACAACACGGCCATCCATGGTATGTTCATAGGTAGACATTCAATAGCTTTTAATTTAGGATAGAAATTGGACATCTATTGGACGTTCTAGGTTCACGTCTATATGAAATCCTACATGGAACATCCAATACACGTTCAATTGACGTCCTCCAAATATGATTTTCGTTTACGAACCTGGAACGTCCAATGTATGTTCAGTTGATATCCTGAATTAAAAGCTTTTTAATGTCTACCTATGGACATACCATGAATGGCCGTGTTGTGTATATTTGTAGCTCAAGAAATGGTACGGGTTGTGGACATACAATATACGTCCTGTGTGATCCATCGCATTTTGTCCAATCAAAAGTATACTGTGGATGTTCAATGTATGTCCGCATTACGTCCATCGTGGATGTAGACGTGTCAAGGATCTATGGATGATCGATGGACGTCCAATGGACACTCGGTTCCGTGTGGGATTTATTCCCTCAACGGAAAAAGAGAATTTTCTGAAAATTGTATTGCTCATATAATTTTATCGCTTATTGGACCTTAGTTAAGCTTGAAACTAAATCCAGGAACTTGATGAAACGAAAATTGATCAAATTCGTCCATCTATTCTCCGCAGCCAAGAAAAAGCATCCTTTCATTTCTGACATGAGGGACTATTTGGAAAAAATCTTGCAGCTCATTGTTGAGCTGGTCAGAATGGAAAAGAAGGACTTGGGCATCGAGGGGGTTGCAAAGATTCGAGAGATTCTTGATTATTATCAGAAAGAATCATCCCCTGATAACCTCATTCGCTACATGTCCGAGGGTCTCCTTGTTCGATGCCAAAGATGAAGCGGGGTGCTTTTTCATCCCTCGTGGCCCATTCTTCGGTCATGATGCACAAAGAGAAGCACGGAAGAGCAACCTGGACGGATCAACTCCGTTGCGGAGTCTCGTTGAGCCTCCGTCGCTCACGCAGTAATGGATTTTAGTTCACCATTCCCTTTTCCTCTCCTTTTTCTTTCTCATCGTTAAAGGTACAACGCCGTCGAACGCACGAGCGATCTCACACACGGGAAACCCATCGTGGAGGAAAGGTGGTTCTTTCGAAAATTAATTAGGTCCTTCCATCAAAGTAGCCTCTCTCTTCCCTTCTCCGTGTTTGCCCGGTCTGCGAATTCAAAGCATGCCTTCTCGGAGAAGCAAAGGCTTGATGACCGCGAAACGGTAACGAAATGAAAAAAGCCCAATATAATATTTCCTCGGACGAATGACAAATCAACGTTTCTCTGCGTCGACCAGAAGAATCAACGCTGAGTGAAAACTTTGGAAAAGAGATTCGCGTGTTTTTAAAAAACTGTCGAAAGAGTTTCAAAGTTCAAAGACTGATGCCCCGAAAAGAAGACTTGATATTTCATGGAAATCCCGCTCCCTTCTCTCGTTGCGTATCGCACTTTTCTAGTTTGCTCTTGGGAACAGAAGGGCACGAAAAAAATGTTAACCCGGCTCTACGTTTCTAACGCAAAGCACGTTGAAAGTTGTGACTCGCGGCGACGTGAAGTTTGGATCCTGAATCCTGAGCCCAGACCGTAATACCGAAGAGGAAACTCCGAAGCGAGAGTATGAGCGGAGCTCCTGCGTGCGCGATATCGCGGTAAAGCAGAGGAAGCCCTTTTACACCCACGCCAGGATGATATAAACCCTTTCCTCACGTGCGATTCGTTTCTTGCGATAGGTTTTAATCTCTCCGTCCCTTGCATTCGTATCACCGTCACCTGGTTGATACTGTAACGCTTTGGTTACGTGCCAAAGAAAGAAAATGGTATAGTTTTGTCAAATTCTTGTTAAACAAAAAAATTCCCAAATCCATTTAGTAGCAACATCATTCCGTGTAAAGAACTTCTCGGAGTATGTTATGGATATTGTTCACTGATATTTAATAAAGTATCATTGTTGTGCAAAGGCCCTAGGGGTATAAGCATGGTGAATCTGCCCCCGAAAGGTTTTTAAATGATACTTAGAGCATAAGTAGGTACTAATAAAATAATAAGATCCTGAAAGTTTCAGATCCTTATCTCAATTGGTTATTGAGAAAAAGTGAAATATGTAAAAAACAGAAAAAAAAATTGTTCTCAGGATTGACCAAACCGATTGATCTAAATTTTTTATATGTTTTGGGGGCTGATAATAGCTCCGAGAAAAAAAATTAAGAGCTATATAGCTCTATAAAATCTTCGACAAAAAATCATTTTTCTTTCATTTTCAATTTTTAACCGTGAGACAATTTTGGCACAATTATGCAACAATTTTTTTTCAAACCTTCTATATTTCACTATAACACTGAATTCTTAAAAAATTTTAAAACGGTACGCCATAGTAGAAAAAAAGAAAAATCACTTTTTGGCTCAAATAATGAATTTATTTATATGTCTTGAGGTTTAATTTTTTGTATTTTAACGCATATTTACATAATTTGTATTTATTAAAAATAATATTTCATATTCAAAATAACAACAAAAAATTGTTTGCCACAGTCAAATATTAAACCAGATAAATATAAATAATCAATTTTATAGTAATTTTAACAAATATTTTTAGGAACAACATTTTATTATAAAACTCGGTTATTTATATATTTTTTATAGACTTGAGACCTAGAGATGACCGAAAATTATCGAATTGATGAAAAAAAAGAACTTTTTTTTTCTGAACAAATGTAAACTTTCAAAAAAATTTCAAAAAACTTGACGACCTAACACGCTACCTACTGAACTACGGACTGCTTACGAACTTTCTCAACTTTTGTGGTATACGAATGGTACGGTGTGTCGAAAAAATAATGATATGGACTAAATAAATGGACTAAACAAATAAATAAATAAATTGGACTAAATTGTACCTGTAAATCGACCAAATAATTTCGTTCACCTCATATCTTATGGTTAACCAAATCCATTTGTTGATTCAATTATATTTGCATTATTTCAAACAAATTAATATCGAATCAACTAAATTTTTATCAACTAAATGGATCAAGTTGATTTAACTGAACTTTTTTCTCAGTGATCAAATTACTGTTCATAGTATTCAAATGAATAATTTTGTACTTCAACAAAATTAAATTTCGTACAAAAAAATCGTTTCTTTGTTGTGAAATATGGACAACCAAATGATTTTTTTCATTTCTCATCATTATATGCTGGTTCAAAAAAACATTTCGCGATAGACACAATATTATGGATTGTTTTGAATACATATACTTATTTGATTTGGCAATATAAAAAATGTTTGTACCAAACAAATTGTTTGATTGAAAATACAAAATTTTCGCTTGTTACAGCTACATTTATCTAGTTAATATAAACTAGAAATCAACAAAATATTTATTTACGGTAACTCAGTAATTTGTAAATTGGACTAAATAGTATCTGTAAATTGACCAAATAATTCTGTTCACCTCATATCTTATGGTTAACCAAACCATTTGTTGAATTAATTATAGTTTCATTATTTCAAACAAATTAATATTGAATCAACTAAATTTTTATCAACTAAATGGATTTAGTTGATTTAACTGAACTTTTTACTCAGTCGGTATCGGAAAAAGTTTGGATAGCGATTTTGAGTCGATAATATCGCGTGCCTAATGCCAAAAGGGCCTATTACAGCAAGAAGATAGGGGTCCATGCCAAAAGGGCCTATAAAAATTTTTTTTTGCCATTCTTCTTAAAATTGCTTGAAACGTGAAGATCTGTAAAAAAAAAAATTTTGATGTACTAAAACCAAAAGGGCCTATAAAAAAAATCAAAATTTTTCAAAGTTTTGAATAGAAATTGCATACCAGAGCATTTTTTTTTTGGAAAAAAAATTTTTTTTTTTTGAAATTTTTTTTTTTTTTTGAAAAAAAAAGTTTAAATAATTTGTTATTGTTTATTTGTTTCAACATTTTGTTATTTTTTATTTGTTTAAGCAATTTGTTTAAACGTTTGTTTAAATTATTTGACTTGTTTTCATTTTTTTTTTTTGCAAAAAAAAAAGTTGAAGTAATTTGTTATTGTTTATTTGTTCAAACAATTTGTTCTTTTTTTTAAACAATTTGTTATAGTTTATTTGTTAAAATAATTTGTTATTGATGAAAACGAAACTTAAAGTACTTCTACTTTAAGTATTTTACATCTCAAGTACTTAAAGTAATAAGTACCTAGTACTTTAAGTACTGCCGGTACTTAATACTTTAAGTACTTAATGTATTTTGTACTTTATATTTGAAGTACTTAAAGTACTAGGTACTTATTACTTTAAGTACTTGAGATTTAAAGTATTTAAAGTACAAGTACTTAAAAAATCAAGTACCAATTTCAAGTACTTTTTGTATTAAAGCATATTTTTACCTTGCATGATACACTGAGAGTCGACAGATTGGAACAGAAATATTTAAACCAAGAATTATCAGAAGCACTGACGATAGAAATTTTTTTTTTTTTAAATCTATTTTGATACAGGTATTCATGATAATTCATGATAAATTCACGATATTATATCATGAATTGTTACAATCGTGGATCCGAATCAATAAAAAATTGTTCAAAAATAAACAATAACAAATTATTTAAACAAATAAACTGTAACAAATTGTTTAAAAAAATAAGAACAAATTGTTTGAACAAATAAACAATAACAAATTCTTTAAACAAATAAAAAATAACAAATTGTTGAAACAAATAAACAATAACAAATTGTTGAAACAAATAAATAATAACAAATGATTTAAACTTTTTTTTTCCAAATAAAAAAAAAAAAAAATTTCAAAAAAAAAAATTTTTTTTCCAAAAAAAAAAAATTTATTTCCAAAAAAAATTTTCAATTTTCTTAGCGGAAAGTAAAAAAAAAAAATTATTGGCCCTTTTGGCTTTAGATCACTAAATTTTTAATGTCCTAAAGCCAAAATTTAAGACATAGGCCCTTTTGGCTTTGGAAAATTTTTTTTTGTCTTTAGGCTTAGAAAATGTTGGCAAAACGATGGGCGCAAAAAAAAAAATTATAGGCCCTTTTGGTTTTGCAAAGCCAAAAGGGCCTATAACTTTTATAGGCCCTTTTGGCATTAGGCACGCGATATAGGACTTCAGAAATAATGTCGGTATTTAGCTTTGCCTTAATATTATTTCAAAATACGCAAATTTTTTGACAAAAAAATGTGTTGATGAGAAATCCTGAAGAGAAATAAAGATAAAATGAAAAATAAATGTGTACTTGTCTCGTATTAACTCGGGTGCAGTCTGGAGACTTGTCGGAAGATTGCACAGGAGAACTGCTAGCTCGGTGTCTGTTTATTTAGCGAGTTTCGTCACCAATGAGGTCCGAGATTCCGAGCCACGTTATGCTTTTCCGCCTGAGCATTTCCCTTCCCAGTTTAACTTTCGCGTCTCCCTCCTTCTTTCGAAGGATGCCAAAAGCTACATCAAACTCGTGGGCTTCTTGCATTTCTCAAATAGAGGAAAAAGTCGAGTCGAGAGAGAAATAGAGAGACGGCAAATGGAAAACATCCCCTTTTTACTTCTCCCGCGAAGCTTCTAGACGAAGCAACATAGTCAGAGCTTTTTTCGACGTTAACGATTTATTTATTTGCATTTCGTTAGAGCAACGATGAGCAAAGTTGATGCCTCTTCATGCAGCGCGAAATTGACGGTTTTTTGTTTTCCTCGACACCATTCTTCATCCCCTTTGACGTTGCTACATTCGTATCGAATAAATGTTGAAAAAACCGTGTTTACGCAAAACCATGACATAAACATTTTTCGAATTTTTCATTCTCAACCGTAAAATGGCTAATTATTTTAATTGCACTGTTTTGAGAATACGGTGATTTGAAGCATGCCTTTCTCTTGCTTTTATTTAATAAACTTATATATTCGTGTCACTTTCTCGAATATTTTCCACCCCTTTGCCAATTCTCGTCGTTAGAGTGAAACAAAAAATTGAGAGGAGCGGACAAAAAATGTGGAAAAAAATAAATTCAAGTACAAAGGTATCGTGTGCTTGAAATATATTTCATAAAAAAAAACGTATTTCTCCGGGGGTTGGTTTTTTTTCGTCTCGCGCGAAGGATGCGGACAAGTGGTATCCTCTCGAGACACACACTCTCATTTCTGGTGACCTTTGACCAGAAGCATTTTCACCAGTGTGACAATAAGTCGAGTTTTCACGGTGCAACTCAGTCTAGTTGACTCCCTTCGTCCGGGTCAAGCCTGTACATCTATAAATATGGCCGAATACAATGAAAAAGTATGAAGAGGACTGAAAAACTACCCCCCCGTGACTTTTCCTACTCGACGCTCACTCTCTCCTAACGATGTCAATCATGTAACGAAGAAAAATTTCACAATATCGAAAAAGATGTATATAAAATTGACACAGCACACAAAGGAGAGAAATAATTTTTCTTCCTCCAAGATTAATTAAATTTGATTTAAAAATATACATCCCACATGAATGTATCATCCGAGCGAGTTGTTCAGAAGTTGGAAAATTTTTTCAGATCATTGCTGGTTCGAAAAAAATAACTTTTTTTTTTCATTTGGACTTTCGGGAATCAGAGTTTGAAGTAAAAATAGTGAATCCCAAGAGCACAATGGAAAAAGCTGTGAGAAAAAGGTCGAACAGATTCTAAATTTATTTAGATCTAAAATTAAAATGAAAAAAAAAAATTAATTTTAGTTTTAGTAAAGATGTTATTTGGTAGATTTGTGAATTGGTACACTGTTAAAAAAATTTATTTGAACGAAATAAACGAAATTACTTGAGTAGCATTTATTTGAGACAAATCGATTTTTCTTTGCATTGAATAAAAACAGAAATTGCGCTCAGTAAGTCATTTTCTTGGTAGCAGTTATTTGGTCAAAATAATCTAATTCATTGATACTAGTTACAGTTATTTCATTCGAATACAGGATTTCTAGGAACAGCAAGGCACAAATATTAATTGGAAATAATTAATATTTTTTATCGTAATACTTTATTTGGTCAACACCAACCGGAGTTATTAGTTGCGAATATGTAATATTTTTGATTGGATTAACCAAAAATACTGTAACCACGTAATTTACATTTTTTTACATCAATTGTGTTTTTCTTTGGTACAAGAAAATATATCCAGATGCAAAGATTTGATATCCTGGGATAGGAAAAAAAAAATTACTTGATTCAACTACTTCAAATGATCCATCGGAACATTCTGTTTTATCAAGCTAAATAAAAATTATTTAATATTAAAATAAGATTTTTTTTCATTTTAAAAATCAATATTATTTATCTTTATTGATTATTGTATGTGAGCGCAATATTTAATTCATTCAACACAAATTCGAGTTATTAGCTGTGTATATGGAAAATTTGTGATTGAGTTAACCAAAATTTGTTGACGCAAGTAATTTAAGTTTTTAACCTTACCGTGTATGCTTCCGGTACAAGAAAAAATTATGTAATATTATGACATGGTATTCTTATTTTGGTATTATTATTATTTTTATTATTATTCATCTGACTCAATATTTGATTTTTTTAAATTAAGTTAAAAGACAAGTTGAACCAAAAAATGGCCTTCGGGTAATGAAAATAAATTCTTAATACTATTTGGTTACGTATTTATTTCTCGGCCTGTATTCTATAAATATGATATTTACATCAGTATATCAAAAGTAGTCGGTGGTGTAGTGGTTAGCGTCCCAGTCTTAGGTGGTTAGTTAGGCTCGATAAGTAGGTAGGTTTCAAATCCCAGTCTGGTCTCGTACATATTCTAGAGTCCGCGAATATGCAAGAAAACTAAATCAGTCGGAAAAGTCGATGAACTGTCAAGTTATCTATTTATTTTGAAATTTAATTCATGTTGAATTTGAGGATACGCGTAAAAACGAGGGTCGCGGGTTCAAACCCCACTGGGGGCAAAATTTTTTTTTTCTTAAAATTGTTTTTTTTGTTACTTGATCCTTAGAAACTATCAATTGTGAATATGGAACTGATTTTCATCGTAAAAACTGATAAATATATGGAAAAAGTAAATAATTCTGCACGGGTGGTCTAAAACAATATTTAATTGGGTTTGGAAGAAACTGATGGGATGTTCCATTTAAATGAGCATTTTCTAGATCCAGAGAAAGCATTTTATAACTTCTATGGAAACATAAACGGCACCAAAAATTCGTAATCATTTCAAGAATAGTATTTAATTAATCCAAAGTATGACCTTGAGTACAAACAATCATTGAGTTGGATGAAACAGTTCAATTTTCGGAACCACGTAGTCGGAAGCTTGATTCAAATTTTAATTTACTCGACCGAAGTAAATGGGTTTGATATTTTAGTAGCCCGTACATTCCCGTGTAGTAACTGTGCATTGTTTTAAACGATTTCATATTTGCTCTCATTGAAGAATGATATTTCTATCAAAAATATATTTCCTTCATCCCAATAACGAATTACGGGATAATATACAAATAATTAATTTACTTGATGCATCAAATAAATTTTTTTTGTTTCAACTAAATTTTTTTAACAGCGTAGAGACTTGTATAATGATACAGTGGGTCAAAAAAGTATTCGTACACTGCGTTTTTTGCCAATAACTTCATAGGTATACATGATATCGAATCCAAACCTATTTTGTTAAATACTCCATCAAGTATAGAGCCAATCTCCAAATGAAGAATTTTTTCCCAGGAATAATAAAAGAATTATGCAAAAAAAACGAAAATTTTCGGGCAAAAAAAGTATTCGTACATTTAAAATTGAGCGGCTAAGCCTCGATACTGACTCACGCATGGTATGAACTCTGCGTAAAATGTGAACAAGTCTTTGTTCACACATTGGCTTTGACCTATTTTATGCGATAGTGGATCTTCAAGCTCTGAACAGACATGACGGCAAAGAAAAGCGAAATATCAATATCCATGCGAGATAGAGGGATTTTTCTTCAGAAACGTGGTGAAAGTTACCGAAAAATTAGTAAAAAACTAAATCTAAGTTTCACAACAGTGCAATATAATTAAAAAAATACGAAACAACAAACAACACCGAAAACAAGCCACGAATCGATCGACCGAGACCGAGAGCATCGGAGTATCGTTAAAGAGATTACAAAAAAACCGTTCACACGTGCTCGCAGGTTAGCGAATGATCTCGCGTCAACATTAGGGAAGATCATCTGTCCCCAGACTGTTCGAAACGTTTTGCATTCTGCCCAAATATACGGCAGAACTGCCCGGAAAAAACCATTAATTGATCATACAAATCGAGAAAAACGTTTAGGTTTCGCAAAAACCTGCAGAAATAAATCTATAGAATTTTGGAAACGTGTCGTATTCTCGGATGAATCGAAATTTAACATCTGCGGGTCCGATAGATTTATTTCAGTAGGTTTTTGCGAAACCCAAACGTTTTTTTCGATTTGTATTATTAATTAATGATTTTTTCCGGGCAGTTCTGCCATACATTTGGGCAGAATGCAAAACGTTTAGCATAGTCTGGGGACAGACGATCTTCTTTGATGTTGACGCGAGATCATTCGTTAAACTGCGAGCACTTGTGAACGGTTTTTTATAGCCTCTTTAACGATACTCCGACGTTCTCGATTTCGGTGGACCGGTTGGTGGCGTATTTTCGGTGCTGTTTGTTGTTTCGTATTTTTTAATTATATACTGCACTGTTGTGAAACTTAGATTTAGTTCTTTACTAATTTTTCGGTAACTTCCACCGCGTTTCCGAAGAAAAATCACTCTATCCGGCATGGATATTGATATTTCGCTTTTCATTGCCGTCATGTCTGTCCAGAGCTTGAAGATCCACTGTCGCATAGAATAGGTCAAAGCCAATGTGTGAACAAGGACTTGTTCACATTTTACGCAGAGTTCATACCATGCGTGAGTCAGTATCGAGGTTTAGCAGCTCAATTGTAAATGTACGAATACTTTTTTTGCCCGAAAATTTTCGTTTTTTTTGCATAATTCTTTTATTATTCCTGGGAAAAAATTCTTCATTTGCAGATTGTCTCTATACTTGATGGAGTATTAGACAAAATAGGTTTGGATGCGATATCATGTATACCTATGAAGTTATTGGCGAAAAACGCAGTGTACGAATACTTTTTTGACCCACTGTAACTTCGACAGGGCTGCATTTTGATGAAGTTATTGGACGGTAGAGTTACAACCGGTAGAGACGTAAATGTGTCCCTCTATACGGTACTTGGCTTCTGTCAGGCACGTGCTAAAAAGACAGAAAATCGTGAATGAAGGAGACGAAGAGAGAAAGGAAGAATGAAAAAAAAGGAAATCTGGCACGTTATTGATGGTCTTCGTGTCGCAGCATCGTTTATATCTTTCTCACGTACTGCCGCCATCTCGACTGAATACACAGATCATGAGGCACTTTTTTTTTGGTCCTCTTCCATCATGCATATCCGTATATAAAATAAAATAAACTCGGCCATAGAGGATACGGAGATGATACCAGGAGAGGAAACAAATCCTCCCCTGCTTCGCGCGACAGGGCAAACTCCGCGTACGCGTACTAACGTTATTTCCGGCACGTTTTCGTGCCCGCCATTTTCTTTTTTTTCAGCTACACCGTGAAAGAGTTGTCGGCGTCAGGAATTAAAATCCCTCGGTGAATGTTGAATTTTCCGAATTTTTTTCTCCCATCACTCCTTCACGTCCTTGAATTATGATGGAAAAAAATGTCACGGGTCCGAAATTCCTGTAAGCGTGTATATTTTTTTCGCACATTTTTTTGAATTCCAGAGAGCAGGTGCGGCCTCTGAGAATTATGCAATATGCATAGTCCTCAATATAGACACGGTGAGCCATGTGAAACTGAAGAATTTTCTTTTCTCTCGTTGCTTCTCACGACCGCCATTTTTTCTACGTGAATTGTGGAAAAGGCTGCTGGAAGAAGAAAAAATATCGGTAATTTTACATCTTCGTGACATTTCGGGATATTTATCAACATACTGATGTGAGATTTAAAAAATACAAATTGCACTGAGAAAAGATTTTACTTGTAGTAAAGAAAATTACTTGGCGTCGAGACGCTGCCGCGTCTCTTGATATATTTAGTTGGCACTTTTACTTAAATATTCCTTAACTGTTACAAAATTTATTAGTCGTTAAGAAATATTCTATTTGTGTCAGAATAATGTATTAACTGTTAAAAAATATTTATTTAATATATTAACATTAAAACAATAATTTATTTCGCCATATCCAACTTTACATTTGTTAACAGTTAACAAATCCTGGTACACTGCGACCTCGATAATCGGTACCTCGATCGTTGCAATTGCAGCGTAGTGGGAGAAGCGCCAAGCCAATCGCGTTAGGCCGCCGTCAGCCACCAGCGGCGCAGAGACGGTTCTGTGCAATGTGCGCAACCCCACTTCTTGCAAGAGCCGGTCCCGACGGATTCCGATTATCGAGGTCGCAGTGTACATTGTTTTCTCAGCATGACTCCGAGGAACTGCAGCGCTGAAGGGTCAGATTAAAAAATTGAAAAAAATGTATTAGCAAGAGGGGAGCGTGGGGCTAGTTGTAACAGGGGTAAGTTGTAATACTCGATTTTGACCGGGAATTAAAAACATTTTGATTTAATTTTTTTGCTGAGTGTGCTTCTTATAACTCGCGGCATAACGTAAACACCGCTGATACCCCGCGAGAAATCAAAATAAGAGGATATGCACACGAGCTCTATTTCGGCCAGGTTTCGTAAAAAAAATACTTACGAAAATTTTAATTTGGCCTATTAAAATTAAATTAATTGTTTATTCCTTGTTACATTGTAAATTTAACTGGCTTTCATTTGCTTTTTTAAAAATTATTCTAAAGTTTGTAGTTTTTGAGATATTTCATTAAGTAGACATAATGAGCCCATGGGGCAAGTTGTAACATGTTAGAACTTGCCCCATGCGCGTGTATTTTTTTTTCTGCTCTCTACATGTATTTGTATAAATAATATTATTACAACTTGTAGTACAGTGATTACGTAGTATTACAAATTATTTACGGCTTTTTGTGCATTCTTTTACTCTTCCTTACTCTAATATTGCCCAGAAAAATATGTTAAGTTATTGCATTGTATTTTTTTTAGCATGAGAAACTACCAAAGATTATAATCATCACAAGAATGAACCACAATGAACAATACAAGACTGTGAACCAATAAAAACATGTTCTTTCTTACAAATGTTGCCAGTCTTTTCATTGTTACCACTTGCCCCGAGCCTGTTACAACTGGCCCCAGACATGGGGTAAGTTGTAACAGCTCCCAGTTTTTCAAAAAAAGTCAGGTGTAAAAGATGGGTAAAGATTCAAAATTATTTTTCAATTGGAATTAGTGCTCGGATATATACTTTACAAACCCTCTTACTCACAATCTTAAATGCATACATATTTTAGGTGTTACAGGTCTTTTTCCAAAAACTGTTACAACTAGCCCCATGCTCCCCTACGAACATAATCGTATTATGATGTACGACGGTGAACCGAATCGCTAAAGGCCAATTTTCCCAAGACCTCTTATAGACATAATGACCTCGTAAGAATGAAATTTCACTATACCCGGACGTTTTATGAACTCGAAAAAAAAAGAAAAAAAAATGAACAAGCGCGAAAGGGAGGCAACGAACGATTTACCGGTTTCACATATGGGTAGCAAGAAATTTAAACGGGTTCTCGATTATCGCACAGAGGCTTTTCTTTTTTTATCTGAGAAAGGGAGAGGGAGATAATCACTCGAATTGCCTCGAGGTGATCATCCCACGAATCACATATTTTTTTTTCTGTCTTTTCCGCATTCTCGAAAAGGGACAAAGGGACGTAAATTTATTAATTTAAAAAACGCAATAATTATTTTGAAGATAATGAAAATTTTTAATCATACTTTCTGGTCAATTGAAACTAATAACAACAATCAATCGTTCGCGGATGAATCTTTTTCCTCCCAATTCAGCGAATGCTCGAGGAAGTTTGATTCATTAAATTGTATACACGCAGTTGGAAGGGTTAACTTCTGATTTTCTTAATTATCGTACTAATTCGTGATAGTCATCGAGTTTTATTAATACCGTAAATGCTGCAAGTGCCAACGTTATTGCTGAGCTCTTGAGCCAAGTACGTGTAAGAGTGAGAGAGAAGCATAGACTTTCTTAAATCGACAGAGCGAAAGAGAGAGAGGGAGAGAGAAGGAGATTAGCTTTAGTTTAGTGTTGGAGCAAAGAGCCTTTAGAGCGAGGAGGAAAACTTTCTATCGAATTTTCTTGACGATACTAATCGTCTCGCATCGGGGGGCTGCTCATACCCTTAAAAAAGTTGTTCTCGCGGATAAATTTGCGAGGGATAAATGTGTAAGGAGGAAGAAAAAAAACGAGGATTAACCAAGTAGAATATCATCCGTACGTTACGTAACTGGTTATATCGCTGTGGGATTTATTTTTTCTTTCAAAAGCAAGCATAAATATTTCATATCTTCGTTAGCAAACTTTTCTTCGTTTAACGAACCTTATACGTGGAAATATCGAAGTCCCTTGGAATCGAGCAAAATATACTTGTATATCGTTCGATATGTTTATACATTGAATATATATGGGGCATTCCATCCCAAATCGGACAGTTTGAACAACTTTTTTTTTTTATTTCCTTAATTTTTTTACATTTTTGAGTACCCATCAAAAGACCCTATATCTGTTAAATTTTGAGATTTTCTTGATTACCAGTTCAAAAGATATTAAATTAACAAAAAAAACTGCTCTTTTTTTGGTATTTTGGTCATAACTTCTTTAATAATGGTCCAAAATAAAAGTTTTTTTTGTCAAAATTTGTTTTTCTTTATGGCCTTTTCAGAAAAAAATACAACAAAAATATTCGACTGTTTTTGAATGAGTTTTTTTAGTTTTAAACGTTAAATCGCGTTTTTAAAAGGGAATGTCATTTTTTATTTTTTTTTTTAATTTTTTGTTTCAAACATCTATCTATTCAACAATTTTTAAGACTAGTCCGATCGTGGGATCTCAATAACTACTATTTTTTCGATTTTTGAAAATTAAATTTTTTTTTTTTTTAAATAAATTATTATGAATACCAATTTTTGTTACTGTATAGAATTTTTTTCAATATTTAGAATTTATTTTGACACTTTTTTATTGTTAACAAGTTCTTAAAATTAATAATTAATCCTTAAGTCTGTTTATAAACAATAATAACGACACTTTTTATTTATTCACGTATGTTTTTAAAAACCTTACATATACGATTATTTCCTGAATTAGAATATTCCTTTGCTAATTGGAATAATTGAATAAATTTTTTGTGTCCCCCTATGATTGACTTCGCAGTATTTCATCGCAAATAAAATCTTTCTTTTGCATCTGAATAATGTTTCTCATGTGAAAATTTGACAGCCAATATTCGGTAGACTTGAACTGTTCTTATTTGCTCATCGATTAATTATTAATTTTAAAATTCTGTTAACAATGAAAAAGTGTCGAAATTAATTCAAAATGATTTAAAAAATTTCATAATAATTTATTTGAAATTTTTTTTTTTAATTTTCAAAAATCGAAAAAAATAGTAGTAATTGAGATCCCACGATCGGACTAGTCTTAAGAATTGTTGAATAGATAGATGTTTGAAACACAAAATTAAAAAAAAAAAATGACATTCACTTTTAAAAACGTGATTCAACGTTTAAAACTCAAAAAACTCATTCAAAAACACGTCGAATTTTTTTGTTGTATTTTTTTTTGAAAAAGCCATAAAAAACAACAAATTTGAAGAAAAAAAACTTTTAATTTGGACCATTATTAAAGAAGTTATGACCAAAATCCCAAAAAAAGAGCGGTTTTTTTGTTAATTTAATATCTTTTGAAAGGGTAATCAAAAAAATCTTAAAATTTAACAGGAAGGGTCTTTTGATGGGTACTCAAAAATATAAAAAAATTGAGGAAATAAAAAAAATGTTTTTCAAACTGTCCGATTTGGGATGGAATGCCCCATAGATATATATTTGTATAATATGGCGGAAAGTCTCGTCCGTTCGCTGAGGACTCGCATCCACGCCGCCCTGTTTGAGAATAAACTCTCGATCCACTTCTCCATCTTTCTCTCTCTCTCTCTATCTCGCTCTCGTGCTCGGCATTTGATTCACAGCTTAAGGGTCTCATCCCACACTCGTCAGATCGGACTTTCAGGAGATTTACGGCGCTTGCTAACGAGCTGCCCGGTATAAGACTTGCATGCTGACGCGATCTCTTCGCTCATCTTGCGTGTATAAATACAAATATATATTTATAAACGCCGGTATACACATGTATGTCTGTTTGAGTTGCTTCCAAGTTACTCCTGATACATTATAAGTGATATTTATGAGATGAAACCCTTAATGAGGATGGCCACTTTCTTGCGATGGATTAATCTCTCGTGTTTGCACTTTCCCGCTCCGTCGATTCATCGTTCGATTTATAAAAACGATTCTTTCATTCTAAAATAATTGATTACGTTTTCTTGTAGACGCAAATTTTCATAGGCTCAAAATTTTCTATCAGCTTTCGTAGAGCAATAAAAATGTATTTGTTGTAAAAAAATGTAGCACAAAGTAACAAATAAATAGAGAGCGAAGTTTAGAAACTTCAGCGGACCCACACTGTAAAAAATTTCTGTTGAAACTTCATAAAAAAATATGAAGTTTTTGTGCATATGTGTCATTCCCTATAAATTCAACGACGTTTTGTCGGTGACCCCTTCGATTTTTCTTATTTTTTAATATGTTATGTTTAATATAATATTATACATGCGAAAAGAAGTATTCAGGTAAATTTTTAGCTCTCTATCTTAAACCACACCGATGTTATTGATTTTTCAAAAAATATCCTTGAAATAAACATAACTTCTACAATAACCAAGATATTCTCATTAGTTAGGTTATTTTTTTCAATGTACTTTTTGCACCAAATACCGAAAAAAAAATTTTTTAATGTTTTTTTTAGCTGTCTTAAGCTAAAAAATTGCATTTTCTCAATGGGAATCCTTCGATTTTTTTCAAAAAAAAATTATAAAATTCTACGTAAAAAAAACAAAATTTTTAAGATTTGACTGAAGATGGCATTCAAATAACTTCTTATTAAAAATTTTTTTTTTCCATTTTTTTCGTAATTCTGATATTTTTTCCTTCCATGAGTACAATAGTTTATTTCAATGATGTTAAAATAAATAATTTAACTTCTCTCACATATTTCTTTTGTAATTTATAATAATTAACTTTAAGAATTACAATTTAAGTACGTTTTGCACGTCATTCAATTTTTTTTACATATAAATTGTAATTTTTAATGTTAAATATTATAATTTACAAAGGAAATATGTGAGAGAAGTTAAATTATTTATTTTAACATCATTCAAATCAACTATTGTTGTCATAGAAGGAAAAAAGATCAAAATTACGAGAGAAAAAAATCGAATTTTTAAAAATCAGAATAGTTATTTGAATCCCTTCTTCAGCAAAATCTCGAAAATTTTGTTTTTTTACGTAGAATTTTATTTTATTTTTTGAAAAAATCAAAGCGGTGCCATTGAAAGAAAATCCAATTTTTTAGTTTAAAACAACCAAAGAGACTTAAATTTTTTTTCTCAATTTTCGATATTTTTTCAAAAATTACGTTGAAAAACAAAAAAAAACGACGTCTTAACAAATTAGAATACCTTGGTTATTGTAGAAGTTATGATTATTTTAAGAATATTTTTTCAAAAATCAATAACTTCGGGATAGAGAGCTAAAATTTTACTTTTTGCATTTATAATAACATTTTAAAAAATTTTAAAAATCGGAGGGGGTCACCGACAAAGTGTCCTTGAATTGACATACAATGACTCATATACAGTATATTAAATTTCATATACACGTGGGTAGTAATATTTCAATTTCAATTTTCAGAATTTCCTTTCTTAATTTCAATATAAAAATATTGAAATTAAGTTAAAATTGTTAATTTTCCAATCGATGTCTATTAATTTCGATTTCGTACACTCGTTATTGAAACTTAATATACAAAAGAATACATGAAATTAAAATAACGAGTATATTAAATTTAAAGACATTTTTTACAGTGCAATTATCCATTCTTTTTTTTCAATATCTCCAATCGCATTTTCATTTTTACCTGCACGATGTCCCACGACAAATTCGTTTCGTCCCGCTGCAAGATCGTAAAAAAAAGTCTCTTATTTCGTCGTACGCTCTCGCGTGGGGTTGATTTAAATGCCCATCTCTCCGATGGCTTTAACGAGCGAAGAAGAGAAACGACTGAGAAAAGCGAAGAATCACTGTCGGAGAATTTTTTTTTTCATCGTTAAATATACATATATTGTATACAAGAGCCGGTAAGCGAGAGATGGAAAATTCAGGGTTTAGCATACCGCGTTATACCCCCTTAATGGCCTCAGCAACGTCCAACGACGTAAGAAGAGAAAGGGACAAATAAATAGGATGCATCGAAAATTACTTAGACGTGCATAATTCTCTCTCACGTACTTATAAAGTGCTCTAAAACGTCGAGCCGCATATTTCTTGACAATTTATCGAAAAACGCGCTGCTACCGCGAGACTTTTTTGTCCGGAAAGGAATTAATCCGTAGTCCGCGAAAATACGACTTGAAACCTCGAAAACGGTTTGTCAGTAGAGCGCGTGGAGATTTCCGAGTGAAACGGAAAGCCTTCGGGTTCCCGTCAACCCTTGGTCATATAACTCTAGATTACACGACGAGATTTTCTGCTTTATATATTACATCGAGCTGGACACCCGCTTGGACATTCACCCAGCGAGATTAGACGACGACGACGAGCTTTCCTTCGCACGCGCGCAATTTCCTTCTTTTTTTTCGCCTCGAGAACTAAATCTTTCCTTTACTGCACTAAATTAAGGTCTTTGCGTAAACTCTCGCGTCTGTTTTCCCCACTTTTTGGTACGTCTACCTGAGCCCAGAGTCTCGCGTTTGCGGGTGTTTTTAGAGATTCTGTAAAAGCACAAAAATTCAAAAGTAAAAAAAAAAAAATACTCTCTAATTTTCCCAACGCCAGACACGGACAACTCGGACAAGTTCTTTTATCCCTTTAACGGCTGGTGGGACACATACTTCCTACCTACTTTGAAAACGCAGAATTTCCATAAAAATGACCATACCGACTTTGTTAAGGTCGCATGTTGAAGATGAAAGATGCATCTGATCATGAAAAATTGGGCAAACGCAAGGGTTGCACCCCTTCAGTCTCACCCCCTGTCAAAAAGTGCGAAAATTGCGAAAAAAAAGTAAAAATGCGAAAATTTGTAGCAATAAGAATATCCAATTGGAAAACTACCCCTAACAGTATGAAACATCGAAGACCACCCCTACAAATGGTGATACGCCCAAAAATGAACTTCCAGTGATTTTCAGTTCATATATATGTTCGAAAATGCATGGAAAATGGGTATCAAGAACATCCGATTCAAAAACTACCCCTAACAGTAAGGAAACATCGAAAACCTCCCCCCACAAATGGTGATACGCCCAAAAGTGCAGCACTTCCATTGACATTCAGTTCTGAAACACTCATATTTCGATTCAAATCAGGACAAAATAACAGAAAATGCGATAACAACATTTTATCCCTTAAGGGGTCAATTTACGTGTTCCGGAATGACTTTTCCTCAATTTCTGGCAGAAATGAACGATGGGAAATAAAATTAAGATGTTTTTAAGTGATCCGGGTGATTTTTTTATTTGGGGGTAGTTTCTGAGTGTAGAAAAATTCTCAAATAATTTTTTTTCTCACATTGGGTACTAGGGTGGGCCGAAAATCCGCTTTTTTTTAAAATTCTTTTAGCAATACAGAAAATATTGTTTATTATGCTATCAAAAAAATCTGTGTGAAGGGAAAAAATTTTGAGTCAACATCCAAGGCTCGCACAAGTTCGTTCAAGTTCAGAGTGTTGAAAAAAAAAAAATTTCTCGGCTTATTTTTATTGGAAATTTAATTCTCTACAAAAAAGGTCTTTTTATGAAGGTCCTAAAAAAATATTTGATAAATGTCTTATTTTATAGGAAATTCAATTCTCTATAAAAAAAGGTCCTTTTATAAATTCATGTAGGATTGATGGTATCTAAGATAATTGCAATTTAGTAAAAAAATTGTAATTTTCCTCCATATTTACATTTTTTGTGATTAAAAAATAATTGATATACTCTATATTTCGTAGGAAATTTAATTCTCTACAAAAAAGGTCCTCATATGAAATCATGTAGGATTGATAGTTTCAAAAATAATTGCAAATTTTCTTAAAAATAGTCATTTTTCTTTCTATAAATATTTTTCCTATGAAGAAAAAAAATTACCTTCCCTTTTTCAATAGGTTCTCTACGAAAGCAATCGTCAAGTCTATTTACTTCAATATTATATATGTTTTTTGAAATTGTCGCTTATTTGTAACAATTTTTATTCTTCCAAACAGATTTTTTCATAATAACAATGACAAATTGACTCTATGACTCTTTTTGTAGTTCTGCTTTTATAAACAGAGGTCGCGTCATATCTAAAAAGACTCGCTATCGCGATCATATGGAACCGATTTTCCCTAAAGTTCGCAACATTTTTACCTCCGGCGCTAGTATTTCACGAAGAGAACATCCAACATTTGTTTCGACTTACGATTAGGCTGGGTTTCGAATTCACTGCGAGTACTGACGTCACATCGTCAGTACTAAAAAAAATAATAATAAAACAAGGAAGGAACTTTTTTTTTCATAGGAAAAATATTTATACCAAGAAAAATGACTATTTTTAAGTAAATTTGCAATTATCTTAGAACCCATCAATCCTACATGATTTTATACGAGGACCTTTTTTGTAGAGAATCGAATTTCCTATAAAATAAGAAGATATCAAATATTTTTTTACTCATAAAAAGTATAAATATAGAGGAAAATGACAAATTTTTCACTAAAACAGCAATTATTTTAGAAACTATCGATCCTACATGATTTGATGTAAGGACCATTTTCGTAGAGAATTAAATTTCCAATAAAAATAAGCCGAGATAAATTTTTTTTTCAACACTTTGAACTTTAACGAACTGGGGCGAGCCTAAGATGTTGACTCAAAATTTTTTCTCTTCGCACAGATTGTTTTTTAGCATAATCAATATTTTTGGTATTGCTAAAAGAATTTTTAAAAAAACTAATCTTCGGCCCACCCTTTTGGGTACCCATGAACTCAGATTCTCCATGTCCGAACTTTGCCAAACGCTCCAAAAAAACTCCGCTGTTAAAGGGTTAATCTGTCTGCAATTTTTTTCTCTCATACTCCAGGCAATAAATCTGCATACCAGCTTCTAGGAAATTTCGACTAAAATGTTTTTTTTTTCTCGTTCGTTTGGTTTACAGTGCGTGCAAATGGCACACGCGTTGAGGCGCATCTCGTACGCAACCTGTGAGCCGCAACACGCCCAATTCAGCTTCCTCGCGCGAGAACCAAGGGCCCACTTCACCGTCCAATATTGCCACTCCTTCATCACCGAATCACCCGAACAGGTCAGTCCATATATATATTCTATATATACACCCCCGCTCAAAAGTTTGGATACACCTGTCGATATTTTTTGCCGCACTAAAAGTTGCATAACTCCGCAAAAAAAAAAGATAATCAAATTTTTAAAAAAGCGTTTTGAAGGGGAGGAAATCAGCTTCATTTCCCCCTTTAAAAGATTTTTTACGATTTTTTTTCGACCCGGTATAAATTTTTGAACGTGACCGTTTTTTGGCTTTTTTTCGACCATCGCGAAATGGGCGCACAGCTTGAGGGCATTTTTTCGGCTTTTTCATCTGCGGGACATTTAAAAGAATACGCAAACACTTCATTTTTGTCCTTAAAATATTTTCGTACGATTTTTTCTTGCAAAGTTATTTCACTTTTGGCTGAAAAAGACAAATTTTGAAAGATGCAACGTAACTCGAAAACTATAAAGTTTGAAAGAAAATGTCAAGGACAAAAAAAGTAGCGTAGATATACGCGGAAACGTCTGGGATTATTTCAGAATTCTCCTATAAAATTTTTTTTTCTACTATTTTTGCTCGAAACTCGAAATCGTGTCTGATTGAAATTTCCGTACTTGGTGATACAATAAAAATCTGAAAAAATTCAGCATTATTTGGTATGCTATAGACAACAATTATTAATAATAATACTGCCCGAAAGTTATTGATAAATTGTTTAAACAATTTCTTAATGACTTTTGGCCAATATTATTATATTGATCAACAATAATCAATAATTAATATTGATCATTATCGTTCATAGCATGTCAAAAGTTGCTGAATTTTTTCAGATTTTTTTCAACATTTTTTCAACATGTTTTTTAGAAAAAGCTCGAAGACCTATAATAACATGTTGAAAACAATCTGAAAAAATTCAGCAACATTTGGCATGCTATGAACGATAATGATCAATATTAATTATTAATTATTGTTCATCAATATAATAATATTGACCAAAAGTCATTAAGAAATTGTTTAAACAATTTATCAATAACTTTTGGGCAGTATTATTATTAATAATTGTTGTCCATAGCATACCAAATATTGCTGAATTTTTTCAGATTTTTATTGTATCACCAAGTACGGAAATTTCAATCAGACACGATTTCGAGTTTCGAGCAAAAATAGTAGAAAAAAATTTATTATAGGAGAATTCTGAAATAATCCCAGACGTTTCCGCGTATATCTACGCTACTTTTTTTGTACTTGACATTTTCTTTCAAACTCTATAGTTTTCGAGTTACGTTGCATCTTTCAAAATTTGTCTTTTTTAGCCAAAAGTGAAATAACTTTGAAAGAAAAAATCGTACGAAAATATTTTACGGACAAAAATGAAGTGTTTGCGTACCCTTTTAAATGTCCCGCAGATGAAAAAGCCGAAAAAAAATGCCCTTAAGCTGTGCGCCCATTTAGCGATGGTCGAAAAAAAGCCAAAAAACGGTCACGTTCAAAAATTTATACCGGGTCGAAAAAAAATCGTAAAAAATCTTTTAAAAGGGGGAAATGAAGCTGATTTCCTCCCCTTCAAAACGCTTTTTTAAAAATTTGATTATCTTTTTTTTTGGCGGAGTTATGCAACTTTTAGTGCGGCAAAAAATATCGACAGGTGTATCCAAACTTTTGAGCGGGGGTGTATACACGCGTGAATACACGCGTGTGCACGTTTGTTGGATGCACCCAACTTATTCCCCGGATGCTGATACATTTTAGTCTCCCCCTCGTCTTTTTTACGACTTACCTTCGCCAAAGACCCGACATTTTTCGACGTTTATGCCCGATACATCCCGACGAACTACCGTTACGCAAAAACGTGATATAGCTTGTGCCGTAATGTCGGAGCGTCGAACCAAAAGTGACGATGAGGAAGATCGGAGACAGAGAGAAAGGGAGAAAAAAAGGAGAGGGAGAGAGATTGAGGGCTTTTGCCTGAGGGTATTCCACCGCCCTCTGGTATTATAAAACCCAGAATTCCGCAGGGCGTAACGCGGTTGCGGAATACTCAATGCGAGACGAGCTTGGAGAGACCAAAAAAAAGTCCAAAAAAGAAAATTTGCGAAATCGTCGAGAACAGGGAGATAGCAAGAGCAAGAGAAAGGAGAGAATTCACGAGCCATCGCAATCTTCGACAACGGGAGAGAGAGATTTATCGCGGTAAAACATTTATGACTACCTGACTGTCCTCTGCACAACATTTTTTCAAAACGTGCCATAATTCTCATAACTTTTTTACACTTGTCTGAATTTAACTACAAAAGAGTCTTCAAAATTTTTCCTCTCGTTGTCCGTAAAAAATTAACTTTATCGGAGACGGGTAATTTTTTGCGATTTTCATATTTATTGTAACTAATAATAGCCAAAAAGGCTAAATCGCGATGAATAAAGTAAAGTGAATTAAAAAATCCATTTATCATAAGCCAGATTTTGACATTTATAAAAATGTGGCCTTAAAAAAACACTGAAAAGGCGAAATATTGAAAATCAAATCTCCTTTTGAACATTGTGACTTTTTCGACTTTTGCGACTAGATATAACCCCTTAATATTCGCCGGCGAATATAACCATTCATAGAGCCAAGCGTTAAGCGGTTATCTCGTTGAGCGGTTTATCGTTGAGGGCTTGAGAGCAAAACTCGGACAATAATTCGACGGAAATCCGCGCAAGGTTGATCAATCCCCGCGACTGTATTTTCCGGGTGGTAAGATCGGGCATAAAGATCGAGAATTATGTAGAGGAATTACTATTGTGGAACGTATAACTCGAAGAGAACAGAGATACGAGATTCACGAAACTACGAAACTTCGGAAGTCAAGGAAATCGGTTGGGAAAGGCAGCAAACCTCGCGATAATCTTGTCCAGAGTCTTCCTTCCATCTGGACCCTCCACACTCTGTTGCTTTCCGGTTGCCGTTCATCAGGCGCTTCGCCTCCGAAGAGAAAGGCCAAGAGAGAGAGAGAGAGAGAGAGAGAGGAATCCGGCAGCCGGTAAGCGAGTGCCTGGGTTATGGTTGCGGCGATTTAACGTTACGCTCGTGGCGCTGCTGATGCAGGTTTTAGTGCTCAGATGCTGTTCCGATTACCGGCGATCACCGAGCTCGGCCGAACGATCGTGGAGAACGGCAGAGACCGAATTTCGCGAAGTCTTTCACGTTCCCAACCGATCTTACTATCATGGACACTGTATTTATAATAGAATCGATACTCGATCGTTCAAACACTGAGAGAAAAAATTACTGAATTTGAGAACATGAATTTATTGATTAAATGAAAGTATTAATTCGATTATTTATTTGTTGAACCAAGAAAATCACTCTTCATTTAAAAAAATATTCTCACGAATTTATTACTCCATTATATTAAACTCTTATTTAATAGTAACAATTAAATGCATGATAGATTTGATTAAATTTGTATTCATTGGATTAATTACATTGATCGCATCATAAACATGAGAATATTTGAATCTAAAAACCGAATTCAATACAAAAGTATTTTTACCGAAAAAATTATTTTCTTGCAATAAAGTCATTATTATATTACTTCAAAAAATATTTTTATTCAAATAGATTTGATTGACTTTATATTCATTAGATTAATTGCATTTATCGCATCATAAACATTAGATTATTTGAATCTAAAATAATGATTATTTGAATCTAAAAAACGACTTCAATACGAAATTATTTTTTTCGACCAAAATTATTTCTTTGCAATAAATTCATCATTATTTTACTTTTAAAAATATCTTTATTTAAATAGATTTTAATACATTTGCATTCATTGGATTAATTAGATTTATTGCATCATAAACATAAGATCATTTGAATCTGAAAAACGACATCAATATTAAATTATTTTTTTCGAACAAAATTATGCTTTGCAATAAATGCATCATTATTTTACTTCTAAAAATATTTTTGTAATATTTTCAATATTTATTAGATATAAAATTGATTGTGATTATTTGAAAAAACGCTGTAGTAAAATAAATAACACATTATTTTATTCCAATAGAATATTTGTTTGGAATAATGATATTTTTATTTCCTTCAAGCAAAGAACTATCATTTCTATAGTATACTTTAATAGTAAGTTGTTAAAAATTAAAAAACTGGTTTTTAAATGTTTTCTTATATTCGAATCTTCATAACTCTTAACTTTTTTCAAGTGCATAGTAGTAGTCGATAGCGTAATAGGTAGCGTGTTAGGTAGTTAGGTAGGATAGGTATGATGGTAGGTAGGGTCGAGGGTTCGAATCTCGGTCGGACGGAGAAATTAGATCGGAGAATTGGCGCAGATTTGTCTTTTTTTCTATTTATCTCTTTTTGGGGTCACAAAACTATGCACATTAAATTATTTGGCGAGGGCTATATATTTTTTATAAAATGTATAGCAACAATTAATAAACACGCATTTGATTGAATCAATCATTTTTCCTGTTGATTGGACTCATTAATTTGTTGATTCAACACTTTTTTTCTCAGTGCTTCCTGTATTAAAAGACTTGCATATTTTGAATGATAAAATGTGTCCTTGATTCAAACAGCATATTACATATAATCGATAACATATTGTTAGATTCAAGTAAATTTGTTTATTGAAACAAAAATTTGTGGAATTGACTGAAAAAAATGAACCAAGTAAATATGTAAGGGAACCAATCTAATATGTTTTGGCAAATAATGAAAAAAATTATTTTTTGCCTTCAAAACTTTATTTCATTGGTTCTAGTAATTTTTTCTCAGTAAATGAATGTGAGCGTAGTTTCCAGAGTAATGTCGTAGTTTCCAGAACAAATGCTCTTTGCGAAAGGTACAAACAAAATATGGAAGATCGTGATGAGACTTTATTTCCTTCCAAAGCAGGATTCCGCCTTAATGAACTCATCGCTGATTACGCAGATTATTGACTTACCAGAAGAGGGGATTGCGATTACTCGATAAGCGAAGGGAAATTCCTGGTCAAAAAGCGGAAACAGGTACTTTTTTCAGTAATTCTCAATTCCTCAATTCCCAAAAGGAAAACAGCCCAGCGCTGCATAACATATTCTGGTTTTGAAATGTTCAATAATCTGCCGGCGGAGATTAGAGCAATAGCAACTGTTGAAGAATTTAAAAGCCAGATGAAGGAATATGTGAAGGAAAAAGAATAATTGGAAATAAAGCACATAGATTGTAAGTAGATTAAGAATGAAGCATGTAAACAAGTAGCAAATGCTAAATAAATCACTACACGGAAAAAACGACTTAGTTGGTTCAACCAACCAGCTTAGTGCTCTGAGCGCCAGAAGATAAATTAGTTGGATCAATTAGATAGTTGGTTGAGTCAACTACCCAAACCAATTTTTTAGTTAGCACAACTAATCGACTTAGTTGTGGTAACTAATAAATAAGGTTGGTTAGTTGACCCAACCAACTATCTAGTTGATCCAACTAATTTCTCTTCTGGCGCTCAGAGCACTAAGCTGGTTGGTTGAAGCAACTAAGTCGTTTTTTCCGTGTATCAATCAATCAATCTCCGTACGTCTTCTTGGAATACGATCTGCTTGACCCCTTGCAGTTCCACCACTCCAAATGTCCCGGATTCAATTATAGCATCTCCCTAATAATTTCCAACTGATCTGGAATACATCCCACTCCTGAGTTAAATCTCCAAGAGTCTTGACAGGGAAATGATTCAATCCATTCCTTGCGCAATCTCAAAAGCAAGATCCGCGTGACTTGACCTTTCGCAACTGCGGTTCATCGCGAAGCAGATCTCAATGTTGATCCCACTCTGGAATTCCATCAATTCCCAAATTAACATATCGCTGGACTAATCACGATGTTATGCCCCATTGTGCACTTATGTTTCTACCACACTATAAAAAATGTTATTAAATTTAATATACAAAAGTATATTAAATTTCAAAAACAAGTGTATGAAACCGAAATTAATACACAAGGTATCGGAAAATTAACAATTTCATCTTAAATTTAATATTTGTATATTAAAATTAAAAGAGTGAGCATTGAAAATTAATATATCCGTATATGAAAATAGTTTTTGTATTGCAATCAACCATTGAAAATTTGTTTCAATATTGTAATGAAATTTAATATACAGTATAGGGAATTTCAATAACAAGTATACGAACTTGAAATTAATATACATGGTATTGGAAAATTAACAATTTCATCTTAAATTTAATATTTGGATATTAAAATTAAAAGATGAACGTTGAAAATTCAAATCCCCATATATTAAAATGGTTTCTATATGCTTTTTCGCATTTTTAAGATACGTTATTGGAAATTAATACACTTATTTTCCAAAATTACAATCAATGTCAGCGGCCGTGCTAGTTGACGCATCCACCACTATGCGTCGCATGCGCTCGGACCTCTGTGCACAAGCGAAATAGGCGTATGACGGTGTTATATACCGGACGGCCAGCGTGCCCAATATACTTACCTGGCGCAGAGGTTATGCCGTGATGATTAAGGCGGTTCCTCCAGGGCGAAGCTCTTCCATTGCACTTTTCGGTCGAGCTGACCCTTGCGAATATCCCTAATGTGGATATCTCGAGCGTACAATTTTAGTTGCACTGAAAGAAATTTTTGTATTAAATTAAATTTAAAAAATTTGAAGTTTTCATGCATATACAGGATACTAAATTTCATATACAATGTGTACAGTAATATTCCAATATAAGTATATGAAAAATCAAATAACTTCTTTTAATTTTAATTTACCAAAGAATATTAATTTTCATATCTTTTTTCATGATTCTGCTTTAAAAATCATACTACGGTATTGGAATTTTAATATACGAACGTATATTAAAATTAATATATTGTATATGCATAAAAACTTCACATTTTTTAAATTAAATTTAATACAAAAATTTTTTACAGTGCAATGTCCTAGCGCAAAATCCAATCTGGCAAAGTTCCAGATGTAAAAATATACGTTGTCACTTAGCTGTGATACAACAAAGGGTCAAACGGAAAGATGCGTTGCTGTGATATATTTGAAAGTCAGTCCACGGTACAACTTGATTGCCATTAGAGTTTCCGGTTAATATCAGCGAGAGTTAAATTCGCGAGACAAGAGAGTTATGGTGAAACGTCACCTTCAAACTG
This sequence comes from Alloplasta piceator, assembly GCA_946863875.1. Taxonomy (NCBI): domain Eukaryota; kingdom Metazoa; phylum Arthropoda; class Insecta; order Hymenoptera; family Ichneumonidae; genus Alloplasta; species Alloplasta piceator. Next base: position 2,002,979 of record OX333072.1, read on the forward strand.
CCGGAGAATACTGCTGACTCGACGTTCAACGTCTTCCCTCATTCTCAGTGCATTCTCCACTGGTTTCTGGTCTCTGGCCCATTGGTTACCAGGTCCTACACTCGTTCAACCACCGATCCACAGACGATGGTTTCAACCGCACTACGACCACCGCCAACCATCGCCTCCCACACGAATCCACCCTACTATCGCACCAGGTGGTACATGTATAAACGGCAATTATGCAAAACAAGAGAGAGAGAGGATATAGCCATAAATGTAACGCTCGGTTTAACTGGGTGACTATTATACCACGGGAATTACCATTCGAGAACGCGTATCGTCCGTTCTCCCTCTGTCTCTCTCTCTCTTTCTCAACTTCTGTATATACCACTTTGGATTTGTCCCTCGGGACTTTGAGATTTCCTGTGGGAAGTTTAGCAAAGACGAAAGAGCGAAAGGATACGTCCTGAGTAAGAAGGCGAGAAGAGAGATCGAGAAACGAAGCAGCTTTTACCATGCTTGGAGTAACGTCCCGTAAAATAATTAATTATCATTATAATTTCGCGGGTTGGAGGGAGCGTGAAAAGGACAAAAATGAGAGCAGACTGATTAATTATACATTCTTGAAGCGTTGAAGTTGCACTCGCGCAAAAGTGTTATCACGTGATAACGAAGAATTAGCATACCGCTTGAATTTTTTTTTTTTTTTAATTTTTTTTTTTTCGTTGTTTCCCGAGTCGTGAAAAGTATTTGCGCGGTTTTTTTTAAATACGCGAAAGTATCTGCGTACAAAAATTTAGCTCGATATCTTTAAGTTTGTGCAAGCGATATCGCCATTTGGTGAAAAGTTATAAATTTTACAATTTTTTTTTTTCCTCAGCTCAAACGATTGTCTCTGGGTCATTCCATATCAAATTGACCAATGGTTCGAATCAACCCCTTTCAATTTCGATGAAATTTGGTTAGAAGTTGTCTTTTATCATAAAACGAAGTTCTACCAAAGCAAAAAAAAATTGTTTCGAAAGAAATTCAAAATTTCACCATTTTTTCAATTACTCAACTTTATTTTTTAAATATCTCAAAAACGATTATAGTTACGAAAAAATAATTCTGGGTTCGTCTTAAAGAGTATACTTGGGGCTACGAAAAAAAATATTCCAAATTTTTTATTTGGAAAATGATGAATTTTGAAAATTTTGAATTATTTAAAATCGTGAAAATCCACGATCAACATTTAATTTTTAGTTTTATTTCTTTTTTATAATACTGTAATAATGTAATATTGTACTGATCTTAAAAGATCCTGAAATTTTCAGAATGGTATTTTTATTTCAATATATGAATTTTTGAATTGTGGTAAAAAAAGAATTTTTTTTATCTCTAAGTTAAGTAAAGTTGAGCAATCATGTAATTTTGTAATTTTGAGCAGTAAAAGCTTCAATTAATGACATAAGAATTTCAAGTATGTTCCTGTTTTTACCAAAATTCATATTTTTGAAAAAAAAAAACACCATCCTGAAGATTTCAGAATCTTTTAAGATCAGTGCAAGGTATTACATCAAAAAAAATTGAACAGAAAATTTAATGTTGATCGTGGATTTTCACAATTTTAAAAAATTCAAAATGCTCCAAATTCATCATTTTCCAAAATTATTTTCGGAATATATATTTTTTTTTTATAACCTCAAGTATACTCTTTAATTAAGTCGAACGCAAAACGATTTTTTCGTAACTATAATAGTTTTTGAAATATTTCAAAAATAAACTTTAAAAATTGAAAAAATGGTGAAATTTTGAATTTTGCATAACATTCGAAAAAAAAATTTAATCTTTTTCCTTTGGTAGAACTTCATTTTACGATAAAAGAAAACTTCTGAACATCTTTCATCGAAATTGAAATTCCAACTATTGGTCGATAAGACATGGAATGACCCCGCTATATTTGAATTTTTTCGTCATAGAAATGAGAGGACAAGGATTCATTGTGCATTCTCGAAACGTTGAAATTGGACTTGGGAAAAATTGTAATAGCGCCCTAAAGAAGAATTTAGCGTGCCAATTTAAACATTTCTTTTTTCATCGTTCTTTGTTTCGATTCTTTCGCCGTTGAGAGTTGAAAAAAAGTAATTGTTTCCACCTTGAGTACACATTAAATTGCCCTGGCGTTTCTCCACCCACGGGTTTTTAATTAATATATACCCGTGAACGTTTCGCGTGTGGTGTGTTTTCCATGCGTGCGCGGAGTCGAATGTAATTGAGAATCACCGGAGACGAGTGGAATATTATTGCACCTAATTAGCATTGTTATTGCTACCGCACCTGCATTAATAGAAACGTTGGATGTCTCTGTACTCCACATACGCATTGGCCTCTCTATTCACAGCGCCCAACGATTTCACCTCCTCCTCCTGCCGCGGTCTCTTTCGATGCTTTCATTTCCCAGTCTCCTCGATTTCGCGTCTGTAGCCCGAACAAGCACATTATTGCGATAGCGCGATCGAAATTGTTAATTGGTCGATCGCGCGTTTACGATTCTCCCTCGTGTCCTATAATTGCCGCTGCGTGCATCGATAACATTCGATTACCGTATATTTGCGAATTATACAAACATTCACCCGGAAACAATAATAATTCTCATTCCCTTATTTTTCTCATCAATTTCTCGGATAAAGAAACAGATTCTCGGCGAGTGAAAATTGGCTACTTTAACTGCTTTCTCATAAAGGAAGCTTTGTTTTCGTGACATTTTTTTTGTTGAGATTTTCATGTCAGTATGTTCAAAATGTCCCAAAACGTCTAAAAAAAGCATTTAGAAACAAATCGCGTGCCTAATGCCAAAAGGGCCTATAAAAGTTATAGGCCCTTTTGGCTTTGCAAAACCAAAAGGGCCTATAATTTTTTTTTTTGCGCCAATCGTTTTGCCAACATTTTCTAAGCCTAAAGACAAAAAAAAATTTTCCAAAGCCAAAAGGGCCTATGTCTCAAATTTTGGCTTTGGGACATTGAAAATTTAGTGATCTAAAGCCAAAAGGGCCTATAATTTTTTTTTTTACTTTCCGCTAAGAAAATTGAAAATTTTTTTTGGAAAAATTTTTTTTTTTTTGAAAAAAATTTTTTTTTTTTTTGAAAAAAATTTTTTTTTTGAAAATAATTTTTTTTTTTTTGAAAAAAATTTTTTTTTTTGGAAAAATTCTTTCTTTTTTGGAAAAAAATCTTTATTTTTTGAAAATTTTTTTTTTTGAAATAATTTTTTTCTTATATGGAAAAAAAAGTTTAAATCATTTGTTATTATTTATTTGTTTCAACAATTTGTTATTGTTTATTTGTTTCAACAATTTGTTCTTTTTTATTTGTTCAAAGAATTTGTTATTGTTTATTTGTTCAAACAAATAAACAATAACAAATTATTTAAACAAATAAACTATAACAAATTGTTTAAAAAAGGAACAAATTGTTTGAACAAATAAACAATAACAAATTCTTTAAGCAAATAAAAAATAACAAATTGTGGAAACAAATAAACAATAACAAATTACTTCAACTTTATTTTGCAAAAAAAAAAAATGAAAACAAGTCAAAAAATTTAAACAAACGTTTAAACAAATTGCTTAAACAAATAAAAAATAACAAAATGTTGAAACAAATAAACAATAACAAATTATTTAAACTTTTTTTTTCAAAAAAAAAAAAAAAAAATTTTTTTTCCAAAAAAAAAAATTTTTGTTCCAAAAAAAAAATGCTCTGGTATGCAATTTCTATTCAAAACTTTGAAAAATTTTGATTTTTTTTATAGGCCCTTTTGGTTTTAGGCTGACAATTTCCTAAAACCAAAAGGACCTATGTCTTAAGATAGGCCCTTTTGGTTTTAGTACATCAAAATTTTTTTTTTTACAGATCTTCACGTTTCAAGCAATTTTAAGAAGAATGGCAAAAAAAAAATTTTTTATAGGCCCTTTTGGCATGGACCCCTATCTTCTTGCTGTAATAGGCCCTTTTGGCATTAGGCACGCGAAATATCCGGGCGTATGTATGTGTGTGAGCGCGTGTGCGTGCGCGTGTGCGTGTGCGTGTACGCTTTGTAAGGGAGCGTGGGGCTGGTTGTAACAGTTTTTGGAAAAAGGCCTGTAACACCTAAAATATGTATGCTTTTAAGATTATGAGTAAGAGGGTTTTTAAAGTATATATCTGAGCACTAATTCCAATTGAAAAATAATTTTGAAACTTTACCTATCTTTTACACCAGACGTTTTTTGAAAAAATGGGAGCTGTTACAACTTACCCCATATCTGAGGGTAGTTCCCGTAGTAAAAAACTCCATTGAAGCGCCAATGGCAACCAATGGTCCTCATACGACTCCATTGGACAATGAATGGGGACCCATTGAGATTTCCGCATTTTTCAATGGCGTATAGGAACGACCATTGATCAGTGAATGGATATCCATTGAAAAGTCACCATTGCCCAATGACGTCCATTGGACAGCAAATGCGGATGAACCGAATGATCACCATTACGCAATGATGGCCATTGGAAAGCAAATGCTAATGGACCGAGCCATCAGCATTGCTCAATGGTGTCCATTGGAAGGCAAATGCTGATGAACGAAATGATCAGCTTTACCCAATGATGTCCATTGGGAAGTAAATGCGGATGAACTGAATGATCAGCATTACCCAAAGATGTCCATTGGAAACCGCGTCGCGTTAGTTCCGAGACATGGCGCGAGATGTCGCAGGACGGCAACCCGCTAAACTCCCATACGGATTATGCGAAGAGTATGCTTATCTAGACGATTGTGAGCACGGAATATTAGCAGAAGTCGGTGTCCAAAAAATCCATGCAAGGAGTTCTTGCCGACTGATGCCCATGGGATAATCCCTATTCCGTTTGAAATGGGGAAGTCAATCCTCATTGGAAAATCCCTATTCGATTTCAAATGGGAAATTCAATGGCGAAAATGTCCTTGGGCAATTCGGCATTCATCTCCATTGGTTATTTTGGCAATGGGGAATGAATGGCAATTTTTCAATGGTGACGAATGGAGTTTTTTACTATATGAAAGAATCTCAATTGATTATCGACATTCATTCCCCATTGCCTACAAAAACCAATGGAGATGAATGTCGAATTGCCTATGAGGATTTTCTTCATTGAATCCCCATAGGATAATCCCCATTCCGTTTCAAATGGGGACGTCAATCCTCATTGGAAAATCCTCATTCGATTTCAAATGGGGAATTCAATGGCGAAAATCCCCTTAGGCAATTCGGCATTCATCTCCGTTGGTTATTTTGGCAATGGGGAATGAATGGGGATTTTTCAATGGCGACGAATGGAGTTTTTTACTACGGGTTATAACAGGCTCGGGGCAAGTTGTAACAATGAAAAAACTGGCAACATTAATAAGAAAGAACACGTTTTTATTGGTTCACAGTCTTGTATTATTCATCGTGGTTCATTCTTGTGATGATTGTAATCTTTGGTAGTCTCTCATGCTAAAAAAAATACAACACAGTAACTTAGCATATTTTTCTGGGCAATATTAGAGTAAAGAATAGTAAAAGAATGCACAAAAAGCCACAAATAATTTTTCATACTATGTAATCACTGCACTACAAGTTGTAATAATATTATTTATACAAATACATGTAGGAGAGCAGAAAAAAAACACGCGCATGGGGCAAGTTCTAACATGTTACAACTTGCCCCATGGGCTCATTTTGTTTACTGAATGAAATATCTGAAAAAATACAAACTTTGGAATAATTTAGAAAAAAGCAAATGAAAGCCAGTTTAATTTACGATGTAACAAGGAAAAAACAATAAAAAATTAATTTAATTTTAATAGTCAAAATCAAAATTTTCGTAAGTATTTTTTTACGAAACCTGGCCGAAATAGAGCTCGTGTGCATATCCTCTTATTTTGATGTCTCGCGGGGTATCAGCGGTGTTTACGTTATGCCGCGAGTTATAAGAAGCACATTCAGCAAAAAAATTGAATAAAAATGTTTTGAATTCCCGGTCAAAATTGAGTGTTACAACTTACCCCTGTTACAACTAGTCCCACGCTCTCCTACTTTCCTTAAAATGGATATATCTGAAGAACGGTTTGGGCAATCAACTTGAAATTTGGTACATAAGTAGACCACGTATGTCGCTGTACTTAGTGTAAATTTTTTTGAACCTGCAAAATAATTGTCATATTGGCGAGACTTTCAATTTTTTGAAAAATGTTTGTGAGTCGCCAACTTCGGTAATTTTGCAGTTATCATCCTGAAATTTTATGTGCAGATACACTTTATAGTAAGGACAGTTGGGATTGAATTTGGAAAAAATCGCTCGAGGTTCAGTTAAAAAAAAATTTTAATTTTTCGTAAAAAATTTGTAAGTTCTCTAACTTTTGTAATTTTGCATGTATCGAGCTTAATTTTTTTTTGACGATACATTCAATGATGATGAAAAATAATACTGAATTTCATAAAAATCGCTTGAGAGGTTCGATTGGAAAAAAAATTTGAAATTTTCAAAAAATGTTTGTTAACGCTTCAACATTGGCATTTTTAGAAGTATCGAGGGAATTTTTTTTGCACAAATACACTAGATAACAAGAATGGTTAGGGTTATTTTGGTGAAAAACGGTCGAGAGATTCGTTCTCAATTTTTTTTTGAAATTTTCGAAAAATACTTGTTAACACTAAGTTTCTTAGTTCAGCAGCTATCGAGTTCACTTCTTTAGCACCAATACACTAGACAACAAAAACAATTAATAATGTAGTTGAACGGAATTGCTAAAAAATCATGCAAATTTGAAATTTGCACATAGCTTCTACATTTGTTGCTATCGTTCGTGAAGCTTCCTTTATGAGGAAGCCATGATGATAAACATACATGTCATAAAGATGGTCAAGGAGGTCCTCGTAAAGGAGACTTGAAGAATGATAAGAAAAAATGAGGAAGCTAACTGCAAATTTCAAATTTGCATGATTTTTTTTAGATTGTTCCGCGAACAATTTAAAGTCCTTCGCATTTTTTGACGCGCCTCTTCGGTCCATACGAGGTTTTTTTTTATAAGTGGTGATTTAGGTATGCGGCCGTAGAGAGACAATAGTGAAGGAAGAATCGGCTGCGATTCGGCCAGTGGGTCCAAATGACAGTGGACAATTTTTTTGGTATAACGTTTCGATCCTAATTCGGATCCTCTTCAGATTTATTATTTCTAAAATTACATTCTTTTTTGTCTTATTTTGTATGATATGTTTTACATTATAAGCTTAAATGTTATGTGTCATGACTGACCTGAATTTGTACGGGTAATTTTTTTGGTCATTTAATGAATCTTGGATAATATTCATTATGAATTTATTGTATAAAGACGGGTCATTTTTTTGTGATCCTTGGTGTCTGTGAGAGGGAGGATTTTGATATTTTATTGCTTAGTTTATGTTTTTTGTGAGACTTTTGTGAATGTGTTATTCACCTATGAATTTCATGTTTGATAATTTCCAAGATTCATTGCGTTGCGAGCTCGTACGGGGTAAAATATCGGGAGTCAGAGACCTGTTACACACTCTGGCGAGACTTTCGGTCAGATTGTACAGCTATCCGGTCGTTGACACTACATAAATGTTATGCACGGAGCACTGCCGGTCATTTTGATCAGTGTCTGAAATTCGATTCCTCTGATTTTTCGAATAATTTGCGAAATATGTTTTTCCGGTTGAAAAATTCTAGCAGATTCAAATTTACAACTTTCATTTATCCAATTTAATTAATCAATTAATTAACGTGAGCGAAGAATACTTTTTATTTATATTAAAATGAACTTCAGGTAAAAATAACTCTACGCAAATTGATTCACGAACATCAAGAAGTTATTCGTAGAGTCAAAATTGTAGTTTTAGTTCAGACTTTTGAAAAAAAAAAAATCATGACAATTATTTTATCTGAAATATCACGGATGGAGGAAAATACTTCTCTATCGTTGTTTTTGCATCGTAACTTTAAAGCTTACTTTTTATGCACATTCCGACGCATTGCAGTAGACTTGTAAAAGTATCCGTATCGATTGTCGCATGATATACACGTATTTATCTATAGATGCACGGTATATAGATCAAAGAAAAATATATAGTAGGGAAATTCTGTCAAACGTCGTCTCGATGCCAACGACGCTTTCGTCCTGTTATTTTTTTTTGTCAGAGTCACTCTGTGACTCAGAGAACTGTTGCGTAAAGAGGTGCAGATAGGAGCAGGAAGACATTTGCTGAAAAAGGAAGCTGCCTCGGAATACCTTTTTTTTTACAAGAAAAAAAAGCTCAGCGTCGATACCGCGTGAAACTTCACAGGCGTCACACGTCACTCTCTCTTCGCTTCGATGGATTCATATTCCGCATCGTTTGTACATATAATATACTACAGTCAAAGAGGCTTTTTGTCGGAGGAAAGAAGAATGAGGAGGGTGCTCGAGATGGAGTTACGATGAATTCTCGCCGTAAAAAGGAAATCGAACATGTGAGAACGGAAATAGAAGAATTTTCCTTTCTCATAAATGCTCAATGTGTAAGGGGAAAATTAATTTCAAACTATATTAAAGAGCATGGATAAAAGAAATGAGTTTAAATGCTGTTGAGAGTAGTATTTGTACGTGTAGCATGAAAATGAATTGAATATTAAAATTAATTGATCCCGGTTGCTTTTTAGTGAACGCTACATTTTTTTTGTCCGATGGAGATGAATTTAATTTAAAAATTCATCTTTGTTTTCGCTCCTGAATAAATTAATTACATTTTTCTTCCTCATAGAGGAAGCTTTGTTTTCGTGAAATTTTTTTTTTTCGAGATTTTCATGTCAGTATGTTCAAAATGTCCCAAAACATCGAGAAATCATATTTTTTTAAATGTCCGGATGTATGTATTGGGCATTCCATCCCAAATCGGACAGTATGAAAAACTTTTTTTTTATTTCCTCAATTTTTTTATACATATTTTTGAGTACCCATCAAAAGCCTCTTCCTGTTATATTTTGAGATTTTTTTGATTACCCATTCAAAAGATATAGAATTAACAAAAAAACCGCTATTTTTTTGGTATTTTGGTCATAACTTCTTTAATAATGGTCCAAATTGCACGTTTTTTTTCAACATTTTTGTTTATTATGGCCTTTTCAGAAAAAAATACAACAAAAATATTCGACTTGTTTTTGAATGAGTTTTTTGAGTTTAAAGCGTTAAATCGCGTTTTTAAAAGTGAATATCATTTTTAATTTTTTTTTTCGAACATCTATCTATTCAACACTTTTTAAGACTAGTCCAATCGTGGGATCTCAATAACTACTATTTTTTCTCGATTTTTAAAAATAATTTTTTTTTTTTTTAAATAAATTATTATGAATACCAATTTTTGTTACTGTATAGTATTTTTTCAATATTTAGAATTTATTTTGACTTTTTTTATTGTTATTTTTTTATTGTTCCTGAATTAGAATATTCCTTTGTCAATACGTTTCCGTTGCTCATTGGAATAATTGAATGAAATTGTTGTGTCTCTCTGTGATTGACTTCGCATTATTTTATCGCAAATAAAATCTTTCTTTTGCATCTGAATAATGTTTTTCATGTGAACATTTGACAGCAATATTCGGTAGACTATTTAAGTTCAATGCCCACTCATACAATTCTTGAACTGTTGTTATTTGCTCATCGATTAATTATTAATTTTAAAAATCTGTTAACAATGAAAAAGTGTCCAAATCAATTTAAAATTATCAAAAAAATACTATACAGTAACTATACAGTAATTTTTATAATGGTAGTTTAAATTAAGTAGTTTAAATTTTTTAAATACAGTAATTTTTATAATGGTAATTTAATGAAAGAAGTTACTTGGTATTCAATTTTACAAAAATTGCTTGAGCCGTGCAAATTTTATGCGATGTTGAAATTTTCAAAGAAAAAGCTTGATCGCTCTAGCGTCCGCAAATTTTGCGATATCGGGTTAATAAAAAATTATACCGATAGTTTGAGTGAAAAATATTGTTGGTATTGAATTTCGCGGAAATTGCTCAAGGGGTTCGTGATTTATAAATTTTTTAATTTTTTGGGAAAGCGCATGATCGCTCTAGCTTGCACATATTTCGTTGTATCAGGCTCAAAATTTCTAGAATGGTAGTTTAATGGAAAAAGTTACTTGGTATTCAATTTCGCAAAAATCGCTTAAACCGTGCAAATTTTATGCAATTTTGAAATTTTGAAAAAAAAAAGCTTGATCGAAAATTGTACGATAGAAAGTTGTCGTTTCGTTACTCCGATAACCAGAGGTAGTAAAAAAAACTTGCAAATCGGAAATTTGCACATCGTTTCCATAGTATTTTTCCGTATTTACAAAGCTTCCTCCATGGGGAAGCCAAAACTGTGACAACTAACATTTACTAAAATCTGCTAACATTTCCTCATAGGATTTGTAAATACCAAAAAATACTGAGGAAGCGATGTGCAAATTTCCGATTTGCAAGTTTTTTTTATAAATAACTGCTTAAGGGCTTCAGATAAAAGAAAATCTTAGTATTCAACAAATAACTGCGATTTATGCAACTTTCGTAATTTCGCAGCTGTCGACTACGATTTTTGACTCAAATGCACAAAATGAGAAAGAAGATGACTATAAAATTTCGCGTACCTAATGCCAAAAGGGCCTATAATTTTTTTTTTGCGCCAATCGTTTTGCCAACATTTTCTAAGCCTAAAGACAAAAAAAAAAATTTCAAAGCCAAAAGGGCCTATGTCTCAAATTTTGGCTTTAGGACATTGAAAATTTAGTGATCTAAAGCCAAAAGGGCCTATAATTTTTTTTTTACTTTCCGCTAAGAAAAATGAAAATTTTTTTTTGAAATTTTTTTTTTTTTTTTATTTGAAAAAAAAAAGTTTCAATCATTTGTTATTATTTATTTGTTTCAACAATTTGTTATTGTTTATTTGTTTCAACAATTTGTTATTTTTTATTTGTTTAAAGAATTTGTTATTGTTTATTTGTTCAAACAATTTGTTCTTATTTTTTTAAACAATTTGTTATAGTTTATTTGTTTAAATAATTTGTTATTGTTTATTTTTGAACAATTTGTTATTGATTCGGATCCACGATTGTAACAATTCATGATATAATATCGTGAATTTATCATGAATTATCATGAATACCTGTATCAAAATAGATTAAAAATAAAAAAAATTTCTATCGTCAGTGCTACTGATAATTCTTGGTTAAAATTTTTTTGTTCCAATCTGTTGACTCTCAGTGTATCATGCAAGGTAAAAATATGCTTTAATACAAAAAGTACTTGAAATTGGTACTTGATTTTTTAAGTACTTGTACTTTAAATACTTTAAATCTCAAGTACTTAAAGTAATAAGTACCTAGTACTTTAAGTACTTCAAGTATAAAGTACAAAATACATTAAGTACTTAAAGTATTAAGTACCGGCAGTACTTAAAGTATTAAGTACCGGCAGTACTTAAAGTACTAGGTACTTGAGATTTAAAGTACTTAAAGTAGAAGTACTTTAAGTTTCGTTTTAATCAATAACAAATTGTTCAAACAAATAAACTATAACAAATTGTTTAAAAAAAAGAACAAATTGTTTGAATAAGTAAACAATAACAAATTGCTTCAACTTTTTTTTTTGCAAAAAAAAATGAAAACAAGTCAAATAATTTAAACAAACGTTTAAACAAATTGCTTAAACAAATAAAAAATGTTGAAACAAATAAACAATAACAAATTATTCAAACTTTTTTTTTCAAAAAAAAAAAAAAAATTTTCCAAAAAAAAAATGCGCTGGTATGCAATTTCTATTCAAAACTTTGAAAAATTTTGATTTTTTTTATAGGCCCTTTTGGTTTTAGTACATCAAAAATTTTTTTTTTACAGATCTTCACGTTTCAAGCAATTTTAAGAAGAATGGCAAAAAAAAATTTTTATAGGCCCTTTTGGCATGGACCCCTATCTTCTTGCTGTAATAGGCCCTTTTGGCATTAGGCACGCGATTTATAAAGAATCGAAGATATTGAATTTTTATTACTTCTATAAGACCACCATTACAAAACTCGAGACTTTATTTATGACGAAATCAAAATTGAAAAAGCTGCTTCAAGTGAAGAATCGTAATTCAGGCTCCACGTGCAAACTCTAATTTGTATGATTTTGGAATGCTTAGTTGCGCTATCGATCAGTTGGCGAAACTAATTAGTTTGATCGTGATTCAAAGCCTAATTAGAGAAATCAAATTGGATCTTTGATGGTTATGTCATTCCTCGAGTGATCGATACCATCGTCACTCTGATGGGGTACAATGTGTGTATATCTGTATATAGTTATATGATATATGGGGCATTCCCCGTGAAATCACACGGTCATTAGCCTGACCCCCTCGGATTTTGATGTCCAATGAATTGTAGGTTTCGTTTGGCCCAAAATATGACCTCAAATGTTTAAACAAATTTATTTCATTTTTTAGGGGTTGCCCGAACTAAAAAATCATTAAATTGAGGGGAAACGTAAAGTCGGGTCTTTTTTAAATTAATGAAATTTTGTTCACAGAAACTATAGGGCCCAAAACAGATATTTTCGTCATATAGTTCGATAGAGGACCAAAAATGATTACTATTTTTTTTTGTATTTTAATGTTGTTTTTTTTATCATTTCTTATTTTAATTGTTTCTTGTAATGAGAATAACAACAACGAAACTGTTTTTCTAGTGAAACTGGACTTTTTTTTCTTGGTTTAAGAGCGAAACGACAACATTTTTCGAAAATTTATTAGCCTCCATGAAATAAAACGGATGAGTCAAACACAATTAAAAAATTAAAATTGAAAAAAATTGTAATTATTTTTGTTCCATTATCGAACTATGACGAAAATATCTGTTTTGGGCCCTAGTTTCTGTGAAAAAAGTTTCATTCATTTGAAAAAGGCCCCTCTTTATGTTTTCTCTTAATTTAATGATGTTTTACCTCGGGCAACCCCTAAAAATGAAGTAAAAATTTCTAAAAAATTGAGGTCATATTTTGGACCAAACGAAACCCACGATTCATTGGACATCAAAATCCGAGAGGGTCAGGCCGATGACCGCGTGATTCGACGTGGAATGCCCCATGTACTTCAAGACTCGAGGGTCCCTTGGAGGCGATGGATCTCTCGCCTTTAGGCTCAAAGAGCCTTTGTGGTCGGTGTCTCTGGAATTTTGGGCAATCAATCGGCTCTAATAGGTCGCTTAAAGTGATGAGCTTATTGACGTAATCATGTGAGTTATCCCTGAGTTCCAACACTCCGCGAATCACCGGATTACGGCACATTGATGAGTTAGGATTTTTCTATGTATGACTGATTTTTTTGGATTCCAATTCGAATCATAAGATAAATATACTTCCGGGAAGAATTCTCAATTCGGTTTCAGTCGTTCAATTATCGAATTTTTTTTTGCCATATTCCAATCAATTTGTCATGGAATATTTTTCATTTTGCTTCCTCATAAGGAAGCTTTGTTTTCGTGAAAAAAAATTTTTTCGCGATTTTTATGCCAATATGTTCAAAATGTCCTAAAACATCGAGATATGATATTTAGAAAAAATGTCCGGATGGATGTGTGTGTGTGTGTGTATATGTGTGTGTGTGTGTGTGTGTGTGTGTCCTGAGTTTCAGATGTAAATAATTAATAGAGATATCAAGCTAAAATTTGGCACACTTGTCAAGCACGAATTGCTCTTCATTATGAAAAAAAAATTGCTTTAATTATAACGGGTGTTCAGATTTTATCGACTTTTTTCGTTTTTTCAAGAATGGCGTAAACGCTCTAACCTCTGCAATTTTCAAGATATTGCACTCAAAGTTTGTACAGAATAAGTATAGCTATTAAGGTTGTTTGGTATTGAATTTGGCGAAAATCCATGGAGGGATTAAAATTTTATGAAATTTTGATTTTTTTGAAAAATAGCCTACACGCTCTAACTTGTGCAATTTTTAAGATATTGTACTGAAACTTTGCACAGAGCTAATATAGCTATCGAGGTTGTTCGCTATTGAATTTGGCAAAAATCCATCGAGGGATTAAAATTTTATGAAATTTTGATTTTTTTGAAAAATAGCCTACACGCTCTAACTTGTGCAATTTTTAAGATATTGTACTGAAACTTTGCACAGAACTAATATAACTATCGAGGATGTTCGTTATTAAATTTGGCGAAAATCGATCGAATGATTAAATTTTTATCAAATTTTTAATTTTTATGAAAGAAGCGTAAACGCTATAACTTTTGAAATTTTTTAGATATTGCAAAGAAATTTTGTGAAGAGCCAGTATAGCTATCAATGTTATTTGCTATCAATTTTGGGGAAAATCGATCGAATTTGCACATTGATTACTAATATTTTTCAATAGTTAACAAAGCTTCCTTTATGGAGAAGCCAAATTTGATCGTTACTGTGTGTTAAAGGATAAGCTATGTGAACTATGGATAAAGATGAGGAAGCAATGTGCAAATTCCAATTTGCAGGGTTTTTTTTATGGGATGGTTGAATTCTTATCGCAGCAGACTTCAAATAAGAGTTCCAGACACTATATTTCCTATGAATATGCGAAAATAAATTCATCGTTTTTTCGCAACGGTTGTTTTTTCATTTTCTAAGTATTTTTTTGCGACGCATATGCGAGAATGTGACGCTCGATTTACGATTCTTCCGCGTGTCTGATACGTTCGAAAGTGGAAAAAATGCGGGAGGGGAATGAAAAGGTAGGAGAAAGAGTAGAAATACCCGCACGAGAGACTAATGCTTCTTGGCGAGGGACAAAGTCTCGACACCCCTTTGGAGTAAGAACGAGAGAGAGAGAGAGAGAGCCCGCAAAATGGAGAGAAGGGTTGAGAAGGAGGAGTGCTCTTTCAACGACGTTGAGATATTTGCGAGGTTCTGCCGAAGACGCTAATGTGCAAAAAGGTCGAGGGAATACGCCCGCTTGCCACAGTGAGAAAAGTCTGTATGTGTAAGAGGTATAAGAGAGAACGAGGCTACTCGTAATTTTCCTGAGGAGACTTTGCAAACGTTGCAGCGACCAATATGTGATGCTATAATATATGTGACTCTTATATATGGGAAAACCGCGGCACTTACGATTTTTTTCGTTCCCTTTTGAACGAAACACGTTTCAACGAAAATATGTTTTCGGCGCCAAATATATTTTACGTCAGGTTAAATTTTAACCCATTAAAATAGACTCAAGGGAAATACACTGTAACCTCCATAATGAGAATTGTGCGGGATCGGCTCTTGCAAGAAGTGGGGTTGCGCACATTGCACAGAACCGTCTCTGCGCCGCTGGTGGCTGACGGCGGCCTGACGCGATTGGCTTGGCGCTTCTCCCACTACGCTGCAATTGCAA
The DNA here is from genome assembly GCA_946863875.1 of Alloplasta piceator. NCBI lineage: Eukaryota > Metazoa > Arthropoda > Insecta > Hymenoptera > Ichneumonidae > Alloplasta > Alloplasta piceator. The sequence continues at coordinate 2,018,382 of OX333072.1, forward strand.
AGATCGAGGTCCCGAGAATCGAGGTCGCAGTGTTTAGCGACAACTAGCGATATTCGCGAGGAATTCGATGATAGCCCTATTAATTTCGAATCACGATTCCTGAAAGTCAAAAAGGCCCATTTGGCGATCGTAAATAATAAAAAAAAAAAAACACTGGAGCACGCCATTTTGATTTTGAGAAATTGCCTGATATACAACCTGCAGCGGAATATCCGAGCGTTACGCACGTTTTGGCAGGGAATGGCGTTAAACATTTCAGGGTGCATTACCGACGATCCGGAAAATACGGTCGAGCTGACGTCCATTGAGTTCGGGGACTCTCGTGTATCAATTATTCGGGCAAGCGTGCCCCTGAATTATTCATCCGAGGTTGAACGAAGCCGGGGTGCAGAGAGAGAGGAATCTCGAAATAGACCGCTCCCGGGTGCGAATAGCCAAAGTCTTATCGTGTATTCTCGTACCAACACAAAGCCAGTTCATGTACCACTTTGTGAAACGCACGTGACGTTTAACTCCTCTCCCTCTCTCTCAATCTCTCTTTCGACCACGTTTGCGCCAAACTTTCTTCTTGAAAGCTGACGAAATATCGTAAAAGTCTATTATCGAGGAAAATTTGATCAAATCTCGTACTCTTCATGGAATTGACGTTTTTTCAAAATAAATTATACGAGTCATTCCATGTCAAATCGACCAATAGTTGGAATCGACCCCTTTCAATTTCGATGAAATTTGATCAGAAGTTTTCTTTCATCATAAAACAGAGTTCGACCAAAGGAAATAAATTCAAAATTTTTTTTTCGAAAGTTATGCAAAATTCAATATTTCACAATTTTTTAAAGTTTGCTTTTTAAATATCTCGAAAACTATTATAGTTATGAAAAAATCGTTCTGGGTTTGTCTCAATGAGTATACTTTGGGCTACGAAACAAAAAATATTCCGAAATTTTTTTTTGAAAAATGATGAATTTGAAGAATTTTGAATTTTAAAAAATCGTGAAAATTCACGATCAACATTAAATTTTTTATTCAATATTTTTTATTTAATACCTTGTACTGATCTCAAAAGATCCTGAAGTTTCCAAAATTGCGTTTTTCGTTTTTTCAAAAATATGAATTTTTGAATTTTGGTAAACAAAAAATTTTTTTCCCTCGAAGTTAAGCAAAGTTGAGCAATCATGTAATTTTTACTGCTCAAAGTTACACAATTACATGATTGCTCAACTTTACTTAACTTGAAGGTAAAAAAAAAAATTCACCAAAATTCAAAAATTTATATTTTTGAAAAAACAAAAAACGCAATTCTGAAAATTTCAGGATCTTTTAAGATCAGTACAAGGTATTACATGAAAAAAATTGAACGAAAAATTTAATGTTGATCGTGGATTTTCACGATTTTTAAAAATTCAAAGTTCTCCAAATTCATCATTTTTCACAATTTTTTTCGGAATATTTTTTTTCGCAGCCCCAAGATTAAGATGAACCGAAAACGACTTTTTCGTAACTATAACAGTTGTCGAGATATTTAAAACATAAACTTGAAAAATTGAAAAAAATTGTGAAATTTTGGATTTTTCGTAACTTTCGAACAAAATTTTTTTTAATTATTTCCTTAGGTAGAACTTCATTTTATGATAAAATAAAACTTCTGACCAAATATAATTGAAATTGAAAGATTCCAACTATTGGTTAATTTGACATGGAATGACCCATATGGACTTTCAACATTTATTAAAAATGATCCAACGAGATGAGAAATTTTTGTCCATAACGTAATTTATTTTTATCCAGAATATGGAGAAAAAGAGTCATCCAGAGTGGCACGTAAAATTTTCGTCGTATCTTTTTAGGAAATTTTTCATCAATATCAGAATAAAGAATATCGAAGACGATATACGCAGGAGAAGAAGAGAGCTTTGAATCTAATTCAGGTGGAAGGATTCTCGAGTCTCGCACACCTCATGAACGAGATTATGAGTCACGACGGGCTTTGAGTATAGCGTAAAGAAAAAAGTCGTGAGATAAGACGCGAAGCGGATGAAAAGAAAAAAAAATCGTGTGCATGGTACTTTTGTTGAGAAAAGTGTGCAAAAGGCTTTGCGCCGCAGTATCGGATGTACGAGAGGAAAAAGTGGATATACAGAATTTATGGTTCTATGGTATAAATATATACAGGGCATTCCATACCAAATCGGACAGTTTGAAAACCTTTTTTTTTAATTTCCTTAATTTTTTACATATTTGAGTACCCACCAAAAGGCCCTTCCTCTTAAATTTTGAGATGTTTTTGGTTACCTGTTCAAAATATATTAAATTAACAAAAAAAGCGCTCTTTTTTGGTATTTTGGTCATAACTTCTTTGATAATGATCCGAATCAAAAGTTTTTTTTTTCAAAATTTTTGTTTATTATGGCCTATTCAGAAAAAAATACAACAAAAATGTTCGACGAGTTTTTGAATGATTTTTTGAGTTTAAAACTTTAAATCGCGGTTTTAAAAGTGAGTGTCATTTTTTATTTTTTGCTTTAAACATCGATCTATTCAACAATTTTTAAGACTAGTCCGATCGTGGGATTTCCATAACTACTATTTTTTTTAATTTTTTTTTTTTTTATTTTTTTTTTTTTATAAATTAATATGAACACCAATTTTTGTTACTGTATAATATTTTTTTCAATATTTAGAATTTATTTCGACACTTTTTTTATTGTTAAACAGGTTCTTAAAATAAATAATTAATCGTTAAGTCTGTTTATGAACAATAATAACAGTTTTTATTTATTCACGTATTTTTTTATAACCTCACATATACGATTATTTCTTGAATTAGAATATTCCTTTGCCAATACGTTTCCGTTGCTCATTGGAATAATTGAATGAAATTTTTGTGTCCCTCTGTGATTGATTTCGCAGTATTGTATCGCAAATAAAATCTTTCTTTTGCATCTAAATAATGTTTAAAATCTAATAATGTTAAAAATTAAAATCTGTTAACAATAAAAAAAGTGTCAAAATTAATTCAAAATGATTAAAAAAAATACTATACAGTAATCAAAATTGGTATTCATAATAATTTATTTTAAAAAAAATTTAATTTTCAAAAATCGAAAAAAATAGTACACTGAGAAAAAAAAATTGTTGAATGAACTAAATCTTTAGTCGCATACGCACGACGAAATATTTAGTTGTACAAACCCAAATTTTCTTGCCTCAATCATATTTTGGTCAACTGAAACGCAGAATTATTCAAGAAACTAATTATTTAGTTACACCAAATAAATATTTAGTCGTGCGTATGCAACTAAAGATTCAGTTAATTCAACATTTTTTTTTCTCAGTGTAGTTATTGAAATCCCACGATCGGACTAGTCTACAAAATTGTCGGATAGATAGATATTTAAAACAAAAAATTAAAAAAAAAAATAAGAAATGACACTAACTTCTAAAAACGCGATTCAAAGTTCAAAACTCAAAAAACTCATTCAAAAACTCGTCGAAAATTTTTGTTGTATTTTTTTCTGAAAAAGCCATGTATAAAAAAAATTGAAAAAAAAACTTTTAATTTGGACCATTATTAAATAAGTTATGACCAAAATACCAAAAAAGAGCGGTTTTTTTGTTAATTTAATCTCTTTTGAACGGGTAATCAAAAAAATCTCTAAATTTAACAGGAAGGGTCTTTTAATGGGTACTAAAAAATGTAAAAAAATTGAGGAAATAAAAAAAAAGTTTTTCAAACTGTCCGATTTGGGATGGAACGCCCCATATATACCTATAGATAAATACTCGTGTGTGATGAAAGAGAGCACTAAACTTTGATCGCGTTCGCGACGAAAAGAGCGAAGCACCTGCTTCTCTTCTCGTTACCACTGAGTTTCTTTTTTCTCATGGTTATATATCGAGCTATCGATGTGTGCATAGTCCAACCGTTAGATAAAAAAAAAAGAAGAAATTTATGTTTTCCCCCAAAATACATTTTTCACAATATCTGTCATCTGACTTGATTCATGACTTTTAAATATATTCTGCTATTGCAGCTGCGAGCTTTTTTTTCTCATCAAAGAAATCAAATATTTAAAAAATAGGCTCGCGGGCTATCTTTTTTTTTATTTTTTGGTATCCATTTTTACAGAGTAATGTTTACTGACCCTGTTGTGTTTTTCGCAAGCGAGGTCTTTCTCTCGTTGGCAAGTAAATAAAAAGGCTGGTTCACCCATTCCCGACAGTGACGATGGGCGAAGCGAAAATACCTCGAATTCCTTCGGTCCACGGAAAGGACAGACTTTCATTTCCGTCCTTAGAGAACGTTAAATACACAGAGACCCTCGCAATCGCCGTTCGAATCACGCGCGAAAAACTCGAGAGACGTTTTTACAGAGAGTAAAAGAGAGAAATCCCGAGTTCGTTTCGTTCGCGAAAAAAAATTGTTTCGAAAAAATCCTTGGAACTTTTCAATTTCTGTGATGGAAAAATATAGAAAGTCCGTAGTTGTTTTAAATTATAATTTTTCGATCGTTTCACTTGGAATTGGAAATCGATCGAATTTAAGATTCGAAGGTTTTCGATTATTTTCAATTGTCTCAAATTAAGGGGTCATATACTCAGTTGGGTAGCTAAATTTTCAAAATTGACAATTTTTTCTTCATGAAGAAAAAAATGATCAGTGACAATTTATGTATAATATTTAAAAAATTACTGAACTCAAAGCAGAATATACGGTTCAGAACTGTAATTCAGACGTTTTACTGAGAATCCATTATAAATTAATGGATTTAATGTAGTTTCTACTTTTCAAACCATTATAAATGCTGAATTACACTGTAAAAAATGAAATGTTCACCGCAAAAAAATGACAAAGTAGAAATCACAAGCAGAAAAGACGAAATCCACTGTGTTTGAACTGTAAAATTTACAATGGCCTCAGTAGAATATTCAAAGCGCATAATTAGGAATTGCAGTGTTCCCAGTGAAAAATCAAATGCGCGCCGCAAAATATGCAACGTCAATTTCAATTTTTACAGTGTGGCACGGTAACGGGACGACCTGCGGCGTGCCACGATCTCTGCATTTCGCCCGAGATCCGCTAGATAGCGTCGGACGGCGCGCCCTCTCGCGCCAGCGAGAGAGCCACCGCGCACCTATAAGGTCCGATGTATTACCAACGTTCGGCATCCTCAATTGACATACAATTGTTGGACCATCACCCGCGTTCTGTGGTCGAGCAGTCCTACGGACTGAAGACTACATTTTCTTAACAGATCACCATTGCATTTCGGTGACGCTCGTGCTTTTTATGGGTGCGAGGTTAAACTAAATTCGCTTCATTAATTGATCTCACGATTAATTAGTCAAGTACAAGCCCTCTTAGTTATGAGCCTGAGCGAGGATAAATCGACGGCAGTATGGAAGAACGTGCTATCTCAAATTGTGCTAGAAGAACTAGAAATAAATTGGAATTTATTCAAATATCGAAACGTTTCACTACACTATAATTTATTTTAGAAATCGCAGTATTTTCAGTGAAAAATAAAAAGCGTACCGCAAAATATACTACGTTCTTTTCAATTTTTACAATGTACACTGTAATTTTTTCACGGGCCCTGGATAATTTTTACAATGTGAAATGTGTAAAAGGTTCACCGGATACAACAGAAATATAACGTTTCACGTAGTACACATTTTACTATTCCACACTGTAAAAATTCGTCCGATGGGCATGTACTATGTCCAGAGTTGCAAAGAATGCATTATTTTAATAATGCATTATCGATTTCATTAACGATTATTTTTTCACTTAATAATGGGACTTAACTTCCATTATACATTATTCATTCAATGAATAATGTGATAAAAAAAAGTATCGCATTGTTTTTTTAGTTAATAATGCAAATGTCAGACCATTAAGCATTACATTAGTACTGGGAAATGAAAAAATGAAACATTATGCACTACATTATTAATGAATACTTGGAAAAGCATGACATCCGTTGCTGAAGTAATGGAGAATGTGGGAAGATTATTATTAGTAATGGAGAATGTGGGAAGTACTCATTACTGAAATAATGAGTAATGCAAAAATGTTCCATTATCCATTATTAAAGTAATAGATATTGCGAAGTAGCGTTAATTTTTCATTACTATATAATACTGAATATTTTGAATAACTCATTATTCGGAATAAAAATATTGTATGCATTCATAGTCCAATAGGACAATGCGATAAAATCTTCCTTTTACTTACGAAAGTGGAAAATATGGATTGATGAAACCGGTTCATGCTGTAGGTTCAAATCTGATCTAACAAATGAAAAAAAAAAAACAAACAAAACAAAGTACCGAATTATATTTTCGGAGTAAACAATTAGGAATCTAAACAAACGAATTTCTCTGTAAAAAAATTTGAGGGAATAACACACAGTCTGAGATGTATCATTCTTACGCATTATGATTATAAAAAATCATAAGAAAAGGAAGATTTCATTGACATTGCTCTCTACATACAGAAATTATTTTTATTCCTTCAAACCATTACTCAAAGTAATACATTATTTACAGATATAATGAGTTATTTGAAGAAATGCACTGCTCGATGTAATCTCAAAGTAATGAATTGCTCAATGGAATGCATTACTAAAAGTAATGCATTGCTCAATATAATGCATTATTCTTCGGTTTTGTACCATTCATTACTATAGTAATGAAATTTTTTTCTACTTTGAATTACCCATTACTGTAATAATGGACAATGGCAGCGTTTAGCATTATCGATTACTGGTGTAATGAATAATGTTACGTTGTTTGCATTATTCATTATTAATTTAATGCATAATTGTTAGGTTTCAAATTTTTGATAACAAAAATAATGCTTAATGTTTCTATCATAGAATTTTCATTATTTCTAAAATAAATAATGCATTATTTTTACATTGTAATTTCGGCAACTCTGACTATGTCATATGTGACATCTGTACATTGTATCAAAGAAATATGCAAATTTCACTGTTTGCCCTTCCAGGAGGCGCTGTTGATGGGGAAAACTGTAAAAATTAATGGGAATCTCAGCAGTTCTCACAGATAATTTTTTTCCGTGCAGTCGCCACCTTCGGATCCCCAGAAATCGCGAAAAAAAGTTTCGATTCTGTCTTCGTCTTTTCTCTCGTCGATAGTTTTCGGAGACACGTTTAAGGACTTAGAAGCTTCTTCCTGTTGTCTGCGTGGTCCGTGAGAGGTCCTTCTCGTCGGTTTTCTCGATACATTAGCGGGGCTTGTATCGAGTTTAATTCCGAGAATGGCGAAAAGAAGAGGCCCCGAGGCTTGAAAAATAAATGGAACATTGAAGATGGAGGAAAATCATGAGACGACGATCCCAGGACACGGTGTAAAACTCCCTCCGGCAAAACGTCTCTCGTCCGAGAGGAGAGTAGACTTTGCACTTGGAACTTTTTACGCCCTGGCGAATTCTCGATCTTCCACTTTTGTTTTTTTCTTTTCTCTTCGATCTCTCGTGCCATTTTGCTACTCTCTGCTCGCACGTTTAGTCAATCTTAATGGGACTTTTGTAGATTAAACTTGGAACACTTTTGGCGAGAGGGAATCGAGTCTTTCTTTTCTCTTCCCGATAATACTCCGTTATACAGATGAACGAACAAGAAGGGAATGACAAGACTTTTCGTTGTCTGCAGAGACATCTCGAAAAAAAGACCTCTTCGAGATCCTTTTTTTTCTCACGAACGATTAAACGACTGTCACGCTAATAAGATTCACGGTCATTAACCCATCTGTGCACTGAACGCGAAGAATTGCAGGACCATTGAAAACTAAGAAATCTCTGCATATAAGAAAATGAGGAAGTGAAAGAAAAGAAGATTGCAGGAAAATTCATTCACCCAGCTCTTTAAATTAAATGCTCCCTTTGATCGGATGATGAGATAATGTACTGTTTCTTTTTACTTTTTGGAAAACCTCTCGTCTCGAATCGAATTTCCATATCTTGCGGAGCATTCAAAAAAAATTCCATCTCACTGAAATACTTGAAGTAACTTTTCTCAGCGATGAATTCGTTGTTCGCCATTGAAATTGGCAAAAATCGATGAGTGGGTAAAATTTGATGAGATTTTAATTTTCTTGAAAAATAGTCCAAGCGCTGTAACTTTTTGTTCTTTAAGTCACTTTTCGATTATCTAAAATTGAAAAGTATCGTCTGAATAAATGACGTGTCGTCTGTCAGTCTTTGATCAGTCCTCGCACTTTTGCAAATGGGTCATTCCATGTCAAATCAACCAAGAGTTGGAATCGACCCACTTCAATTTCGATGAAATTTGGTCAGAAGCTTTCCTTTTCAATAAAACGAAGTTCTACCAAAGGAAAAAAAATGAAATTTTTTTTTTTTCGAAAGTTATGCAAGATTCAATATTTCACAATTTTTTAAATCTTTCAAGTTTATTTTTTAAATATCTCGAAAACTATTATAGTAACGAAAAAATCTTTCTGAATTCGTCTTGAAGAGCTATTCGTACTAGGGGCTCCGAAAAAAAAAATATTTCGAAAAAAAATTTTGAAAAATGATGAAAATCCAAGTTTCGTATCAAATTTTTGGTTCAATTTTTTTTATATAATACCTTGTACTGATCCTAAAAGATCCTGAACTTTTCAGAAAGGCGTTTTTTTGTTTTTTCAAAAATATGAATTTTGGAATTCTTTAAAATCGTGTAAATTCACAATCAACATTAAATTTTTGGTTAAATGTTTTTTATATAATACCTTGTACTGATCTTAAAAAATCTTGAAATTTCCAGAATGGTGTTTCTTTGTTTCAAAAATTGAAATTTTTGAATTTTGGTAAAAAAAAATTTTTTTTTCTACCAAAATACAATTACTTTTACTTTTTTTATTGCGCAAAATTAAAAAACTACATGATTGCTCAACTTCACTTACCTGAGAGGTAACAAACAAAATTTTTTTTTACACAAAATTCAAAAATTTATATGTTTGTAACAAAAAACACCATCCTGAAAATTTCAGGATCTTTGGAGATCAGTACAAGGTATTATATAAAAAAAAATTTAGCAAAAATTTAATGTTGACCGTGGAATTACACGATTTTCAAAAATTCAAAAATTCATGTCTTTAAAAAGACAAAAAACGCCTTTCTGAAAATTTCAGGATCTTTTAAGATCAGTACAAGGTATGATATTAAAAAAATTGAACCAAAAATTTAATACGGAACTTGGATTTTCACGATTTTTGAAAATTCAAAATTCTCCAAATTCATCATTAAAAAAAAAAAATTTTCGGATTTTTTTTTGTTCGTAGCCATAAGTATACTCTTCAAGACGAATTGAGAACATTTTCTCGTAACTATAATAGTTTTCAAGATATTTAAAAAATAAACTTGAAAGATTTAAAAAATTGTGAATCTATAAATGTCAAGAAAACAAATTAATTTTTTTCCTTTGGTAGAACTTCGTTTTATTAAAAAAGAAAACTTCTGCCCAAGTTTCATCGAAATTGAAAGAGGTCGATTCCAACTCTTGGTCTATTTGACGTGGCATGACCCAAATATATTTCTGAATAATGATAAAAGGAAGGGTTAAGGGTTATGAAGAATAAGGAGACGAGAGCTGATACAAGTAGGAGAGAGACAACGGAGAGTGGGAGGACAAAATAGGAAAAAGCCGCGAGGCGTGTAAGCAACGTAGTCAGGTGGTTAGATATCCTGCTACATGGGGCAAAGCGCCACTCTCATCCGTTAGAATCGCGGTATTAACATTCTACGGGAGCGGCAAACCGTAACCGGGACTTTTCTCTCTCTCTCTCTCTCTCTCTCTCTCTCTCTCTCTCTCTCTCTCCCTCTCCCTCTCCCTCTCCCTCTCTCTCTCGCTCTCCCTACTTCCCTTCCCCCTCCTCTATCTATCCTGTTACCCTTTCCCTGCTGCCTCCTTTCCGCCAGAGTCTCGCCGAGTAACTTCGAGTCTCTTTCTCGATCACTCCTTCCATCTCACTTCTCGCAGCATCCCTCTCCGATCTGTCCTCTTCCGCCTTCTGCCCACTCGATTCAGTGAGAGAGATTCGTTGTTGCCTTCTGCTGCTCTCCTCTGCATATATGCACATTACACCACGAACGTTGCAAATTTACCCCCAGACACTGCAGCGATCCGGATTCCCTCGGGAACGAGACTCTACAACCTCCACAAACGACTATTCTTGAACGGCGCTTCTAACTTGGAAATTCAAAAATCATCAAAGATATCTCGCAAGTTGGAAATTCGCTCGTTGCTTCCTCATCGTTTTCCCCATTTGCATTATTTAAACAAATGTTTCTAATAATATTTAAAGTACAAATAATTTAGGTCAATGAAAATAATTGATCAATTCTTTTTACTTCAATCTTATTTTTTGGTTCGGCAACTTCGAAAAATCTATGGTGGGGGCTATTTTGTATAGTTGTTCCACTTAAGGAAAAAGCTCTATTACTTAAAAATTAAGTATCTACTGACGATATGCTTCGTGTATATATATTAAGACATTGGTCTTTAATCTTTCATTGTACACTATTTTTGTAAACCCAATTAATATTGTTTTTGAGTAAATCCCGTTTTATTTCACCTCTCCAAAGAGGGATAGTTGCCCAACGTGGCGGATAGTCGCCTCACGTCGAAAATACTTCGAAGGAGTTTATAATTAATATTGAGTTACAGATTATTTTATTTTGTTTTTTTTTTAATTTAATTTTTTTATTTTAATATTTTATTATTAATTTTATTATCTTATAATTATTAATTTCATTATTTCTTTAAATACCTTTAGTTAACAGTTTTTCTTTCTTATCTAGTTCTTCAAACGCTAGTGCCAAACTAACTTCGGTCCAGCAAGGCCCACGCATGGGTTTTGTCATATTAGAGTTAGGTTAACTAACCGAAAAAGAATATGGGGCGACTATCCTTTTCGATGCAGATATTTGCCCTTTTTATTCAAAAGTAAAATAAAAGCAATTTAACAATATACCGTATCAGACCGTGTAGTTGAAACTTCAGTGCATGCGAGGCAACAAATAGTTGACTGAATCCTCAACCATAACATTAGTTATTCAATAAGAATTAGTCACCAATATTAGTACAGCGTTCGTCGAGGTCTCGCCGCGGAAGATTTCCGCTCACACCAGACGAAACTTGTGGGTCCTGTCCTATGTCTTTTAGGCACTGAAACCTACGAGGACACACTACTAATTATAGAAAAGGGCTAACACCAGCGACATGTCTAACATAGTGTATTAAAAACCGGGGCAACTATCCCCCCGGGGCAACTATCGGGCTTTTAGCCTATACGCGAAAAAGAATTATCCGCGAACAATCGATCCGCGAACGGCTGGCACATAGTTTTATTTATCCGTAGGCACGAATAAAAAAAATAAAAAAAATGATTTTATTATTTTCCTGATGATGCAAAAACCCGAGAACAGACGAGTGCGCTAATCATTGAGCTGTTACACCGAAGAGAGTGTAAAAAGTTTCATAAATATTAGGGTGAATCGAAAAAACTAAAAACTGTTGGCTACCCTCAAAAATCAAAGATATCGTTGAAATAAAGGTCTCTGTGCAGCGGTTCGATTTTTTGAATTTTTTTAGAGGGCGCGCGGGGCGTCCAAACACGCCATTTTTAGCCTTAAATTTACTAAATCACTGATAAACGGAAACCGATCATTCAAAAAATTCTGAATTTTTTATATAAGGTGCCCAGACATGTACTCTTTCTAACCCATATTTACTGAACATTAACAAATAGTTCATATATGGGGAATTTTTTATCAACTGGGCCACTTTTTTTTTGAACCTCTCCAATTTTTTTCAAAATCTGCCAGTTTGAAATATTAGTAAAAAGGAACGTCTGTGATTTTTTTAGATTTTTTTAGGCGTCCGTTCAAGATTTTCGATTTTTAATTACGAACACTGTATCTCAAAAAATATTTACCAAAAAAAAAAAACATAAGAATAAAAACTTTTTTATTTTTTCCACTTTATCGAAAAAAATAAAAATCATAATTTTTCAGCATTGAGAAAATGGAAATTTCGCAAAAAAATGAGAAATTTTTTTTTCTTAACCTAATAGAAAACTTTTGATTCTAGTACTAATTTTACAGGATGTCTATTATTAGGTGAAGAGTCTGCGAAAAAAATTTCAGAATGGCACCTCCAATGGTTACGATAAAAAAAATAAAAACCCTGCGAAATCTCATGTTTTCATTTTTTTTCATCGTAATCACTGCAGGTGTCACTCTGAAATTTTTTTCGCAGACTCTTCACCTAATAATAGACATCCTGTAAAATTAGTACTAGAATCAAAAGTTTTTTATTAGGTTTAAAAAAAAAAAAATTTATTTTTTTGCCCAATTTCAATTTTCTCAATGCAGAAAAATTATGATTTTTATTTTTTTCGATAAAGTGAAAAAAATAAAAAAAATTTAATTCTTATGTTTTTTTTTGTTTGATGAATATTTTTTGAGATACAGTGTTCGTAATGAAAAATTGAAAATCTTGAATGGACGCCTAAAAAAATCTTAAAAAAATCACAGTCGTTCCTTTTTACTAATATTTTTTACTGGCAGATTTTGAAAAAAATTGGAGAGGTTTAAAAAAAAAGTGGCCCAGTTGATAAAGAATTCCCCATATATGAACTATTTGTTAATGTTCAGTAAATATGGGTTAGAAAGAGGACATGTCTGGGCATCTTATATAAAAAATTCAGAATTTTTTGAATGATTGGTTTTCGTTTAACAGTGATTTAGTAAATTTTAGGCTAAAAATGGCGTGTTTGGACGCCCCGCGCGCCCTCTAAAAAAATTCAAAAAATCGAACCGCTGCACAGAGACCTTTATTTCAACGATATCTTTGATTTTTGAGGGTAGCCAACAGTTTCAAGTTTTTTCGATTCACCCTAATAAATATATATACGTCTTATAGAGGGAGGAGGCGTTTGAATATTGCATAGAAAATAATTGGCGCCAACGCACACAGGCAACTCTTGTATTTCTTGCGCGGAATTTCTCCGTGAGTAAGAGCCGATTTAAAGCGATGCGTTATTATCCTTATTCTTGAAAAAAAATTAACCACAAAACTGATTATCTCCAAGTAACAAACATTGTGCATTGAAGCTGTTGGGCATAAAAAAGTACAATGCAAATTCAACGGTCGACGAGACGGATTTCTCAATTTTACGACTAAAACTTTTGCAATTATTAGCAAAAATTAAAAATTTATTCGTCGTTGCATCAAAAAATGATTTGTATGACGTATATAATTTATTCCCGACGGGGTGGCCAAATGCTCGTTTCTTACTTCTCATTTCCTCAATTCTCCTTCAACGTTATTATACACGCGCAAAATGACGGTAATAACTTGGTGAGTTTCGCGAAATATTCCGTTATTATAGTCGAGCTCGTGGCTCGATAGACCTCCTCTGCTTGTCTCCTTTACGAGAAAGAGAGAGAGAGAGAGCAAGATAATTGCGAGATAACGCGACGCGGACCGGATCAAGAATCTCCCCCCCCCCCCCGCCCTTTATCCCGCTTCGCCTCGCGATGACCGCGATGCACATCGAGCATTACGAAAAGCTGCAACCGCAGGACATTTTCCAACATAGGCAGACGTCGGCGAACCAATGAATCGATCCGCAAAACTTGATTCTATTTATTTATTTTATTTATTATTATTTATTTATTCCTTTATTATTATTATCATTATTATTATTATTATTATTATTATTAATATTATTGTTCTTATTATTATCATCATTGCTCACATTGGCTCAATTGATTTCGAGAAATTCCACATTTAACCCTCCGTGATCACACTTATCTGGGTCGACTTGACCTTGTCCATTTTTGAACACGTATTGTGACCAAACTATAGGTCGGAAAAATCTCAAAAAATTATAGAACATGCTACCAACATTCTAGTTGATGCAAAAAAATAAATAAAAAATCAAATGACTGTATATTCAAAAAAAATCATACAGAAGAAAAAAGAAAAGTAGTTGTAAGGTGGTTTTGACCCGTGTGACCTCGAAGGTTAAAATTGAATACATGTATATTATTTTTTTTAAATATCTTAAAGTTTTTTCAATAGTAAGGGAAAAACGGAAAAACCTGAGAAAAATCGTGTTTTTCGTTGTTTAATCCCGCTGTTATTGAAAACTGACTTTATCGATGGTATGATTATTGAAAAATCTTTTAGGGGAGCGTGGGGCTAGTTGTAACAGGGGTAAGTTGTAACACTCAATTTTGACCGGGAATTTGAAACATTTTGATTTAATTTTTTTGCTGAATGTGCTTCTTATAACACGCGGCATAACGTAAACACCGCTAATACTCCGCGAGACATCAAAATAAGAGGATATGCACACGAGCTCTATTTCGGCCAAGTTTCGTAAAAAAATACTTACGAAAATTTTGATTTTGACTATTAAAATTAAATTTATTGTTTATTGTTTTTTCCTCGTTACGTCGTAAATTTAACTGGCTTTCATTTGCTTTTTTTTTTAATTATTCTAAAGTTTGTAGTTTTTGAGATATTTCATTAAGTAGACACAATGAGTCCATGGGGCAAGTTGTAACAAGTTAGAACTTGCCCCATGCGCGTGTATTTTTTTCTGCTCTCTACATGTATTTGTATAAATAATATTATTACAACTTGTATTATAGTGATTACATAGTAATACACGTTATTTGCAGCTTTTTGTGCATTCTTTTACTCTTCTTTACTCTAATATAGCCCAGAAAAATATGCTAAATTATTGTATTGTATTTTGCTTAGCATGAGAGACTACCAAAGATTATAATCATCACAAGAATGAACCACAATGAACAATACAAGACTGTGAACCAATAAAAACTTGTTCTTTCTTATAAATGTTGCCAATCTTTCCATTGTTACAACTTGCCCCGAGCCTGTTACAACTAGCCCCAAACATGGGGTAAGTTGTAACAACTCCCATTTTTTCAAAAAACGTCTGGGGTAAAAGATGAGTAAAGATTAAAAATTATTTTTCAATTGGAATTAGTGCTCAGACATATACTTTACAAACTCTCTTACTCACAATTTTAAAAGCATACATATTTTAGTTACAGGCCTTTTTCCAAAAACCGTTACAACTAGCCCCACGCTCCCCTACCTCGTTCTTTACTCACGTTATTTTTTTTATTTCTTCCAACTTGTATAAAATTCACATGTATAAAAATGATGGAGCATCGTGCGAATTTTTGTATTTTTAGTATTTTTATCATTTTCGTTAGGTTTTTTCCTCACTCTGGACCTCGTTGACCGGGAATGCGCGTGTACCAATGCCCAGACTATGCACACTCAGAGAGGGCTCTTGGAATGAGGCTGACCTTGGCATTCTCGTATATAGATAATAGCGAGTTTGCCGCGGTAAGAGAGAGCGAGACAGAGAGAGAGAGAGAGAGAGAGAGAGAGAGAGAGAGAGAGAGAGAGAGAGAGAGAGAGAGAGAGAGAGAGAGAGAGAGAGAGAGAGAGAGAGGAGCAGATTGCGAGCGAAGTTTGCCTCTCTCCCTTAAATACCCTCTCCGCGATCGTTTACCTCCCTCTCTCCTTTTTTTTGCCCCCTCGATGTCATATCCTCGTTCAGGTACACCTTAATGCGAATGTCCATCCTGAAGGTATCGAGTGGATTCTCTGGCAATTGGAAAATAGACACCCCTATATATCCTGTATCATCCGAACAAATTGATCAAAGGTCGGAAAGATCCAAATTTCGAGTCAAGTTGCTCGACACAATAATGAGAGAAAAAAATTTGTTCTTTCTTCACTCTGACGAAATTCCAAGTACCGATTGTCAATCGCCCGCGGATCACGAATATACAATCAGATTTTGTCCCCGACGAGAAAGTAAAATCCTAAAAAGCAGCCCTTGTTCGAGTTTATTTTGATTGCCCAAATTATTTTCATCCAGTGAATTCTCGACATTCTCATCCCCCTCTGAAGGAGCTCAAGATGAACGAGGAGAATTGAAGTACTCGACGTGCGATATAAAACGAAGGGGGTCGCGAGTTAAAGTTCAGAAAGACTCGACGGTCTGTGGTATAAAAGAGAAAATGAAATCTCTCGTTCTCGTACTTTTGACGACGATGCCACTCGACCAGAACAATTAACCCGACATTATTTACGAGAAGCCGCCACCAGCATATTACCGGGCCTCTGTGGACCCCCCCCCCCCCCCCCCCCCACTCGACACTCGGTCCATTTTACTACCCTCAGGAAAACTGTACGCGCGTTAATTGAATTTTGTAGCGAGTTAAAACACGCGGCCTTTACGTTGCTCGAACGATTATTCGTCCCGGGCAATCAACGATCCCATATAAAGTAAGGGCAATTTCGTGTCAACTTTTCTCACGACAGTGTCAAATAGAAAATTATGGACCAAATCCTGGAAAATGTACGCGAGCGCGTTTCCCGTTCATTTCAATATCCGAGGAGCAATTATTTCCTCAGTTATTAAAAATTGCATCCGGAAAATGATTCTTTTTTTTTTGGCTAAATGGGTGGTCAGAACTTAGCCAAAAAAGGAATCATTTTCCTGTTTGACAGAGCAATAAAATTATCGTACTCTTTATTTCACAAAAAAAAAACTTAAAACTTATAAAAAACACTATGACACAAAACTGCGATTCCCTTCACCGAAAAAATTATAAAACAAAAACTATCGATAATCAACGCACAATCAAATAACAACAACAATTTTGACTCCTCAAGGTTAATAAACTTATCATACACAAAAAATATTCACCACCGACTATTCTGCCTTTTTCAACAATGTAATATAACACTAGTCACAAACAACAAACACTATATTCAATCCATCATCGGCTCCACCAAAGACAAAATAGAAAATTTAAACAAATCAAATATATCTACAAAATTGATTGTGATGATTGTGATTCAGTATATACGTAGGACAAACAAAAAGATACTTAAAAACCAGAATTAACTCACAGCTCTTGCAAAACATGGAATAGAATAAAGCACAATTTTAAATTTGACGTAGTTAAAATTCTAAATAATCAAGATTGGATTAAAAAACGATTGATTTTATAAATGATTCAAATTAAAGCACACTCAAATGCAACAAATCTTAGAACTGACATCGACCAACTAAGTCGTATACATAATACAATAATACCCGAGCGGAAATTTGATTCCGGCTGGGATCAGGACCACCTCAGGCTGGCCTTACAACAACATCCGGCCCTGATCAGGCTACATATCAGGCCCTGATGAGACTACGTATCAGGCTACATGTCAGGAGAATAACGCTATTACCGGACAGGCTGGGATCAGGCTCCTCATCCGGTCCTGATCGCGCACGGTTCCTAGCCTGATCAGCCGCCTTATCAGGTCCTGATCGCGCACGGTTCCTGCCTGATGAAGGGCCTCATCCGGTCCTGATCGCGGACGGTTTCTAGCCTGATCAGGCGCCTTATCGCTTATTTATTTTATTCCACAAGAATTTTATGTGTTTATAGAGTATAGGTACAGTACGAGGAAATCAGCAAAAGACTTTTCGTAATAGGGCTTCTCGCGAGGTTTTATTCCTTGCGGTAGAGAAGTAAATTTTCATGCTCGCGGTCGCATATATAAGCATACTATTCACATCATCCGTATGGGAGCGAGTGTCCGCCGTACTGCGACATCTCGCGGCGAGTCTCGGAACTAACACTCCTGCTCCGTCCCGGATCAGGGAAATATTTGCCGGTCTTTAGCACCACCTGATCTGTCCCTGACATGGATAATGTAAGGCTAGCCGGACCTATATCATACCAAAATATGATCCAGCTGAAATCTGCACGTAATCAGGCTATCCTGATCAGGCTATCCTTACCGATGCCTGATCAGGTCCTTATCCGTTATTAGGCTAGCCGGATCAAATTTCTGCTCGGGAGTTCGTGTAGGATGATCAAATAATGATGTAGGATGTGAGCTGGTGGATAATAATATGTGTAGGACATTTTGTGTAGGACAGAAAATGTGCAAAATCGAACCTCAATCATTTTTTTTCTCAAATTTCAAACCAATTCTCAATTATTCAATTTTTTCCTTCAATATTTTCCGACACAACTAATGACCACCAAAGGTCTCAATTAGCATATTTGCAATCGTCGAATCACTCAGTGCCTATTTTATTTTATTGTCATTTTTTAATAACAAAAACACGAAGATGACTGTTGGAGGCATTCAAGAGGCCCGTGGATTGAGAAACGGTCTCACGCTGCGATAATCGTTTTTCCACTCACCAAGCGAACACTCGAGAACGCAGAGAGTTTGTCATGAGGAGCGATGCGCGATGAAATAAATAAGTTTCATGTCCTTCTGGCAAACGGATTGACCAACGACGGTCACGAAAGATTTTTCGAAAAGAACGCGGGTCTGACCGATGTAAGAGTAAAAAAATAATAATAATTTAAGCGCTCTTTATGGCAGTTACGTCGTTGAGGAAGGGAGGGAGGCAAAAGGGACAAAGACCTTGCCGAAACGAGCTGAATGATACATTCGTCATTCGAAACTTTAACAGCGTTAGTTACGTCATCCGCAATGCCTTTTGTACAGGAAAATGCCCCTTAGCAAGATGTCGAGAATTATTTATGATCCATATTTATTAAAAAAATTTTAACTCTCATTATCGTGCAAAAAGAAAATTCATATCAAATTAGAAACAATCTCGCGAAATGCATTTTCCATAGATTAATTTCTCTTTCAACTCTTTAATTCTCTGAGTACCAATTTAAATAAATGGCGTCATCAATAATCGCTAATGCGCTTTTTTGTACACTCATTTTTTTCATTTTGTATATCGGTTATTCCTTCATTTTTTATCGTTTCATTAGCTTTTTTCGTCCCTCATTCATTTAGTAATGGTAACATTTTATCGCATCCGATGACTCGTCGATGTATCAAACGTGAATCAATCATCGTTGTGACGTCTCGTTGAAGCATGAATTTGCCCACACGGCTGAAAGGGAAGCGTTTTTTTCCTCTCTTCCACACTTCCACTTACACTCGAACTTTTTGCCCCGCATGACTCTTAACATGACAAATAGCCCTCTAACATGCGGGATGATCAATTCTCGCTTTACCGATCGATTAATTCGAGCTTCACGTCGTCGACGATCCTTGCTGGCTCGAACGATCATTAGACATCGACGTGCATTATATTACCATCGATCGCGATCGTGAAGATAAAAAAAAAAATAACCGGATTCATTCATCGGGATGCAATTTATTCGTCATCAATTATCACGAAATAAACGTCAGAAACATTGTTCCTTCGTTCCCAGACTCGAGATATCGATCGATGGTATATTCATCGAGATATAATGGATTTTCACCTCAGGTGGGTTTTTCCATGATTTTACGTTAACGGATCTCCCTCATCGTTTCCCTCAAGGGGAGGCAAAAGAAAAAATATATTTGTGCAGAAAATTTCATGTTAATGGTTCTACAATTAGTAAAGTTTAGACCGATTCAAAAAAAGACACTATTTTTTTTCGAAAAACCCCTATTAAAGATTTTCGAGGAGGTGAAAAAAGATGCCTGTTAAAAGCAGAGCACTTAATATTAATATTTAGCGGTCTCTCATCGCATGATTCTATTTCCCATTTAAATAACACAAAAAAAAATTTAATTTTATACCTTGGCTTCAAGTCAATGTACCGAAATGTGCATATTCTTGTAGGAAATTGAATGCTCTACAGAAAATGTCACTTATGATTTTTCGAAAAACTCCTCCTTCAAAAGTTATTCAAGGTTAAAGTTAAATTTATAGAGTAAATTTCGCTCTTATTTTTAGTTTCCAGCAAAATGTTCAAACTTGTTACTAACTATCGTAAAATCTTTCTTGAAACAAGAGTCTAAATTTCATTAACATAAATTACCTAATTTTTAAAGTAATGACCAACAATAGTTCACACATATTACAGTCTAATATACATATGAGGTATTCCCGCTCAACGGGACCCCCTTTTAGGCCGACCTCTTTCGATTTTCTTGAAACTCGAGTATGTTTTGGTGTTGCCTGAAAGTATATTGTACACCAATTTTCAGATCTCTAACTATAATACTCTTTGGAATACACCAACAGTTATATTTCAAACTTTTTGCGTATTCAGCGCTTCGGACCTTTGGCATGGCGCGAAATAAAATCGACAAAATTCTTTGACAATAGCTTTCGATCAAAAATTTCCTGCGCTTTTCGAAAAAAATATCAGCAATTCCGAAAAAAAAACGAATTCATTCGAATTTTGGCCAAAAACCGAAAAAATTGATTTACCAAAAAAGAGCATAATTTAATTCAGCGGGACAATTTTTGTCATGTTTTGTATATATCTGAAAAGTCACGATATAACTTTCAAGTTGGAACTCGCATCCGTTTACCAATGCCAAAAGTCTTTTAGAAGGATAAAAATCCTTAAATATTGTGTTTTTCGTACTCAACAGTTCTCTGATATATTATAAAGTTTTTTCAACGAATTTCGAATTCTATAAATTTATGAAATTCTAAATTTAATAAATTTGATTTAATAAATTTACTAAATTCAAAATTCGTTAAGAAAACACTATATAATACATCGGGGAACTGTTGAATAATCGAAAGTCGTCGGCCTAAAAGGGGGTCCCGTTGAGCGGGAATACCTCATATACATTAGACCATGAATAACTTTCGATGGAGTGAGTTTATCGAAAAATCGTAGAAGACCTTTTTTGTAGAGCGTTCAATTTCCTGCAAGACTACATATCGTTTATTTCGGTACATTGGATTGAAGCCGAGGAAAAAAATTTCATAGTTCGACAATTTTTTTGCCTGTGTTTTTCAAATGGGAAAAACAAATATGCTATGAGAGACCGCTAAATATTAATATTAAGAGCTCTGCTTGTAACAAGTATCTTTTTTCACCGCTCCGAAAGTATTTAATGGGGTATTTGGAAAAAAAAATAGTCGCTTTTTTGGATCAGTCTAGTAAAGTTATTAAACGCGAGGTAAGAGCGAATAGAGAGCATGCTTCAGAATTCCAGAATCCATTGGTTAATGTCAAAATTCGAGAAGGAGGGAGGATGTGCGAAATGAAAGAAAAAAAAGGGTCAAAGAACGAGAAAGCTCGTGAATTCACAAGAGTTCATACAAGATCGCGATATCGAAATTTACTCACACCTACACACAAACCTATCCATATCTATGTGCAAAGCATTTATATGATTAGAGTCACAATGGTGTATTTTGTATGGAAAGTACGAAAAACGTTGCGCCCTTGTGCATTTTAGTCACGCGGTATATGCACGTGAACGATGAGGAGAGCGTCAGCAAAGAGCGAAGAAGAAGAGTGCAGCCAGGAGCGGATCTCCGGGCTCTCTCGCTGTACTGGCTCGTTTTGCGATTGCCGAGCTTGGTATTCGCCAGCTGCCGTTGAACGTGTTCAATGCCGGGCTCTTTCTCGTGAGCCGTGCAAGAAAACGTTCAGCGAGAGAACGAGAGAGAGAGAGAGAGAGAGAGAGAGAGAGAGAGAGAGAGAGAGGGAGAAGGAGCAAGTACCAGAGGCAAAAGCGTCCCAGAGAAGAGGCTGAGTCCGAGACTTTCTGGCCTCTCTGGCAATACTGAAACTCTTTTAAAAAATCGCACGGCCACAGTTATTGGCCACCGATTATTGGCCGTCCCGCTGCAATAAAATCATGTTCAATAGAATGACGCAGAAAGCCCGTGGGAATTTATTTATTTATGACGGTGACATAAATTTTCTCTCTGAATTCAATTAAGAGAGACGATGTCGTAAAAAAAAAAATCCATTCAGAGAATTCGTTTCTCGAACCATGAGAATGCTAATTATGGGAATTAAAATTGTTGAAATAATTTTTTGACGATAAATTCGGGTACATGAAAATTATAAAATATATTAAGGTAAATGTCCCAATTATTGAACGCTATCTTGTATTTTTATTATTTCTCATTCACCTGCATGCATTTACTTATTTATAAAAATTTCATTACATATGTGGAAGTTTTAGCTATAGAAATGTTACCTTACTTGTGCAAAAAAAGCTTTAATTAATAGAGAAAAAAATTATTTAATCAGCAACGGTGACCCGATTTGACGTTCAAAAACTGTTGCATCTCAAAAAAGAAAGGCGTTTCAGGTTCCTCAGAAAATTTCTTACAAATAACAATTAAAAAAAAAAAATTTAATTAATTATTTGTTAAAAAAATACGGTGTTCGATCATTGGGACATAAAAAATGCAGTGTGTCCCAATTATTGAACACTCGAATTCTCCAAGATGGCGTCATTAAACCCATCAAAACATCGGGACAGTTAACTTGTGACAGATCGTGTGAATCGGATTTATTCAAATAAAAACTGTAAGTTCCTGAATTAACTTACCTTTGTTCTTTCAATAATAACTCTAAGATCGTCAAATATATTTTTTATCTGTATTTTCGTGCAATAAACATAAAAAGAAAAGTAAAAAGAGAATATAACCTAAATGTAACCTAAAAATACGAATGTAATGTTCAATATTTATTGCTCTCCGATATTTCAGTCGAAAAACAAGAAAGCTGCGACAGAATCAAACAAAAACAGAACATAAAAACGAGAAAACTGAAAATAAAAATAAAGTAAAGTTCGAGTTGAAAAGCAAAAATAAACCAAATGCGAATGAACCAAAAACCTGTCAAAAGAGACTAAATATATATTTTTGTATTTTTACATGATTAACAAAAGATTATTTAAGTGTTTGATTTTGCTTTTATTTCTTAATATTCTACCCAAAATAATATTTTCAGAACGGAAAAAGAATTCTCGAGAGTGTTCGATAATTGGGACATGCCTGTTCAATATTAGGGACATGGGCACTTCCAGTGTTCAAAAATTGGGACATTTGCATGCTTCGCATTGTTATTCTTTTTTTTTCATCTGAAATCATTTAAAAATAATATAAAGGGTGATTTTTCGAAAGTAAAAATATCAAAGTTTCATTTGAACATGAAAGCGATGGTTTTTTTTCTTGATTTTATATTTTTTTTCTCACCGATCTCAATCCCCAGATCCTTAGCTGTTCAATAATTGGGACATTTACCTTAAATAACAATTGAAATAAGTCGTAAGTCAGATGTTGAAATTAATTATTATTAATTAGATTAATTAATTCTCTTCAAATTAAATCGATTTCAAAGATATCGCAATACTCGGAAATTGATGAAAGGATTCATCGAAATGTTTTACTATTTTACTTTAATGCAAATACAATTTCTGAGATTTGCAAAATATACAATATTTTAGGAACAAAGAATACGGCAATATTTTTCTATTTCGTGTTTTGTTTTCTTCTGCTTGAGTGGCCAATGACTGTACCCTTTACCCTAAATATACATTCTGCTCACACTCTATATATATATATATATATTGGAGGGGATGAACCGTGTGGGCCGTTCTCTCTCTCCTGCACGGAATACGGGCTCTCACTGCCAGTCGTTCAGTCTCTCTCGCAACGTGTCGGAATACTCGTTCGTCGGGAGCTCCTCGTGAAAGGAAAATTCGTTCTCCATCTAAAAAAATTCACTTTTCAACAGGCAAAAAAACTCCAAACCGATTAAAAAAATATACAAAAAATTCAAGGTCACGATCCTGAATATCCGCTCTGAAAAATTCATCGAAAAACGTGCATTGGAAAGGGATTCATTTCCGAACCTTCTCGTGTCTCAAACCAAATATCCATCGATGAAGACAAAAGTGCAGTGAAAAAATGGGGTAAATTTTTTTTTGCACCGTACTTTCCCTAACTCGAAAATCATTCGCGAAGCAAATCAAACGAATTCAAAATTTAGTGTAAAAATTAAAGCAAATTTTCTCAACAGTATACGAGCAAATTGCCCTCCGCGAAATGTACAGTTTTATACCTCGGTAGCTCGTACAGTACTTTCTTCCTTATCGCTCAACATTTCTCTCACTCCACGGCTTGCGGAGCCCCGGTTGGGGTAAAAGACTGTGGGAGATATATATATATATAAAGAGAGATTTTTCAACCGGTTCTCGTGCCAGAGAACGGGGCAAAAGAGCGATCGAGAGAGCCTCCACCTTCTCTCTCGTCTTTGCGGGCATGCAGAACGTTCGCGATCGTTCAACAGAGTGAAGATCTCTCTTCTCCATCGTGTGTGTCCGTGCGCGTGTGTGTGTGCGTGTGAGTGCGTGTGTGCGTGCAAGTGTGCAACGATCGTTCGAAGAATCCTCAAGCAGAAAGGATCCATAGATCCTTCCTTTCATTGGCGAAAGGCGGATCAATCGAATGGTCAAAATTCTTCGATCTCGAATCGATTTCCGGGTTCATCGATCGTGAATCGAATCATGCGTCGAACGAAATGATCCTGGCGTTGTCCATCGTCAGTGGAGATTCCATCGATTTGAAAAAATGAATTTACCGCGTATTTTCGAATTCAAAATTTGTCTTCGCAGAACGAAGAACGCAATCTTCGAAAATCCTTGAGGAAACTCGGACTCATACTGTAGTTTTTTTCCCAAAAGGAATGTGCAAAATCGGGCGGAAATAGAGGGAAAAAGGGTTTGTAATCTCGACGGTGAAGGCGAGAAAAAAAAAAGTACCGAGCCCTCGAGGTCGCGAAGCAAATTCCACGAGCGAGACTTGCGAGGAGCGGTGTGAAGTCATCGTTAATCGCTACCGCAGTTCCGAACGAAAATAAAAGGGTCAAATGGCGGATGGAATCCGAATGAAAAGAATTTTCGAACGCTAAAAACGTCGAATAACAAATGTTCTCGTGATTTTGTCTCTCTGTGTCTGAATAAATTACGATCTCGTGAATTCACGTTCTAAAATCGTTGTTCGGAGTTCCCGCGGGCGAGATAGTGAATTTTAGAAAGTGTGCTTCGTCCACGTGATTCGGATAATCTGTGTCAGGTGTCCAATGAAATTTCTCCAAAGTCTTTGTCAAAATTATGATTAATTTCAATCAAGATTCATCATCGAGAAATCGTTAGAATCGTGCGGATGAACGGCGCAGATACTTCCAAAAAGTAGACAAATTTGCGGCAAGGATTGAAAAATCGCACGGAGAAAGTTAAGTGAAGATTGGAGCCGACATTTTGAATAAATTCTGGTCCGCAACGTTTGTCGAATTTAATCGCCGTTGAATTTGATCGCATCTGCGAGTAAGAAGCATCTCGATCGATTGCTCGATCGATGTTACATTGATTGATAAATTGATTCTGAAAAATCTGCGAATCCGAACTCGTCCGAGTCGTGGCATGAGGAGATTAGCACGCAGGCGAAAAAGCCTGGCAGCGTTCACCGGGATTATGGGCAGACTCGGTAAAGCGGCGCAGGGCCATCAACATAATCAGCATTCGACGACGAGCGGATGTACGAAACCGATATTTCGCGTTCAATATCGTAAACTCGTCGACGAGAGCTCGTCGCAAGAATCTCAATTGAAATTTTTACCGGCACTGCCGGATTACATGTCATATTGTTGCTGCCGTTGCGGTCACACGCAGAAATTCGAAGTAAGTTTTTTTTTTCTAATTATTATTTCGACCCCAAAATCGATCTAATCGATTCATATGCACTGGACCGATTGAAAAAAAGTGACCATTTTGTGTTTTTCGGAATCACCTATTAAATCGTTTCGGGGAGGTGAAAAAAGAGGCCTGTTAAAAGCAGAGCCTTCAATATAAATATTACGGCTCATCGCGAATTTCTATTTCCCATCTAAACAACACAGGGAAAAAAAAATGTTCATACTTTGAAATTTTATATTTCGGCTTCGAATCGATGTACCGAATCGAACGATACGTATTCTTGTGGGGAATTGAACGCTCTACAAAAAAGGTCTCTTATGATTTTTCGATAAACTCACTCCTTCAAAAGTTATTCATGGTCTAATATATATATGAGGCATTCCACGCCATTAAGATCAAAATCTTGCCTTGCCGATTCCGATTTTTCTCTACATTTTTTATATAAAAAAAAACATATTGAAATACATTTTCCCAAATTTTTTCAGATTTTTTTGGTCACGCGTTTTTTGGATTTTTTTTTTTTTTGAAAAAAAAGACCCCTTTGTAAAATCTGAAAAATTCAGAATAAACTAAGAAAATATAACGAAATTTTTGGGCTTTATCCCAAAATGAAGATTTTAATACTTTATGAGTACAATTTTTTTTTTACAATTTTTTTAATTTTACTCATAGAGTATTAAAATTCCCATTTTGAAGCCCAAAAATGTTGTTATGTTTTCTTAGATCATTCTGAATTTTTTCAGATTTTACAAAGTGGTCCTTTTTTTAAAAAAATAAATAAATAAAATCAAAAAAACGGGTGACCAAAAAATTCTGAAAAAATTTGGGAAAATGTATTTCAATGTGTTTTTTATATAAAAAATTTAGAGGAAAATCGGAATCATGAAGGCAAGATTTTGATCGAAATAGCGTGGAATGCCTCATATGAAGGTATATTAGACTGAATATCGGTGAACCACTGTTGGTAATTTCTTTAAAAATTAGGTAATTTATGTTGATGCAATTTAAACTTTTGTTTCGAGAAAGATTTTACGATATTTAGTACTAAGTTGCAACATTTTGCTGGAAACTAAAAAAAAAGTCAAATTTACTCTAATTTTAAATTTAACCTCGAATAACTTTTAAAGGAGTGAGTTTATCGAAAAATCATAAGAAATCTTTTTTGTAGAGCGTTCAATTCTTCACAAGAACATCTATCGTTCATTTTGTCACATTGACTTGAAGCCGAGATATAAAATTTCAAAGTTTGAAATTTTTTTCGTGATATTTAAATGGGAAACAAAAATTTGCGATGAGACATATCTAAATATTTGTATTAAGAGCTCTGCTTTTAACAGGCGCCTTTTTTCACCTCCCCGAAAGTATTTAATATGTTATTTCGAAAGACAAACATTTACTTGATTTATGAAAACTCACTTTTATGGAAAGTTCAAAATTCCCCCAAACAAAAATACTAATTTTGAAAAATATCGAACATCAACCATATCAGGCTTTAAATCCATCGAGCGTTGCATCTCCGGAGATAAAAAAATTCGATGCGAACGACACGAAACGGAAATGAGTAAATTTTTCCAAGCTTCTTGCTCGACCGATCGTCGAGCGATTCGCCACAGAGTTTTGCGAAAGCCTAATTGCTCCGTTGCTCGACAATAATTTTTTTCAAATTTCTTCCGAGACCAAAGATAATACGGCTATTAAAGAAATACCTCTGTCGCCGCTTCTTCATTTCGCTCTGTCGTATTAACCGTGTAATTTTTATGAGAAGCAAGATCAACGACGACCAAACGTCAGTCTAGCGATTCCTCTCGTCGCGCCTTTCCACCTTGGCACATCGAGGCTAACCAGTTTATCCCCTTAAAGCGAAACAATTATCGAAGTAACGAGAAAACGAACCGTAATATCGACATACCTATCTAAAGCATCATTACCGTTAATTCGTAAAAATTCATCAAATTCCGGGAAAAAAAAGATTTTTTATTTTCAATCGGAGCGTGCTGCAAATTATACAACTCCTTCCTAAGTTCCGCAGCCCGATCAATATTATTGATATTGAAACGCTCACCGTTTCAATAAATAAAAAATTTCATCAACATGGCAAAATTGAATAATCAAATTGAACGATACAAAAATGCACGTTAATTTGTATCAACTCGACTCTCACAATTTGATAAAATAGATTGCGCAGCGATGTTCTTCGATGTACCGATTTCGAGACGTTTCCTCGATAGCGATGCGCGCGCATTCGCGTAAGCGTGCGATCTTCCAGCGCAGAAGATCGCATGGATCGAGAAGATCCCGGATCGAGCGCGCACGCCTCCCGCGCCTGCGCGGCGCGTTCACGATCAGCTTGAAACGGCTCTAGCCTTTCAATCTCTCCTCCCTCTCTCTCTCTCTGCAGATGTACACTACTCTTAAGTATACCATAGAATCTCCGTGCATCCGTATACCTGTATATCGAAGGTACCGAGTAGAATATACCCGGGCACGGTTTCTCGCTTTACTACATTGAGACGAGAGAGTCATGCAAGAAAGAGGATGGAAGGAGGGGGAAAAGCCGTGGGATCGGACGAGCGCATTCCTCAGGTCCTTACCGCGCGCGGGTCTCTCGTGGCACACGAGATTCCTCCTCTTCTCCTGTGACCATCTTTCCTCTCACTCTCTCCCTCTCTCGCACTCTCTAAGTTTGTTCAATCCTCCGGATTCTCGGGCACTGGTTAACTCCTCGAGGAGTGCGGGAGGCGCGAGAAGCACACACAAGACACCATAATCTTGGTAAGGAAACTGCCGAGGGCAACGTGAGAGTTCTCACTACATCCTGTATCCTCTCATTCTCTCTCCGAACTTTCTTATATCGGTCGCACGTCCCAAAGCCCGGCGGGTCATAAGATTCCTCGAGACCGAAAGGATATAAGCGAAATCATAAAAATTAACCCGGAAACCCTAGTCTCAAAAAGTAGAATATTTTGATCGAAAATAATTTTTTTTCCAACACAATATTGCCACTGAGAGAAAAAATTATTGAATTTGAGAAAATGAATTTATTCATTGAATGAAAGTATTAATTCGATTATTTATTTGTTGAACCAAGAAAATCACTCTTCATTTAAAAAAATATTTTCACGGATCTATTACTCCATTATATTAAATTCTTATTTAAGGTTGTTTAGAAGCAAATCACGTTTAATGAGAAAATTCTGAAAATTCGGTATGTTTTTCAATGAAGTATTTAAGAGGTCGTGTAAAGATTTCACGACGATTTGGAAGCTCGTTATCGAATAATTAAGATTAACAAATTAAATAAAATTGAATGTAGTCTTATGGAAACTGATATAACTTTGCGATAAGTTTTTTTTTGACCTGTCAATTTTTTAATATCCACAATATACTGAAAGCAACGAAAAAAAAACGAAGTTTATTGATAAATATATTTTTTATTTGTTTAAAAAATTGTTTTTAAAAAAACGTTAATTTCTTAATAACGAGCTTCCTAATCGTCGTGAAATTTTTACACGACCTCTTAAATACCTCATACAAAAACATACCAAATTTTCAGAATTTTCTCATCATTTTTTATTTTAACCCTTAAGGAGGTTGAAGTTATGATAATAGAATTCTAAAAATTTGGTATTTTCTTACATGAAGTATTCAGGAGGTCGTGAAAAAATTTCACTACGATTAACATTAACATTAAAATTAACATTAACAATTAACATTCAAAGGTTTCATAGCTTCTAAACAACCTTAATAGTAACGATTAAATGCATGATAGATTTGATTAAATTTGTATTCATTGAATTAATTACATTGATCGCATCATAAGCATGAGATTATTTGGATCTAAGAAACGAATTCAATACGAAATTATTTGTTTCGAAGAAATTATTTTCTTGCAATAAAGTCATTATTATTGTACTTCAAAAAATATTTTTATTTAAATAAATTTGATTGAATTTGTATTCATTGGATTAATTACATTTATCGCATCATAAACATTAGATTATTTGAATCTAAAAAACGACTTCAATACGAAATAATTTTTTTTGAAGAAAATTATTTATGGCATCATAAACATGAGATTATTTGGATCTAAAAAATGACTCCAATACGAAATTATTTTTTTTGATCCAAATTATTTCTTTGCAATAAATTCATCATTATTTTACTTCTAAAAATATTTCTGTAGTGTTTTCAATATTCATTAGATATAAAATTGATTGTGATTATTTTAAAAGAAGCTGTAGTAAAATAAATAACATATTATTTTATTCCAATAGAATATTTGTTTGGAATGATTAAATTTTTATTTCCTCCAAGCAAAGAACTATCATTTCTATAGTATATTTTAATAGTATACACAAATTGTTAAAAATTAAAAAACTGGTTTTTTAAATGTTTTCTTATATTCGAATCTTCATAACTCCTAACTTTTTTCAAGTGCACAGTAGTAGTCGATAGCCTAATAGATAGCGTGTTAGGTAGTTAGGTAGGATAGGTATGATGGTAGGTAGCGTCGAGGGTTCGAATCTCGGTCGGGCAGAGAAATTAGATCGGAGAGTTGATGCAGATTTGTCTTTTTTTTCTATTTATCTCTTTTTAGGGTCACTAAACTATGCATATTAAATTGATTGGCAAGGGCTATATATTTTTTATAAAATGTTTAGCAACAATTAATAAACACGCATTTGATTGAATCAATCATTTTTCCTGTTGATTGGACTAATTAATTTGTTGATTCAACAAATTTTTTTCTCTCAGTGCTTCCTGTATTAAAAGACATGCATGTTTTGAATGATAAAATGTGTTTTTGATTCAAACAACATATTACATATAATTGACAACATATTGTTACATTCAAGTAAATTCGTTTATTGAAACAGAAATTTATGGAATTTACTGAAAAAAATGAACCAAGTAAATATATAAGAGAACCAATCTAATATGTTTCGGCAAATAATGAAAAAAATGATTTTTTGCCTTTCATTGGTTCTAGTAATTTTTTCTCTCAGTGTGGGATTCCGAAGATATTCGCCAGTCCTTCGATCCAGTATTTCCGAAAAAATATCGTGATAATTTCCTGATAAAATTTCCTACGCCCCCAAATCTATTTTTACCATATTTAAAATACCTCCGGGACGCGATAACGTGGCTTTAAATATAACACGCTGGTTATATCACATAGTTTATCTATCTCGTGACTAACAACGCCTCTTCCCATCTCCTCTTTGATGAACGAATTATCGATTTTTCTTTCCCAATGGAATTTCACGAGTAACTCGAGTCTATTTTGGTTCTTATCCGCGACAGGCCTGGAAAGCTTTGAAATTCCCGATATTCCTTTTTCGTTCGATCATTATGATAATTTTCTCTAAAAAAAGATACGAATTCTCCATGATTCGGGAGAGACAGAGAGAGGTAAAGAGCGTGGAATGAAAGAAAAAAAAGTCCATGAGTAGGATTTTTCGGAACGCCCGTGGGGGCCACACTTTTGTTGATGCAATTTGTCCAGAAACACGCGAGAGTTCCAGATTTCTATCTTTCGGTACGGCGAAATCAGAAAACGAGAGAGAAAATTCAGAGCGGCGAGAATCGCGAGCGATGACTCACGTGTAAGAGGCAGAGCAGCTTCTTGGTTACGAGCCACGCGAAAATCTCCGGAGGCGCCATTTGATCCGGAAAAAGAATAAAATTACACGCTCTCATGAATCATTCACTATAAATACATACATCCGATATAATTTCATTCTTATTCCGTAAGAATAAAAAAAAAAGCATGCTTCTTGAGACAGACTAATGATCAAATTAAATTTTTATTCCTCGCTGAACTTCAGAGAAAAAAAGTAAAATTCTTCGCGGATCTTCTTCGTCTGCAACGGTCTTGAAGATATTATTTTTATAGGTTTTGTAGCTTTATAAAAATAAGAGTAGGGGAAAACGGGAAAACTTACTCTCGCTTCTTATTCCTGCGCGTTTTTCTCTCTCTCTCTCTCTCTCTCTCCAGTTTCATTCCTTCCCACTCATCCTCTTACTGAAAACGTAAAAGTCGCGGTATATCGCCAAGTATACCAAATATATATATTAGGGCGATTTTTTTTCACTTTTTTGTTTGTTTTTTCACTCCTCACCGGAAACTTTGTTCCATATGTCTGAAATAACATTCCCTGAAAGCTACAGCCCTTAAGAGGAGGCTAAATACCGACACTAACACCTCGAAATTGCCATCCAAACTTGCTCTTATACAAATGGATGGAATTGAATAAAATTTTTACAACATCATCAGAAGAATGGCAGGAATGGAGCCTCACTAAAATTTTTTCGAAAAACAAAAAAAAATTTACAGATTCATTTACCACCAAGAAACTGTAATTGAAAAACTTAAATTATTAAACTTTTACTGCATTTCGGGTAAAACCAAGAGTGAGGCTCCATGAAGAACGCGACGATACAAATATCGAGACGCTTTCGACATTATTTTATCAAAATGACAAGCCGTAAGTTTGGATGGCGCATCAAGAGATAAATATCGATAAATTGTAGTTTTATTGAAAAACGAAATGGCGAAATGTAGTTCACAGCACAGTGAGGGCAGCACCATGGATTCTGACAAGTAACCTATAATATTTAGGGGGCTCGAATGAGTTCGTTGGCATTAGCTGTAACGCATTTTAGCCTCTCAATTGACAATTAATTGTTAATTAATTTATCCCCCTCTTAATTGTCAAAATGTAATTAATTTTCATCCACGGTTGTCGGAGAAAGACTGGACGACGATGATACGTCGATAATGTAGGGATTGAATAAAAATGGTATTTAGCCTCCTCTTAATATTAATATTAAGTACTTGACCTTCGCGTGAGAAGATTTTCCATATAAAATACACGTAATTCAAAAACTTTTTTCTTAAAAAAATAACCATTCCGCGGCATTTTATGCTATCGCATTGATTTTGGTCGAAATTTCAAATCATAGAGAGAAATTTTGTTGAAAATTTAATTTCCTACAAAAAAGGTCCTTTAGACCTTATTGCTAAAATAAATATTTCTTGAGATATTGAACCTTAGCTTATTTGTGATATGAAATTTTGTATGGATTATCGAACCAAAAGTTTCAAATTGTTGATATTTCATATCATATAACCACCGGTGATATGATACGTGACATGGTGATATGCTATGGAATATCAACAATTCAAAACTTTTCGTTCGATAAACTATACAAATTTTATACCATAAATAAGTTAAGGTTCGATATCTCAAGAAATATTAATTTTAGCAATAAGGTCTAAAGGACTTTTTTTGTAGGAAATTAAATTTTCAACAAGATTTTCCTTTATGATTTTTCGGTTAAGTAAATCATTTCGGAGATAACAGCAAAAAAATCGAGAATTTTGGGTAAAGATCAACTTCATGGACCCGTACCATCGCACCAGTATGAGTTAGACTTACGTTGTCGTGGACACTTTTAAAGATCGTTCAATTCTACGTAAATTGCGACCAAATCAATGCGATAGCATTAAATGCCGTGGAATGGTAGTTTTTTTTAAGAAAACAGTTTTTGATGTACGTGTATTTTAGATGGGTAATCTTCTCACGCGAAGGTTGAGTACTTACTATTAATATTAAGGGGCTGTAACTTTCAGGGAATGTTATTTCAGACATATGCACCAAAGTTTCCGGTGAGAAGCGAGAAAAGAAAAAAAAGTAAAAAAAAATCGCCCTAATATATATATAATTCGGTATGCACGCATTTTCAAGCGATTCGCGAATCATCTTTACCCCTTTGTTATTTAGCATTTATTTATCGACATATATAAATTTAAATAAAGAATTTTTATTTTATGCTTGTTGAAATACAAATAAATGCGTATTTATCGTACGCTCACATCTATTTTCCAACTTTTTTAAGGCTTGAATTCGTCGTGAACGTAAAATTAATATTTTAATCGTCTATGAGAAGAAAAAATTAAATTCTCAAAATAAATGGGCGATGCAAATTAAATTACTATAAAATCAAAGGAACCGAGCAAGCGCATCTAATATGCTCACCGAGTGATTTTCCATGCTCGCCAATATGAATGTATATGCGCGCCAGTGGAAAAAAGCCTCCTTCGTCCCATCGGCGTGCTTCTCTCCGAGCCACTTCCGGTTTTGTGGCTCTGGTCGCTACAAGAGGGTACAAAGTTCCCACACCAGAAGAGAGACGAATGCACCAGAGATAAAGGGGCGTCTCGTATAAACAACGATTCCGATAATACTCCGTGTAACGACTGACGGCAGATTAGGCCTGTTCTTGCTTATTCCCGCTGTTATTGTAAGGAAAAAAAATGTTCTCCGGTTTGTTTAAACTTTTTAGGGATTATTGGAAATTCCCGATATTGAAAAACGAGAGGAAGACACCCGGTAGAATCCAAGATTTTTATTTTTTACACCCAAAATTAAATTTCTTTACTCAAAATTCCTGCCCCAAAACTTTTTTTCTGATGCATTACTGCAGATCAAAATTGTCTTCTATTCCATTTGTCAACATACGAAAAGACATTTATTTTGTAGTAGATTTTTATAGCGACCGAATTTTTAGAATTTTTCAACTTAATTTCTTGACATGGTTTATAACAAAAAAATTATTCCAGTCTAATTTTAGGCTGAAATAATTTAAAGATTTTGAACCTGAGTTAACTCAGGTCTAAAATCGCAAGAAAAAAATCAAATAAACGATTAGATTTTTTTTTCTTGCGATTTAAATAAATATGAAACGTCAGATTAAGAAAAGATCATAAATCGTAAATCCTAATCGTAAATCTGACGTTTTATATTTATTTTCGGAAATGGAGAACGTCGAGTGCAGACTCTCGAGTAAAATTGTCGTCGGTTCGTGTTTCCCACGAGATATTCATGTCGCAATTACAGCTCTCGCTTGAGATTGAAGCTACACTTTGTATTCATGCATCGTTGTACACAAGACGAGGAGCATTTTGGAGAGATCGTCGTTGACACACAAGTGGCAGTATCGCGTTCAACAAAGCGGTCAAATATAATCATTGGAATAATGAAGATAACGAGATAATCGTTCGAAATAAGCTACGTTTCACTGCTACGAAATTCCAATTTTTCTCCTCCTGCGAGTACACGAAACTCCTGCCCTCAGATAGAAAGTGAAAGGGAAGTTCATGAGATTCGAACGTATATTTATGTACGAAGGCGCCAGGGAGAGCAATTCACGCCTTTGCGCATTCGGCATAATCGATAAATTGTTCATGGACTTTTGATTCATCGCAATATGGAAATTTAACGATAACCGGTTAAATGACACTGTTAATTTTCACAAGATCCTGAATTCGATGTCTCAATTTAAATCCGAGGACATTTAATAAGGAAAAAAATTAACCAACACTCGTAATTCTTCATATTTAGACTAAATTTCTTCTCTTACAATTGAAAAAACACGCTGAAATTTTCGTGATTTTCATTTTTGCTTCCTCATAAAGGAAGCTTTGTTTTCGCGAAATTTTTTTTTTCGCAATTTTCATGTCAGTGTGTTCAAAATGTCCCAAAACGTCGAGAAATCACATTTAGAAAAAATGTCCGGACGTGTGTGTGTGTGTGTGTGTGTGTGTGTGTGTGTGTGTATGTGTACGCTTTGTGCTTTCCTTAAAATGAATATGTCTGATGAACGCTTTGGGCGCTACGTATGTCCCTGTTCTATATTGCTATATTGATATTGCAAACAATTGTCTATTTGGCTGGATTTTGTATTTTCTGTAAATTGTTTGATAGTCGTCTAACTTTCGTAATTTTGCAGTTACCACCCTGAAATTTTATGTGCAGATACACTTTATAATAAGGACGGTTGGGATTGAATTTGGGAAAAATCGCTCAAGAGGTTCGGTTTGAAAAAAATGTTTAATTTTTCGCAAAAAATTTGTAAGTTCTCTAACTTTTGTAATTTTGCATCTATCGAGCTGAATTTTTTTGTGACGATACACTCAATGACAATGAAAAATAATACCGAATTTCATAAAAATCGCGTGAGGGGTTTGGTTAAAATTTTTTTTGTGAAATTTCCATAAAAATTTTGTTAACGCTCCAACATCCGCATTTTTAGAAGTATCGAGCTAAAACTTTTTGCACAAATACACTAGATGATAAGAATGGTTAGGGTTGAATTTGGTGAAAAACGCTCTAGATGTTCGTTCGCAAAAAATTTTTGAAATTTTCGAAAAATATTTGTTAACACTAAGTTTCCTAATTTAGCAGCTATCGAGTTCACTTCTCTAGCACCAATACACTGGACGACAAAAACCAATAATAATGTAACTGAACGGAATTGCTAAAAAATCGTGCAAATTAGAAATTTGCACATAGCTTCTTCATTTGTTTCCGTCGTTCGTGAAGCTTCCTTTACGAGGAAGGCATGATAATAAACATACATGTCATAAAGATGGTCAAGGAGATCCTCATAAAGGAGGGTTGACGAACGACGGAAAAAAATGAGGAAGCTATGTGCAAATTTCTAATTTTTTTCTTTCCTACTCAAATACGTGACATATATACCGGGTGTCCCATTTTATTCTTACAGTTGATTTATTTCGAAAAATATTGCTCCGATCAAAAATTGAGTGGGATGAAACTTTTAGGGTTCAGAGGGGGACGTTTAAAAAATTTTTTTGTTTCGGTCCAAAATTTAAAATGGCGGCGCTAAGATGGCTGACATGTTTTTTTTTAATGGAAACATGATTTTTTTTTCACCAAAATTTTTTTCCGATTAAATCTAACATCTTTTGTAGGAACATTTTTTTGATACAGCCCATAATAGAGGGTGTCCCATTTTAATCTTACAGCTGAATTATCTTGAAAAATACTGCTCCGATAAAAAATTGAGTGGGATGAAACTTTTAGGGTTCAGAGGGGGACGTTCAAAAAATTTTTTAGTTTTGGTCCAAAATTCAAAATGGCGCCGTTGAGATGGCTGACATGTTTTTTTTAAATGGAAACATGATTTTTTTTTACCAAAAAATTTTTCAGATCAAATCTAACATCTTTTGTAAGAATATTTTTTTTATAGCCCGGATATTATGCAGCATAATGACGATGCCGAGGAGATCTTCTAAATCCTCCTCGTGAGTGTTTTCTGAAATCTTCTTAAAGGTGTTCAAAGATTCCACCATTCCACCATTCCACCATTCCACCATCATGGTTATCCAGGATAATACTAAAATAATAAAAAATGGTGATCTCTTATCGACTGAACAAAAAAAATGTTCCAACAAAAATTATTAGTTTTGACTTGACACATTTTTTGGTAAAAAAAAATCATGTATTCATTGTTTGAAAAACCTTTCGGTCATCTTAACACCGCCCCTTAAAATTTTGGACCAAAACAAAAAATTTTTTTGAACGTCCCCCTCTGAACCCTAAAAGTTTCATCCCACTCAATTTTTGATCGGAGCAATATTTTTCGAAATAAATCAACTGTAAGATTAAAATGGGACACCCGGTATATTTTTTTTTTCATCGATCAACGTTTTGCGAATATTCTGTAAAAATAATTTATGATAATTAAAAAATGGTATTGTTTTTGGAAAATATCATTGTTTCAAAATTTAGATCGATAGAAACTATGTAAAAAGGATTTTCACGTCTATGTGCTTTATCGTCGGTTGTCATGGATCCCGACGCTGCGGAATTCCTTTTGACGTCAATGAAGCGGCGTGAGCACAATGGAAAAAGGCACATGAGGCACTCGACGGTGTATATATCGCATTGTCGAACATGCCATAACTTTAAGGGTTGAAAGCCCTGATATGAGCCTCTCCGGGCACAATAATCTGGAGTGTACGGCAAACTGAGCATAATAATATGGAATCTAGGTGTATTTGCACGGTTCGATAGTTTCTGTATTCCACGATGGGCACAAAAGTTACACCTGGTACCTCGATATCGCGCTCTCGAGAGAACCTAACGATAAATTTCATTCGTACAAACGTAATCGAGTTTGGACTTTTTCCGTCCAATCAATTCAATATGCCTACCTTTTCTCCTTGGGTATAAACATGTGAAATAAAAAGAAAATGTGGTTTTACACTAACGATTTAAACGATCTTTTCTTTTGATACTTTGATCGATGAAAGACATTCGAATCATTATCCATTTGTTATTTTTTAAGTTCTGTAAGATATATCTATGAGGTATTCCATTCCAAGTCGACCAATCCGTGGACCCGATCATTTTTTATTTTGTGGAAAATTTTGCGTCAAAAAAATCAAAATGGTTCAAGTTAAATATATATATATTGCGTTTAAAACTGAAAGAAACATATGAAAATAAATTTCGATATTTTTTTTGTATTCTTGGTACAGCTCAAGACGAAAAAAATGATCTCCTATCTTATTTCGATATCTCCGTTTTTTAAAAAGTTACGAGCATTTCGAAAAAAATTGTGTGAAATTTTGAAAACTTTATTGTGGTAAGTAAAAATAGTAAAAATGTAAAATAAATGTAAAAATATAAGAAAATAGTAAAAATGGTCGGGTCCACGGATTGGACGTTTTGGTATGGAATACCTCCTATAAAATCAAACGTTTTTCAAGCTTCGCATGGAATTGTCCGTATTAAAAAAAAAAGGATATACGTGGTTTATGATCCTTCAATGAATTCTCGAAAAGTCCTTCGCTACTCAAATATATCGTACCACATACACACACACATATATATGAGGTATTCCCGCTCAACGGGACCCCATTTTAGGCCGACCTCTTTCGATTTTCTTGAAACTTGAGTGTGTTGCCTGAAAGTATATTGTACACCAATTTTCAGATCTCTAACTATAATACTCTTTGGAATACACCAAAAGTTATATTTCCAACTTTTTCCGTATTCAGCGCTTCGGAGCTTCGGCACGGCGCGAAATAAAATCGAAAAAATTCTTTGACAATACCTTTCGGTCGGAAATTTCCTGCGCTTTTCGAAATAAATATCAGCGATTCCGAAAAAAATGAATTGATTGAAATTTCGGCCAAAAACCGAAAAAATTGATTTGCAAAAAAAAGAACATAATTTAATTCGGCGGAACAATTTTTTTCATGTTTTGTATATCTGAGAAGTCACGATATAAATTTCAAGTTGGAACTCACATCCTTTTACTAATGCCAAGTCTTTTAGTTGGATAATAATTCTTAAATATCGTGTTTTTCGTATTCAACAGTTCCCTGATGTATTATATAGCGTTTTTTTAACGAATTTGGAATTTAGTAAATTTATAAAATTAATTAAATTAAATTTATTAAATAATCAAATTTATTCAATTTATTAAACTCAATTAATTAAATTAAATTTATTAAATCAAATTTATTAAATTTTGAATTTAATAAATTTATTAAATTCGAAATTCGTTGAAAAAACTATATAATATATCAGAGAACTGTTGAATACGAAAAACACAATATTTAAGAATTTTTATCAAACCATGAGAAAAATTGTTCCGCTGAATTAAATTATGCTCTTTTTTTGTAAATCAATTTTTTCGGTTTTTGGCCGAAATTCAAACGAATTCGTTTTTTTTCGGAATTGCTGATATTTTTTTCGAAAAGCGCAGGAAATTTCCGATCAAAAGCTATTGTTAAAGAATTTTTTCGATTTTATTTCGCGCCGTGCCAAAGCTACGCAAAAAGTTTGAAATATAACTTTTAGTGTATTCCAAGGAGTATTATAGTTAGAGATCTGAAAATTGGTGTACAATATACTTTCAGGCAACACTAAAACATACTCGAGTTTCAAGAAAATCGAAGGAGGTCGGCCTAAAAGGGGGCCCGTTGAGCGGGAATACCTCATATGCACCCTTAGATCGAAGAGGACCATTTCTTTTAGTTGTGCCCTTC
Organism: Alloplasta piceator; assembly: GCA_946863875.1. Classification (NCBI taxonomy): domain Eukaryota; kingdom Metazoa; phylum Arthropoda; class Insecta; order Hymenoptera; family Ichneumonidae; genus Alloplasta; species Alloplasta piceator. The sequence goes on from OX333072.1 coordinate 2,057,832, forward strand.
ACTCCTGCAGGGATCTCGAACATTGCATGAAAATATAGAGCCTAGGGGTGGTGAAGCATCACGAAAGAGATATATCGAGAGGGGATGAACGTTGGACGAACAAACGAGACCAGAAAAGATCTGCCTCTCCCTCTCTCTTTGAGAGAGATGAATGTCGAAAATCATTCATCTCTCTCTTTTTCTCTCGGGGTATACGAGAATATAATTGGCACCACCCGTAGGAACGTGTATACTATGAAATGTTCCTATGGGCCGACAGAGAGAAAAAGAATAGAGTATCCCTCGATCCTGCATTGTACGAGCTGGTTCATTCGAAAGCTCTTCGAGAGACTCTTCGCTCGAGTAAATAAAAAACATAATGGAACATAAAGCCATATACGTACAATATTCCATATACCGGCGATACATGGCTCTTTAGATGACAATATATAGGGGAATGTCAGGGAATATGAACCGTGCAAAATCAGCTGCCAATAAAATCAATCGGTGCAGTCGATATCGAATTATTCAGTCATTTTTTCTTGGAATTTTGTAGCTTCGAGTCCTCGAACAGAGGACTCTAAAGTCCGAAATGGCTCTAATTGAGAATCTCCTCAACAGGGTTGCCAAACTTTTAATGAAAAACTAATGCATTAATCGTTGACCACTAACCATTAAAATTTAATGGCTAATGGAAATCATTTCCATTAATCAATAACATTGAATGATTAATGGAAATTATTTCCATTAATCAATAAATGTTAATGGTTAATGGAAGTTATTTTCAATGATCAATAAGAGTTAGGGTTAATGAAAATTATTTCCATTAATCAATAAATGTTAATGGTTAATGGAAGTTATTTTCAATTATCAATAAGAGTTAATGGTTAATGAAAATTATCTCCATTAACCATTAGATGTTGATGGTTAAGGAAAATAATTTCCATTAATCATTTAATATTAGTGGTTAATGAAAATTATTTCCCTTAATCAATGAATGTTAATGGTTAATGGAATCTATTTTCAATTATCAATAAGAGTTAATGGTTAATGAACATAATTTCCATTAATCATTTAATGTGAGTGGTTAATGGAAATTATTTCCATTAATCAATAAATGTTAATGGTTAATGGAAGTTATTTTCAATTATCAATAAGAGTTAATGGTTAATGAAAATTATCTCCATTAACCATTAGATGTTGAAGGTTAAGGAAAATAATTTCCATTAATCATTTAATATTAGTGGTTAATGGAAATTATTTCCCTTAATCAATGAATGTTAATGGTTAATGGAATCTATTTTCAATTATCAATAAGAGTTAATGGTTAATGGAAGTTATTTTCAATTATCAATAAGAGTTAATGGTTAATGAAAATTATCTCCATTAACCATTAGATGTTCATGGTTTAGGAAAATAATTTCCATTAATCATTTAATATTAGTGGTTAATGGAAATTACTTCAATTCATCAATAAGAGTTAATGGTAATTGAAAATGTAAATGCATTAAAAATAAGTAATGCACTATTCGCAACCCTGCTCCTCAAGGAGTCCTGGTCGAATTTAGCCTCAGGGATCGTATGTGCTGACTCTCTAAATGGCCTAGGAGAAAGATAGACTCCATGAAGCAGCTATTTTCATGATCCATGGCCAGAGGCGTATTATGTGACTTTTGTGATGCCATGTACGAGGCTCGAGGAATCTTTTCTCCCCTCATCCAGGACTCCTTGTTGGCGCAAAATTCGTTTTGTCCTCTTCCTTTCTGTATTTCTCTTTTCTCCTCAACTCTGCATGTGTGTGTGTGTGTGTGTCGAGAATTTTTTTCTGCTCGAATGATGCAGAGCATCGAGGATCACACACGTTTCTCATCGCAAAACCGGACGATTTTTATTCCCTCTCAATTTTCCTTCTATTTTGAGTAAAAGATCGTTTCCACATCGGTGCATCGCCCGTTCGTTGCACCTTTCGGTCCATTGTCCTCCCACCCTTCACGAAATATGTCCTTGTTCGCATTCACGCGTGTGGTTTTTTCGGCGTTGGAAAAAATGAAAGATCCTCTCCGTAACGAAAACTTTTGGCCAAGGGTTCATTCGAAAGCCCTTTAAAATCTCTCACGACACCTGCCCGCTCTTTTTATACATCCCCCTCTTAATTCTCATATTATAGACTCTTCGGAACGGCGTTTTATTGTGCTCTTGAGAATACCTCGTCAGAGTCAATTGTCACATTCTTATTTCGAGGATCCTTCACCATTGAATGAAAAACCCCAGGTGATGGCCCGCGCCCGCGAATGGCAATTTTTGTGAATCGTACTTCGTAAGCACGAGCCTTTTTCCGTCGATATCGAATTTTGCGAAAATTTATTTAAATTTCGCCGAATTTCGATTTCAGAAAATGCTTACAGATTTAAGAAGATTATTTAAATCCCCTTAAATTTCGTTTGAACAAAGCTCCAATGCAGTTAAACCGATTCGATGAATCAAAGATGAATTCTGTTGATCGGAGATCAAATTTTTATGCAAAATTGCTTAAATCAATTTGTAATTAATTAGAAATGAATTCAAGGGGTTGAAGACTCATCGCACGGAAAAAAATGATCAGTGACAATTCATGTGTAATATTTAAAAAAATACTGAATTCAATGCAGAATATACGGTTCAGGACTGTAATTCAGGCGTTTTACTGGGAATCCATTATAAATTAATGGATTTAATGTAGTTTCTACTTTTCAAACCATTATAAATGCTGATTTACACTGTAAAAAATGCAATGTTCACCGCACAAAAATGACAAAGTAGAAATAACAAGCAGAAACGACGAAATCCACTGTGTTTGAATTGTACAATTTCAAATGGTCTTTGTAGAATGTTCAAAACACATAATTAAAAATTGCAGTGTTCCCAGTAAAAAATCAAATGCGCGCCGCAAAATATGCAACGTCAATTTCAATTTTTACAGTGTGGCACAGTAACGGGACGACCTGCGGCGTGCCACGATCTCTGCATTTCGCTCGAGATCCGCTAGATGGCGTCGGACGGCGCGCCCTCTCGCGCCAGTGAGAGAGCCACCGCGCACCTATAAGGTCCGATGTATTACCAACATCGGCGTCGTCAATTGACGTGCAATTGTTGGAACATCACTCGCGTTCCGTGGTCGAGTAGTCCTATGGACTGAAGATTACATTTTCTTAACAGATCACCATTGCATTTCGGTGACGCTCGTGCTTTTTATGGGTGCGAGGTTAAACTAAATTCGCTTCATTAATTGATCTCACGATTAATTAGTCAAGTACAAGCCCTCTTAGTTATGAGCCTGAGCGAGGATAAATCGACGGCAGTATGGAAGAACGTGCTATCTCAAATTGTGCTAGAAGAACGTGCTATTTCAAATTGTGCTAGAAAAACGCGCTATATCAAATTGTGCTAGAAGAACTAGAAATAAATTGGAATTTATTCAAATATCGAAACGTTTCACTACACTATAATTCATTTTAGAAATAGCAATATTTTCAGTGAAAAATAAAAAACGTACTGCAAAATATACTACGTTCTTTTCAATTTTTACAATGTACACTGTAATTTTTTCACGGGCCCTGGATAATTTTTACAATGTGAAATGTGTAAACAGTTCACCGGATACAACAGAAATATAACGTTTCACATAGTGTACATTTTACTGTTCCACACTGTAAAAATTTGTCTGGTGGATATATACTATGTCATATGTGACATGTGTACATTGTATTAAAGAAATATGCAAATTTCACTGTTTGTCGTTCAAGAAGGGGCTGTTGATGGGGAAAACTGTACAAATTAATGGGAATCTCAGCAGTTCTCACTGATCATTTTTTTCCGTGCGTAAATCGATCAAATCGATTAGATAAATTCATAATTTTTCCTGCATCATGTTTAAACAGTTTGATGAAAAAATCGGTTAAATTTTCAATGCATTGCGTCGGTTTAGTTGATTTTTTAGTGAATTTCGATTTTTTTTACGGTTTTACGCATTTAAGTCCGTTAAAGAAAAAAAAAATTGCGATGAACAACTTCTGTGTTGATTAGCCATAAATACAAACGTCTTTTGCTCGAAACCACAATGGACGCTAACGGTACATTGTTCGACTTAATCGCGCATCGTTTTGCGCTTCAACATAAACGAGAGGGAGAAGAGGAAATGGTCGAATTACGTAAAGGATGGGTCTGAATGCTCGTCAGCTTCACTGCCAGATTCTCTACGACCTGCTCCTCATCTCGCTCTCTCCCTCTTCGTCAACAATATCCACACACGCCACGTGCCGATTTCGCGCACAAAAGGGATCCAATAACTATCCCAGGTATTAGCAATTCAAAATAATAATCAAGCTCCATATCGAAAGCGCGAGAGAGAAAGAGATAGAGACGGAGATATTTTCTTTATGCTTGACCAATTCAATTCGTCGGTTCAAATTAATTATTTATTTAAATTTATCTTAATCGCTGATTAGATAAATTAAAAATGTTATAAATAATACAAATACACAAATGGTAGTAATAACAATAAATTAAGTAATAATATTCATTATTATTATAATAACAAATATATTAATAATATTTATTATTATTATTGTTATTATTATTCATCTTATTCAATATTTGATTTGTTTAAAAGTAAGTTAAAAGATAAGTTGAACCAAAAAATGGCCTTCGGGTAATGAAAATAAATTCTTAATACTATTTTAGTACGTATTTATTTCTCGGCCTGTGTTCTATAAATATGATATTTACATCGGTATATCAAAAGTAGTCGGTGGTGTAGTGGTTAGCGTCCCAGTCTTAGATCGTTAGTTAGGCTCGATAAGTAGGTAGGTTTCAAATCCCAGTCTGGTCTCGTACACATTCCAGGGTCCGCAAATATGCAAGAAAACTAAATCAGTCGGAAAAATCCATGAACTTTCAAATTATCTATTTTTTTTTAAATACAATCCATGTTGAATTTGGGGACATGCGTAAAAACGGGGGTCGCGGGTTCAAACCGCACTGGGGGCAAAATTTTTTTTTTCTTAAAAATTTTTTTTTTTTTCGTTACTAGACTCTTAGAAACTATCAATTAAGAATATGGAACTGATTTTCATCGTAACAACTGATAAATATATGGAAAAAATAAATAATTCTGCACGGGTGGTTATGCATATCTAATTATGTCTAAATTTAGCAAAAAAAGATATGGCGAGATATGTTTATATAAAATCACATCTAGCTATATCTAATTAGATCGCGCCAAATTGAAGATCTAATTAGATCTAAATAATGATATATAATACATAAATATATCTGAACTTTTTTTCTCGGGTTCTCTCATTCGTCCACGTTTCGCGTATGACTTCCGGTTGTGTCTTGTCATTTGATTATGGCGAAAGAGGTAATAAAAAAAGCGTCAACGTCGCGAGAGACGCGCGTAAATACCGCGCCAGACGACGCCGTTTTCTCTTCTACGAGACGAGGATTTTCCTCCACCAAACTCTCCGCAACCCTTGAATCGATAAATCGATGTACAGTCATTAAGTACCATGTATATTCGCCGTCTCGATTTATCTCTCCCTCTCTCTCTCATCTCTATATACACAAATCCACATTCATGTATGTGGATATTTATATGTATATATCGCGTTGTATATATGTATATCGCTATTAATACTGGAACCACTAATAGCGAGAGGCTATAATCTCCGCGGGACAGATGCCTGGCTTGTAAACCGCCTTCAAGCTATATCAGCTCCATTACGATCGATATCGCGTGGGTTTCATCCTCTCTCCTCGTCCCCCAAACTATATACATAGATATATACATATTTTTATGACAAACCTGGGTTACCGGAATCCGCCCCGTGCCCATATAAATATATCCGTGCATCTTTAATTTTCATTCATTCTCTTTAATTAAATTGACATGGGCCATTAGATTGGAATTTTTCCTATTCATGAAATGTAACATCCGAAGAAAAAGTATAGAGAAATCTTCGAGACGCAATTTTGTCGAGTTGATCGTCGTCGAGATATTCAGGCTCGAATCTCTCTTTTCCGCCATTTTTGATTACTTCATTACCTTCAGGGAAATACGATGATCCCTCACTGCACTTATATACGTATTTAGTGCATTATACTCGCCACGTACGGGCAATTTTGTGCTAATGAAAAAACTTTGTACTTTTTTATGCTAATTATGTCTTTCTGAATTGCGTCTCAAATTTTCAAAGGAAATAACTTATTGTTGTTTGTTTGATTTGTACATCGATATAGATTGATTAGAAAGCGTTGATTGGAGTCCGAGTACCCTGCAATCGAATTCGAAACGAATCTACGATAATTAGTCATTACAATAATCACCAATATTTAAAAAAATATATATGGGGCATTCCACACCGATTCAACCTGGGTGGGACCCTTCACCTCCCGATTTTGTCCGTAATTTTTTGTGGTTTTGTAGTTCCTCTGAAGAGCACTCAGGATTTTTTCAGATCTTTTTGGAGAGATTTGACTTGACTATAATTTTACAAACAAACTATTTTTAGCCAATGAATAAAAATCTGAAAAAAATCACAAAAATCCCGTTTTTTATGTGAAAAATTTCAAGTTTTGATGCAAAGTGGGCAAGGGATCTGTTTATAACAATTTTGTTCGGAACTTTTTTTTTTAATAGAAAGCGAAACCTGAATTGAGTGGGCCCTAATGAAAACGTTTTTTAAACACCTTCAATTCATACAAAAACGTTTGAATAACGGCCCACTCAATTCAGGTTCCGCCAATTACAAATTGTTTCGAAAAAGCTCATTATGAACAACCCCTACCCACTTAAGCTCAATGGCTCAAATTTTTCGTATAAAAAACGGGATTTATGTGATTTTTTTCAGATTTTCAAATTTGGGCTAAAAACGATTTGTTTATAAATTATAATCAAGTCAAATCGCTCCAAAAAATCTGAAAAAAATCCCAAGTGCTCTTCACAAGTACTGCAAAACCATAAAAAATTGTGGACAAAATCGGAGAGGTGAAGAGTCAAACCCAGGTAGAATCAGTGTGGAATGCCCTATATGTATATGAGGTAATCCAGCCCAAGTGTGTAAATTCGTTTCCCTCCCCCTCTCGGATTGGTGTCATTTTTTTTATATCATCGCATTGAGTCTAAAATACACCCTCATAATTTTTTCAGATTTTTCCACACATCCCTTATTTCAAATTTTTTTTTTAAATAAAAACGCCATTTTTTAAAAATCTAAAAAAATTATGAAAAAACCATGACAATATATAAAAATTTTCAAGCTATCACATGTAGTAGGCAGATTTTTTTTCTGTATTTTACAAGCTATCAACGTACTCAAAATTCCAAAAAATTCTCAAATAGCTCACCTTGAGCAGATACTCAATTTGAGTACCAAAATATCTGCTCAAGGTGAGCTATTTGAGAATTTTTTGGAATTTTGAGAACGTTAATAGCTTGTAAAACACAGAAAAAATATCTGCTCACTACGAGTAATAGCTTGAAAAATTTTATATATTGTCACGGTTTTTTCAGAAATTTTTTAGATTAAAAAAAAATGACGTTTTGTTCAAAAAAAAAATTTGAAATAAGGGATGTTTGGAAAAATCTGAAAAAATTATGAGGGTGTATTTTAGACTCAATGCGATGATATAAAAAAAATGACAAGTCCGAGAGGGTGAGGGAAACGGGTTTACACACTTGGGCTGTTATACCTCATCCATTGGTGAAAGAGCTAGTAACATTCCATAGAAATCCTGAAGTTCTCAATGACTTTTTAATTTAAGAAACTAATAATTAGTCAACGCGACAAAAATTCCTCAAAGCTTCCCGTTGATCAACTTTGTACGAAATTTCCCATGCATCGTGTTGAAAAAACCGTAATTTTGTTGAACGGGGACCACCGCCGATGTTTTACCTACATATGGCCTCGACGGTCTCTGATTTCTCGCAAAACGTGCCTCCCTTATGCTCCCGCGATTCGCTCAAACTCGTCGACGATTCTCGCAGCCTCCCTCTGTATGTTCTCCCGCTGCACGTGCTTTAATTTCATCAGTTATGAGCACTAATGAAACTGCAGTTTGTCTTTCAGTGAGAGAGTGGCGGGAGGAGGGGGCGGCATTGTTCATTGTCAAAAGAGAGAGAGAGAGAGAGAGAGAGTGAGATGCCAGGTTCTCCACGCTACTATGTGGTTAATGGTGATGTGGTGATGGCCTACGGCCTCCTGGGGTCATAAGCGAGAGAGAAGCCACAAGAGCCTCGCGCACTGTACAAGCTGAACGTTTATTACGAGGGAGGGAAGAGGAGGAGAGGAAATGGGGTGAGCCACAAGGAAACCTCTTGCTCATTGTCCCCATACTCGTGGTTATGAACACAGAAGCTCGTAAATTGTAGATTTTATAACACACGTGCATATATATATATATATAATGGATGTTACATGTTTACGCTCGATGAATTATCGTAATTTCGCAAGGGCAAGGGCTTCAGAATGAAATTAAATTTGAAGGAGGCAACGGCGAAATATTTAACAAAAGGGTTGATTTTTTTGTTGCCTCGGCACATTGATGCGGAACTTGCGGTGGGGATGAGCAAAATTCGTGTGGAAGTTCAGATTCAGAGCAACCATAATTTTATGGGTATTTTATGTCAATTTTGTAGAACACTTATATTACTAAATTTTAATAAATAGTGGTCCCCAGAATAATTGTGTTTTAAACTAATCATCCGTGTATTTTAAAAAGTTGAAAGTGAGGGATTTTCAAATTAACTTCTGCATCAGACTTCTTTCTGCATTCTTTTTTTTCAAATTAACTTCTGCATCAGACAACTTCTTTGTTCTTGTCATTGTTTGAGCCTAAAACAAGGAAGAAACAGTAAATTCAAGGCTTACATATGCAGAGAAATAAAAAAGCCAAGTTGGACTAGTCCAAAAGTTCGCATAAATCGCCATTCCCTCATTTTCAATGGAAATGAGGGAATGACGAATTAAAACATAACCTAAAAAATCTTGCAAATTTGTTACATCTGGATTTTTGTGTATGTTTACTACCCCTAAGTACCTACTTCACAGTGTAGTTAATATTAAGATATAGTAATTCCCTCTTTTTTTCTCCGATGTGAGGTAACGACGCTCAAAAATTCTTTAAATGGGAGCGTTCGTGAATAATTAGAAATACGTTGATGTATCGGCTGTCGGTAAAGGTGTGAAGGAATGATGTTATTTTATGGGACGCACGTAAAAATTATATTTGACAACTTGTTCATTATTTTTTACCACAAATTCCAAAAAATTTTGAAAATCTATTGTATTTTTAATCGATTTGTCAACCTTGCAAACAGATTTTTTGAGAAATTTTTTATTTAAAAATTCGGAAATCTTTCAAGCTGGGATTTGGGACATACTGAGGGAATTATTTTCAAGGTACCATATGAGGTATTCCATACCAAGCCGACCAATCCGTGGACCTCACCATTTATGATTTTGTTGAAAATTTTCTTTTTTTTTGTACGTACTAAAAGCAGTCTCTCAGAATTTTTTTAGATTTTTGTTTCAACCCAACTAACCACAATAAATTGTTCAAAATTTGACACATTTTTTTTTGACATGCTCATAAATCGGAGATATCAAAATAAAACAAAAGATCATTTCTTTCCGTCGTGAGTTGCAGTTTTATAAAAAAAATACAAAAAAAATATCTATATTTATTTTCATACGTTTTTTGAAATTTTAAACACAACATTTTTTTTTCAACTTGAACCCTTTTTATTTTTTTGAAAAAATTCACCACTTTTTAAGAGACATTTTTACAGATACTAAAAAATTGGTAGTTTGTGCTTCTCATAACTTGTATTTTTTTTTTCTATTTTTTACCGCGTGTGAACTATAAGGAATCGTGTTTCTTCCTTGAATTAAAAAATAATTAAAAAATACAAGTTATGAATATCACAAACTGCTAATTTTTTGATATCTATAAAAATGTCTTTTGAAACGTAGTAAATTTTTTCAAAAAAATAAAAAGGTTCCAAGTTGAAAAAAAAATATTTTGCGTTTAAAACTTCACAAAATATTTTTTTTTTTCAACTTGGACCCTTTTTATTTCTTTGACAAAATTCAGCACTTCTTAAAACACATTTTTACAGATACTAAAAAATTGGCAGCTTGTGATATTCATAACTTGTATTTTTTTTTCTATTTTTTAATTCAAGGAGGAAACACGATTCCTTAGTTCACACGCGATAAAAAATAGAAAAAAATACAAGTTATGAGAAGTACAAACTGCTAATTTGTTAGTATCTGTAAAAATGTCTTTTAACAAGTGGTGAATTTTTTCAAAAACATAAAAAGGGTCCAAGTTGAAAAAAAAATATTTCGTGTTTAAAACTTCAAAAAACATATAAAATAAATATCGATATTTTTTTTGTATTTTTTTATAAAACTGCAGCTCAAGACAGAAATAAATGATTTTCTGTATTATTTTGATATCTCCGGTTTTAAGAAAGTTATGAGCATTTAAAAAAAAATGGTGTCAAATGTTGAACAATTTATTGTGGTTAATTGGGTTGAGACAAAAATCTAAAAAAATTCTGAGAGACTGCTTTTAGTACGTAAAAAAAAATGGAAAATTTTCAACAAAATAAAAAATGGTCGGGTCCACGGATTGGTCGGCTTTATATGGAATACCTCATATATTAGTTATTCATTAAAGATACGCATATGGTTCAGTAATTATAATCAACAATATCAACCTCAATAATGATCTTTTCAAAGAAAAAATCGTTACCCTCATATGTCGGTTAGATTTTTGAGAGCACAGGAATTTCGGGATTTCGTGAGAATCACCCTCATAATGAATTATAAAGAAATTTTTTTAAAAAATTATCTCGATATTTTATCGAAATGTGACGATTTTTCAATGCAATGGAAATCGACGGTCCGGAAAATTATTACCACAAAAAATAATCAGGTGTTTCTCAAAACAATTTGTTCCCTCCGACACTCGATCACACGAACGGAGTCATTTTTTTAGCGCATGAGAAAATCATCTTGCCGGAAAAAGCTGATAAATCGCCTACGAAAAAAAATAAATAAATTGGTAAAGTTTCCCAAGAGTCTCGACAATTTGCAGGCTCTCCGGATCCTTAATGCCCATTAATCATCACACGTGTCGTTAGCCAGCTACCGAATAACCCCTATTATTCACGAAAGGAGCGAGAGAAGAAAGAAGGAAAAAGAAAGAAGGACACCTGCCAGAAACACCAGAAACGAAATCTTGTCTCTCGCATCCTCGCTCTTATTTTTTGGTTCCCCTGCCTTTATCGTGCACCCTCTCGCGCCACTTCGATTATTGGCCCGATGTATAATGTATATCGGACTTTCGGATCACATGCGTCTCCGATGTCTATAAACCAAGCGATGAATATCGAAAATAAGTCAAGAGAAAAAGAAGAGAAAGAAGTGAGAAAGTGCGGAGACCTTTACTTCCCCTTTCTCTGGCCCTTCGCCGCATCACACGCTCCACATAAAATATTGATCGACTTCATGGATCTAAAGGGTCACAAGATACCCTGCGAAAAAATATAAATTGACCAAAAATACGCCCTTTTACTTGCCAGGACTTGGAACAACAAAAAAGTGTGAATTCTCATCCCTCTATTCGGAATCCGTCGCGGGATTCCGGGAATGCTCTTTTTCGGGACTCTTCTTTTTCATCCCCTTTTCCCTCCGTCACGGACACTTCAACCCTCCGGAAGGGATGCCCGTTTGAATCGCGACAAGCCAGAGAGCGAAGCGAGTGAAATGGAGAATGAAAGCGAGGGAGAATGTATCGCGGTGGGCGATATTACGTTTTACCCTCGGCGGCTTCATTTCCCGTTTGGAGGAACAAACCGAGAGTTTACCGGACAAAATTTTTCGAGCTCTCCCTCTCGGGTTGTCCTGGACCACTTTCCTCGCTCAAGGCCAGGAAAAGAATATACTGGACGGTATATAGAATTGACTCTGATTCATTAGAAAAAAAAATGCTTCTGTGAAAAAAGACAACTTTCCTCATGATAAATTCAACATAACAATGTATAATACGACAAGAACCAAAAAATTAAATATAAATTCAATTTCAGACCGAACAAAATGAACGCAGAGACATTTTGCTTCAACACCAATTTTTCATGCAATATAGGGGAATGTGGGGCAAAGTGGACACGCGAAAAATTTCAAATTTGGGGGCAAAGTGGACTCGAGCTGAAACTGAAAATAATGTCAAGGTCATAAAATTATTACTTCGAATTCAGACTATATCTGCACAATTCCCGTAACGTTTCATACAGCGTTGAACAATATATTCAAAATAAAAAGCACAGAACACGGAAATCGTAGAATAAAAAAAAATTTCACAAATTTAAAAAACAATAATGGAAAATGAATTTCACGACTCAAAGGTCGATGAATATGTGAAAATGATTTGTTCACTAGCAAAGTAAATTCATAGTACATTTTCCACATGGCAAAAGTTGGAGCAAAGTGAATCTGAAGATTTACCTCGTTTTTTTAAAATTTCATTCGAGGAACGATTCTATTGGGTTTATTTCTCTGTTTATATTGTTAAGTGAATATTTTATTCAGGCATAGTAGATTACACTATCTCTATTTTCGAGAATCACCAAGTATAGATTTTTCTGCATCTGAAAAGGCGTGTCCATTATGCCCCCAAATTTCGTTTTTTACTAAATTCAAAAAACAAGAATGGGAAATGAATTTCACGACTCAAAGGTCGATGAATATATGGAAATACCATGATTTTTTCACTAACAAAGTGAATTCACACCATATTTTCCACATGGAAAAAATTGGAGCAAAATGGATCTGAAGAATTACCACGTTTTTTTTTTTTAATTTCATTCGAGGGACAGTTCTATTGGCTTTAGTTCTTTGTTTATATTGTTAAGTTAATATTTTATTTGGGCATAGTCGATTACAGTGTCTTTATTTTCAAGAAGCACCAATTATAGATTTTTCTGCACCTGAGGAGTCGTGACCATTTTGCCCTCAATTTTTTTTTCAAAATCAGGGAAATTAGGTTCTGGAATCAATTTTGGGACATAAAAGTAGTTAAAAGACCGTGTGCTTACCGACGAAAATCGTTAAATTCCTTAAATGTCCACGTTGCCCCACATTCCCCTATTTTAAACTAAAAAAACAGCTAAAAATCCTCTTTCATCATTTCTCTTTCGAAAAAATCATTTAAACTCTCGCGTAAGGCCCGATACATAAATTTTCATCCCATCTCGATCTGCAATGAGTTTACAAACGATCTTGAAATCGAGAAGCCACTTCAAGCGACTCACAAAGTTACTCATCGGTGTTAATTGCTGATCAAAGATTCCTTTCGTCCCTCTCTTTGCCCGAATACGAATATCTCCGTGTCTCTCGTCTTTTCGCGTCGAAAACAGCTTCCCGGAGCTTCCCCAGGCATTTTCCTCGATCACACGCTTTCGCGCACTTTCGTTAAATCCATATACCTACATATCCTGCAGGTACACGTGGAAGGAAGTCCCGAGGCTCTCGGATCTTTCGCCATATCGGTTTCCATCAGAATGAGCAAAGCCCGCTCGTCAGGGATAGTCAAACAATTTCCCAATGTTAGGTCACACGTAGACGGTGAACAGGACGTTTATCGTGCTCAACATTTTGAAATACTTGAACCGTACGATATTTCCGAGATCTTGTTTGAAACAACTCTGTTCTGTGAGTTAGAAATCGTTGGACCGTGTCCTGGCTTGATAAACACCTTGCGGTTTCCAACGGGACGCCCCAGAAAACCGAGTCAAAGCATCAATTTTACCTATCGTAGAAAAATCGTTTCCTTTCTTCAATATGTAATATTAGGGCGATTTTTTTTCGCCTTTTTTTAATTTTCATCCCTCCCCACCTAAAATGCTGTTGCATATGTCTAAAAGAAACTACCCTGAAAGTTACAGCCCTTAATATTAATGTTGAGTACTCGCCCTTCGCGTGAAAAGATTTCCCATCTAAAATACACGTAAATAAAAAACTTTTTTCTTCAAATTGCTATAACTCCGCGGCATTTCATGCTATCATATTGTCCTTGGTCGCAATTTACGCAGAATTGAACGGTCTTCAAAAGTGTCCTGAGCAGCATAAGTGTAATTTACACTGGTGAGATGGTACGAGTCACTAAAGTTGATTTTGACCCACACTTCTCGTTTTTTTGCTGTTATTTTTGAAATGATCAGCGTTATCGAAAAATTGCAAAGGAAAGTTTTGTTGGAAATTTAATTTCCTACAAAAAAGGTCCTTTAGACCTACTTGAGAAAATTGATATTTCTTGAGATATCGAACCTTAATTTATTTGCGGTATAAAATTTTTACGGTTTATCGAACCAAAAGTTCTTAATTGTTGATATTCCATATCATTTCGCCACTGGTGATATGATATGTGATATGGTGATATGATATAGAATATCAAAAAATTGAAACTTTTGGTTCAATAAACCATAAAAATTGTATACCAAAACCAAGTTAAGGTCCAATATCTCAAGAAATATCAATTTTCGCAAGTAGGTCTAAAGGACTTTTTCTGTAGGAAATTAAATTTCCAACAAAACTTTCCTTTGCAATTTTTCGATAACGTTGATAATTTCGAAAACAACAGCAAAAAAACGAGAAGTGCAGGTCAAAATCAACTTTAGTGACTCGTACCATCTCACCAGTGTAAATTACAGTTACGCTGCTGAGGACACTTTTGAAGATCGTTCAATTCTGCGTACATTGCGACCAAGGACAATATGATAGCATAAAATGCCGCGGAGTTATAGCAATTTGAAGAAAAAAGTTTTTTATTTACGTGTATTTTAGATGGGAAATCTTTTCGCGCGAAGAGCGAGTACTTAATATTAATATTAAGGGCTGTAACTTTCAGGGTAGTTTCTTTCAGACATATGCAATAATATTTTAGGTGGGGAGTGAAAAAAATAAAAAAAAGTAAAAAAAAAATCGCCCTAATGTAATATCACCCACTTTATTTATCGTACTAATTCTTGCGATTGAAAAAAAGTCCATGACATCTGTATGGATCAGAGACTCTGGAAGCGAGAGGTATATCGGGAAAACAACACTCGCCGAGTCTTCGGCACGGGACAATTTATGAGAGCGATCCGAAGAGCACCAAAACGTGCTTTTATTCTTGGGTTAGACGGGCGAAAGAAAAAACGGAAGTCGCGAAGCCTCCCGCGGGTGTATCGGACGTGACGTTGTCGCTTTCGATGGAGCTTTTCCCTACTCAAAGCTTTTACACAGCGACGAAGAAGGGATTGTCTCTCGTTCGTGGTGGATTTAACGTCGAGAATCCCATCTCTCTCCTGCGTAGCAGTGTCAGAGAGAACCGGAGTTAATTGAAGGAAAAAGAGTGAAAAAAAAAAAACAAAGTCTCGCGAGATCGTGCGCGGAAGACAGAGGCAAAGATCTCACGGAGATGACGATACTTTCGCGGTAGAAAATAAATAACATCGGATAGTCGTTATTTTCGAACTCGGATGAGGGTGCCAGACCCTGTTCTGATGAATTTTTATTATCGTTTAGCCACACTTTAGTATACAATTTTCCAGAGCTGGGCAGTACTTGAAGTACTTAAAGAGTACTTCAAGTATGTTAGTTAAATTTTCAAGTACTTATAAAGTGCTTCAAGAATTGTACTTAAATTTTCAAGTACCTTGGCCTGCACTTCAAGTATTGTACTTAAAATTGAAAATACTTTTCTGTGCTTCGAGGACTTTTTCAAGCACAAGTATCAAGTACTTTTGAATGTGACTTGCTGATGGTTGCATGTACAGAGCCTTTGAATATGCAATTGAAAATAACATTTCGCGACGTTTTTTTTTTGAAGATGAACACGAAGTTGGGGTAGTTTTCACAATTCATGTATTATATTCTTTATTTCATCTTTTTCAAACCTGTAACAAAATAAATCGTAATTACAATCGTCAATGCTATTTTTGAATTATTTTTAATTCTTTGTTTAAGAGGAATTCCAGCTCCTCTCAACCACTTTTACATGTTGTATTTTTTTATTTGGCTCAAACTTTTTTCTATTATTGTACCTGTTTATGGAACTTCACTTGATTTTTTTCAAATTTTTTTACCCATGCATTTACAAGATATGATTTTTTGTTGAAATTCGATGATTTTTTTTTCAAATGCTTGTAACTTTGCGAAAAATGGACCAAATCAAGCTTTTTTTTTAAATGTTTGTTTTTGAAGGCACTTTTTGATAAAAAATATTAAAAATTTAACGATATTCATCTTCTACATCGTTTTACCGCTTAAAGCAAAAAAAATGTTAATTTCAAATTTTTATTTTTTTCAAAAAATTTGCTAAGCAACTTTGACTTTTGTAACTATTTTTAACGCTAGGCTAATTCTGGGCAGATTTTTCCTTATATTTTTTTTCATAATTTAAAACCATTTTTTTCCATCACAAGCAAAAAACGTTTTTTTCAAAAGGTGGGACCCGTTTAATTTTTTTCCAAAAATTTGCTAGTAAACTTTGACTATGTTAACTGGTCTTAAAAATCGTTAAAATAGTCAAAGTATCCTTGCAAATAAAAAAAAAAAAAATTAAACGTATCCCTTTTGAAAAAAAAAACGCTTTTCTGTAATGTGATGGAAAAAAATTGTTTTTAATTATGAACAAAATAGAAGGTAAGATCTGCTGACGATTAAACTAGCATTAAAAATAGTCGAAATAGTCAAAGTTTCATAGCAAATTTTTTGAAAAAAAATTAAAAGTGTCCGACCTTTTGAAATCAACGCTTTTTTACTGATCCTGAAAAAAGACTATTTTTAATTATGAATAAAACAGAAGGGAAAATATTCCCACGATGAAACTAGTCTTAAAAATAGTTAATATAGTCAAAGTTTACTAGCAAATTTTTTGAGAAAAATTAAAAGTGTCCGACCTTTTGAAATTAACATTTTTTTGCTTTAAGCGGTAAAACGATATAGAAGATGAATATCGTTGAATTTTTAATATTTTTTATCAAAAAGTGCACTCAAAAACGTACATTTAAAAAAAAAACCTGATTTGGTCCATTTTTCGAGATGTTACAAGCATTTGAAAAAAAAATAATCGAATTTCAACAAAAAATCATATCTTGTAAATGCATCGGTAAAAAAATTTGAAAAAAATCAAGTGAAATTCTTTAAATAGGTACAATAATAGAAAAAAGTTTGAGCCAGATAAAAAAATACAACATCTAAAAGTGGTTGAGATGAGCTGGAATACCTCTCAAATACCTCTGTCCCAATCTGCCTAAACCTAATTTCAGTGTATTGCACAAGGTGAAAATATATTTTGATACAAAAAGTACTCGAATAAAAATCAAATGAGAATAAGGAATCAAATGTTGGTACTAGAACTTACGAGGTATACCTGTAAACTTAAAAAATACTTGACACTTGGTACTTGATTTTTCAAATACTTGTACTTCATCGATTACTTCAAATCTTAAATACTTCAAGTACTTAAGTACGTAGTACTTAAAGTAGTGCCGGTACTTCAAGTACTTACGGTACTTTGTAATTGAAGTACTTTCCGATACTTTTCCCAGCTCTGCAATTTTCTTCGTGATTGCAAAGATGCAATTCTAGCAAAATCATGCAAACTTTCATTAGAGATCTTCGCACAACGACAAAAGTCCAGCTAAGCAAGCATTACGATCGGAAACTGGTCAGTGCCCGACCACTAATGTAACCCTCGACTCGAATTACCGGTTATGAAACGGACGTTGAACGAGACGTTTTTGCATCCACAAAAACGAATGAGATACGTTGAAATTCAGAAATTCTCGGATCAAAATCGCGGGGTGCGGGATGGCCGATGAAATAAAAACTGTGGTCAAGACCCTTCTCCCGAAGGAGAAGTGTTGCACATATACCGAGTGCCAAGAGATGCATGCCCGTAGTAAAAAACTCCATTGAATCGCCAATGGCAACCAATGGTCCTCATACGACTCCATTGGACAATGAATGGGGACCCATTGAGATTTCCGCATTTGTCAATGGCGTACAGGGCTGACCATTGATCAGTGAATGGGTATCCATTGAACATCAAATGCGGATGAATCGAATGATCATCATTACTCAATGATGCTCATTGGAAAGCCAATGCGGATGTATCGAGCGATCAGCATTGCCCAATGGTGTCCATGGGAAGGTAAATGCTGATGAACGAAATGATCCGCTTTACCCAATGATGTCCATTGGAAAGTCAATGCGGATGAACTGAAAGATCAGCATTTCCCACAGATGTTCATTGGAACCCAAATGCGGCTAACGATGAAATGATCAGCATTTACCAAGAATACCCATTGAATAATAAGTAACTACGAATTATACAATGATCAACATTTATCAATAATGTCACTTCATTGACGACTGATCGAATGATGAGCAGCATTCGTTAACGATGTTGCAATCCATATTCGAGGTTCAATGCAGAACAATTGAACCCATCGATTGATGAGAATTTTTCCGAATGCGATATTTCTCAAACGGCGGTGAAGTAATAAAATTAAGTAAGAGTAGATGTCGCTGATTCTCATATATGAACCAAATATTTTCTTCAATTGTAATAAATGCTGATGATTATATCGATGGTCAATCAGTTTAAAATATAATATAATAGTTTAAAATAAAATATAATATAATATATTTAAAAAAAATATATTATATACTGCTCATCAAGTGCGCGTACGTTTGGGATAAATAATTTTTAAAACCGTTTATTTTTAACATATACACATAATTTTATCAGTCCCTCTCAACTCGATTTGTGAGAGGAGAAACGTATATACTTTCATTATCAATCGTCATCTTAATACACTTACAACCTATTTTCTCAATTTTGAGCTTCAATAATTTCTATTAAATGTAATATATATATATACATATATATATATATATATATGATTGCTATATGATTGCTATATATGATATATGACATAATTATTGGTCGTTATGCTAATATTAGCATTATGATTAACCTTACTTACTGATAACTTACTTGATTATTTAATGCGTAATTCCATGTATATATAGCGATCATATGAAAGAATCTCCATTGATGATCCCATTTATTCCCCATTGCCCACAAAAAAAAATAGAGGTGAATATGGCGAATGCACTAGGGAGATTGTCTCCATTGAATCCCCATGGGATAATCCCCATTCCGTTTCAAATGGGGAATTTAATGGCGAAAATGTCCTTAGAAAATTCGGCATTCATATCCATTGGTTTTGTGGGCAATGGGGAATGAGTGGCGAACAGCAATGGAGATTCTTTCGTATAGTAAAAACTCCATTCATCGCCATTGAAAAATCCCCATTCATTCCCCATTGCCAAAATAACCAATGGGGATGAATGCCGAATTGCCTAAAGGGATTGTCTCCATTGAATCCCCATTAGATAATCCCCATTCCGTTTCAAATGGGGAATTCAATGGCGAAAATCCCCTTGGGCAATTCGGCATTCATCTCCATTGGTTATTTTGGCAATGGGGAATGAATGGGGATTTTTCAATGGCGACGAATGGAGTTTTTTACTACGGGTGAAGAGGCAGAGGAGGAGGAAGATGAAACAGGACAACGACTTGAGCCGAAGAATCGGAGGATCGAGATAAAATAAGTCGAGAGTGGGGGAAATTCTTCACTGACGATGGGTAGAGTGGATTGGCGGGGTGGGGGGCCGTATACAGAGAGAGAGGAATGAGAGATATGGCCGTGACCGCGTGGTATGCCCGGAATGTGGCCCGTCATGGAGAACTCGCGAGAGAGGCGAAAGCTTATACCCGCGAGTTTTGTACTCCATATACATATACAGGGTGCCCCGCGAATGAAGATAATCCTCGTGAGGGTAGATTCGTGACGTAATATCGAGTAGAAAAGTCCTTTGTCATTTTTTGATATCATGAACCCCAAAATTGATTTTTATTCAATTAATTATTAACCTAATATGGAGTAGAAAAGCCCCTTGCCATTTTTTTTTTATTTCAAACCTCTGAATTGTCATTAGTTTGATTAATTATTAACGTAATATTGAGTAAAAAAGTCCTCCGCCATTTTTTAAATATTTTTAACCCCTAAATTGTTACTAATTCAATTAATTGATAAAATGCAGGGGTTCAAAATATCGAAAAATGGCAAATGACTTTTCTACTCGACATTACATCACGAATCTACCCTCGCGAGGATTACCTTCGTTCGTGGGACACCCAGTATATGACAGGGAGCTGAACTCTTCCTCTCTTTTACTCATCCTCTTACAAACAGACCGCGATAGTCCTTTTCTTCCGACTCGATCTTGAGCTGCTGGAGAGAAAGATCGTGAAACTCAAAGAAAAAGACAAAAGAAATTTTTCACTCTGACGGAACTTTCTTGAATCTTTTTTCAATAGAACAAAAAATTGCATGCAATAATATAAAAAAGTCTGGCTTTTGAATAATTGTAAATAGATTTGTGCTGATGAAATTTCTTGAAAAATTCTTTAAAACAATATTACCAAAAATAAATTTTCGATTCAATGAAAATAATTAAATAAATGTTCGCTATCGAAAAACCAGTGATCGGCAGTATCGATTTTTTCGTGAACGATATTGATTTCATTAATCATTTTTTCGAAAAATTAATAATTCGTAATTAGTAACAAAATATTTCTAATTTTTCCATAAAAATTAGTACTTGGTGACAAAATATTTTCAATTTTTCTAAAAAATTAATATTTGGCGACAAAATATTTCTAATTTCTCCAAAAAAATTAGTAATTAGCGAAAAAATGTTACCAAGTTTTTTTCTAAATGTAGTACTTGGTAAGGACGATATTACTGATTAATTTAAAAAAAACGGTAATTTGTAGAAAAGTATTGTGTATATTTACGTACTTGTGTGTACAGATTGAGTCAAAGTTATAAGCTCAAACGACTCTATTCAAAAAGTTGTTTTAATTTTTATAATAACTAGATCTTGTGAATATTTCACACATTAGTATTTATTGTATCGAATGTCATACGATGTCACATAAGTTACTATTAATACGAATATTTAATCAGTATTAGTAAAATGCATTAGTAATTTGCTATTTATTTATTACTTTTTCCAAAATTAATACAACATTTCTCCACAAACTATTAATTTTGTTGATTATTTAGCAATATCCTTCTCGCTAATTACTAATTCTTGGAAAAGATTAGTAATATTTGAACGTCAATTACTCATTTTTTTTGGAAAAATTACAAATGTTTTGTCACTAATTATTTATTTATTAGAAAAATTAGTTATATTTTTTTACTAATTATTAACTTTTCAAAAAAATTCGATCATAAAAATTTTTTTTTTGTCGATCACTGCGAAAAACATTATGCGCAATCTTGGCGCCACTTTTGAAAAAACAATTTTGATCGGTACAAAATCGATTTTAAACTCACTTTTCGAAAAATGATCGTTGTACGAAATTCAAAGCGGTACATATAAATCCAACAAGGATTCGATTCTATTATTAATATTTTTTTTTCTTTATTCTTGAGTCCTTTTTACGAAGCATCTCCGATCTCTCTTGACGAATTTGGCACGCCCTGGCAGATGTAGATATAACCAGGAGCGTTTCTTCGTGAATCTTTGCACCGCCCCGTAGTAAAAAACTCCATTGAATCGCCAATGGCAACCAATGGTCCTCATACGACTCCATTGGACAATGAATGGGGACCCATTGAGATTTCCGCATTTTTCAATGGCGTATAGGAACGACCATTGATCAGTGAATGGATATCCATTGAAAAGTCATCATTGCCCAATGACGTCCATTGGACAGCAAATGCGGATGAACCGAATGATCACCATTACTCAATGATGCCCATTGGAAAGCAAATGCTGATGGACCGAGCCATCAGCATTGCCCAATGGTGTCCATTGGAAGGCAAATGCTGATGAACGAAATGATCAGCTTTACCCAATGATGTCCATTGGGAAGTAAATGCGGATGAACTGAATGATCAGCATTACCCAAAGATGTCCATTGGAAACCGCGTCGCGTTAGTTCCGAGACTTGGCGCGAGATGTCGCAGGACGGCAACCCGCTGAACTCCCATACGGATTATGCGAAGAGTATGCTTATCTAAACGATTGTGAGCACGGAATATTAGCAGAAGTCGGTGTCCAAAAAATCCATGCAAGGAATTCTTGCCGACTGATGCCCATGGGATAATCGCCCTATTCCATTTGAAATGGGGAAGTCAATCCTCATTGGAAAATCCCTATTCGATTTCAAATGGGGAATTCAATGGCGAAAATGTCCTTGGGGCAATTCGACATTCATCTCCATTGGTTATTTTGGCAATGGGGAATGAATGGCGATTTTTCAATGGTGACGAATGGAGTTTTTTACAATATGAAAGAATCTCAATTGATTATCGCCATTCATTCCCCATTGCGGACAAAAACCAATGGAGATGAATGCCGAATTGCCTATGGGGATTTTCTTCATTGAATTCCTATAGGATAATCCCCATTCCGTTTCAAATGGGGAAGTCAATCCTCATTGGAAAATCCTCATTCGATTTCAAATGGGGAATTCAATGGCGAAAATCCCCTTAGGCAATTCGGCATTCATCTCCGTTGGTTATTTTGGCAATGGGGAATGAATGGAGATTTTTCAATGGCGACGAATGGAGTTTTTTACTACGGGGCTTACCTAACAATACCATGTTTATTATTCTGTGCTCTGAGAACGGAGAAAAATACGAACAGAGAGGTTTCGATAAAAAAAATTGCGGTTCAGTGAGGGAATATATGGAGTAAAAAGAGGGACTCTGGTATCTGAATTTCGGAGCTACAAGGGTACGATTAGACAGGTGCATCTTTGGGCGGCTCCAGAAAGGGAGGGACAGAGAGAGTGAGAAGACTTTTCGGATCTCTGAAAGTCGCTCTTACGTATAGTCACACCTGCTCCGATCGGAACAACGAAAATCCCGGGGCAAAATAGTCCAGAATCACTGCGTTCGCCTCTCTTTATCTTCCTCCATCTCATCCTCATCCCAAATGGTATCAAACAACCCAAAGAAGATCGGAAATCGATCTCAGCTGCCATCTGTGGCTTCGGGGCAGAGAATTAGACACAAAAAATACATATATAAAATTCGAAAAATAAAAAAATATAAATTCTTCATTATTGCAAGTTTAGTTGAATTTAGTCCATCCCGAGCGATTGCAAAATATGAAAAAATTATTCTTTTCATTCACCAGACAAAAAGATAGAATTTCTCCTGAATACAAGATTTTAATTTTAATTCTTTACAATTATTTGGAATTATTTTTTTTTTGTCCAATTACACGTCGCGATGGTATCGAAAAATTTAATTCTACGGTATTGAAGGTGAAGAAGCTCTACTCAACATTGGACGAAAATCATTCTCTCATGCAGCAGCTTAAAATTAATGATGGGATATTATGGTATTCGAAGGTGCAGCGATGTGGATCTGGGTTAGGAAAAAAAAAAATCGGTTCGGGATTTCACAGTCGGGGCAGATGCGCGTGTTGAGAGGCATTTTTCTCGACCTTCGGACATTTTTTTTCCTCTCGATAATCGTCTATCGACGACGCGAGCAGTGTTTAACTTCGTGTTACTCATCACTCTCGGCAAGGAGATTGACAGCTAAAGGACCATCGTTCGTATACGGCTAGCGGTTTTTTTTTATCATGTCAAAACGATGATGAGGAGACGAATTCGTCAATTCACTCAAAAACACCTGCCTCTGCTACCTGCTCGCATTCTCGATCATTAATAATCAATGGAGAGAAAAATATTGCTCGAGAATGCTGAAAAAAAACTTTCAAATTTATCTTTTAATTTTAGTGGCCTAATTCATTTTATCAATTCAGTTCCAGTTACAGAAATAACGGGAAAGATTTCGTTTATCTGTAATTTGACACTCGAATTTTAACTTTCCAATCGGTTTACTCCCCCTTTTGAATTGTGCCAGAAATATTTTATAAATATATATAAATAGATATAAATATTTTATAAATAACGATTATTGAGATGCAAAACACTCAATTGCGTAAATAATAATAATAATAATAATAATAATAATAATAATAATAATAATAATAATAATAATAATAATAATAATACTCTTCACTCTCCACTCTCGAAACATATTAATAGTTTAACTCCCCGATTATTAAGTTATTACACCTGCGTTCTACCTGCACCCCTTAAAAAAGATACTGACCCGATGGTTACGTCATTATGTGAAAAATGTCTCGAACCCCTCAAAAAACTTACCCTCAAGCTTTTCTGTGTAACATAGGATTAAGGAGAGAAGAAGAAAAGAAGGCGGAGGAAAAAAAATGTGTAAAGGATCGCGATTTCTTTTTATAATAGAAAAATACTTCACACGATTTTCCCATAGGGAAAAGTAAATAAAATCATTTCTCGTTCTTGCAAAAAATCTGCAAAAAATATATATATTTAAAAGAAAAAATTTTCTTAAAATAAATTCTTTCAAGTATAAATGTCCCAATTATTGAACAGATTGGTAAATGCATGCATTCACATGCATGCATTTACTTATTTATAAAAATTTCATTACACATATGGAACTTTTAGCTACCGAAATGTTACCTCACTTGTGCAAAAAAAAAGCTTTAATTAATAGAGAAAAAAATTATTTAATCAGCAACGGAGACCCGATTTGACGACTCGTGGTAACTGCTTATCGTTTTTGCTAAGACGCGCCGCTTCACGCTTAAGGGCATAAAAAATTCAAAAACTGTCGCATCTCAAAAAGTAAAGGCGTTTTAGGTTCCTCAGAAAATTTCTTACAAATAACAATTTTTTTAAAATTTTTTTAATTAATTATTTGTTAAAAAAATACGGTGTTCGATCATTGGGACATAGAAAATGCAGTGTGTCCCAATTATCGAACACTCGAATTCTCCAAGATGGCGTCATTAAACCCATGAAAACATCGAGACAGTTAACGCGTGACAGATCGTGTGAATCGGATTTATTCAAACAAAAACTGTAAGTTCCTGAATAAACTTACCTTTGTTCTTTCAATAATAACTCTAAGATCGTCGAATATATTTTTTATTTTTATTTTCGTGCAATAAACATAAAAAGAAAAGTAAAAAGAGAATATAACCTAGATGTAACCTAAAAATACGGATGTAATGTTCAATATTTTTTGCTCTCCGATATTTCAGTCGAAAAACAAGAAAGCTGCGACTGAATCAAACAAAAACAGAACATAAAAACGAGGAAGCTGAAAATAAAAATAAAATAAAGTTCGAGTTGAAAAGCAAAAATAAACCAAAGGCGAATGAACCAAAAACCTGTCAAAAGAGACTAAATGTATATTTTTGTATTCTTACACGATTATTTGAGTGTTTGATTTTGCTTATGTTTCTTAATATCGTACCCAAAGTAATATTTTCGGAACGGAAAAAGAATTCTCGAGAGCGTTCAATAACTGGGACATATATGCCTGTTCATTATTAGGGACATAGGCACTTCCAGTGTTCAATAATTAGGACATTTGCATGTTTTGCATTGTTATTCTTTTTTTCTCGTTTGAAATCATTTAAAAATAATTCAAAGGGTGATTTTTCGAAAGTAAAAATATCAAAGTATCATTTGAACATGAAATCGATGGTTTTTTTCTTGATTTTATATTTTTTTCTCACCGAATTCAATCCCCAGATCCTTAGCTGTTCAATAATTGGGACATTTACTTTGCCACATCGTAGTTTAAATATTTTGAATGCCAGTTTTGAAGAATTTTATTCATGAAAAATGATTGACGATTCCTGAAGATTGAATTTTTAATTTATCATAACATTCCCCATATTTAAGAAAGTTCTACACACGATGATAAATTACCTCGTTGACGTTGGACCTCTCTCACTTTTCCTGATCCTCTCAAATATCCCACGTATAACCAACTCGACAATGGGACAACATGCGAGTCTGAAAAAAAAGAAATTTTACTCCTCCACGTGTGTAATACATATATAACTCGTCCTTTTTCGCTCGATTTCGAGCGTGACGATTCTGGACTCCTCTCGCCGTTCATTCGACCGAGAGATTTGGTCGGAAGAGACACATGGTACGGAGAAAAACGTGCCGAGGGATTTTCCAACTCCTCCTTCTCACTTTTTTCTCTTTTCTCAAGGAAATCCCATATATCTCTCTTCCCCACGACAATAAGTATCGGCTCGTTGGATTTCTTCCAAGTCGACGAAGACGTCGAGAATCGACCACATCAAGAGGAAGGAAAAAAAAAAACTCGTCCAAAAAATATTCCCACATTTTTTTCAGCTTCTCTTATGGATTTCCCTTCGGCTCCGGTATTTTTTAATAATTTTTTTAACAAAAAATCGAACGATATTCTTTTGTTTAATTATTTTTTTTTTAAACAAAAAATATCCAATAAAAAATCGTTTGAAAAAAATCCTCTGTTTAAGATATTCAAGTAACCATTTTGGAATTTTTTTAGATTATCCAAATGAGTTCTCCGATTATAAAATTATTTTTTATATTTTTTAGCTACGATCTCTGAACGTTTTCCAGAAATCGCTTTTTCCCGTCTTATGAGCCGTTTGAAAAGTAACCGTAATTCTAGAGTTGGAAAAAAAGACATGCAGGACGACTTGAAACCTGACCTTACACTCCGACAATAATTTTTACGGTCATTGAATCGCTCGAGCGAGCCTCAAGAAAATCGTTGAGACAACACGTGACGGCGTTACGAACCTTCGAGTCGTTTTTCCCATAAGTTTTTCATGACTAGAATTTTGTTGCTTCTATTTTCTTGTTCTTAAGAGGATCATATTTCAAACATGTGTGTCGTTGAAGAGGGAATTCAATAGATTTAACCGTGACCACGCACCCGGTGACATTACAGATGGCGGTACCAAAAGAAGTCGCTTCGAAACTCCTTTTTAGAAAATTTTCTAGAAATTCATTCTGTTTACATTCTGCTCAATCTAATTTCATTAATTATGTTGCCGCCCATAATTTAATTTCGATCCATTCGCAATGAAATTCAAGTTACGTGAAAGCTCCTAACATTTCCTTAATTAATAATCCCAAATTAATAAGCCTATCCTAAATTAATAATAATAATAAAATTAATAATCCTAAATTTTCATCTCGAGGATTCTAAGTTCATAATTCTTAACAATAAACGATTTCAAAGGTTTTTGTAGAACGAAGGATAAGCTTTTATATTCTAGTACAACATGCACGTTAAAAAAAAGTTACCAGAGAAAACACTGAGAGAAAAAATTATTGAATTTGTGAACATTAATTAATTTATTAAATGAAAGTATTAATTCGATTATTTATTTGTTGAACCAAGAAAATCACTCTTCATTTAAAAAAATATTTTCACGGATCTATTACTCCATTACATTAAACTCTTATTTAATAGTAACAATTGAATGCATGATAGATTTGATTAAATTTGTATTCAATGGATTAATTACATTGATCACAACATAAACATGAGATTATGTGGATCTAAAAAACGAATTTAAAACGATATTATTTTTTTCGAAAAAATTATTTTCTTGCAATAAAGTCATTATTATTTTACTTCAAAAAATACTTGTATTTAAATAGATTTGATTGAATTTGTATTCATTAGATTAATTACATTTATCGCATCATAAACATTAGATTATTTGAATCTAAAAAACGACTTCAATACGAAATTATTTTTTTCGAAGAAAATTATTTATGGCATCATAAACATGAGATTATTTGGATCTAAAAAATGACTTCAATACGAAGTTATTTTTTTCGAACAAAATTATTTCTTTACAATAAATTCATCATTATTTTACTTCTAACCATATATTTATTTAAATAGATTTTAATAAATTTGCATTCATTGGATTAATTAGATTTATTGCATCATAAACATGAGATTATTTGAATCTGAAAAACGACATCAATATCCAATTTTTTTTTTTTTCGAACAAAATGATTTCTTCGTAATAAATTCATCATTATTTTACTTCTAAAAATATTTCTGTAGTATTTTCAATATTTATTAGATATAAATTTGATTGTGATTATTTTAAAAGAAGCTGTAGTAAAATAAGGAACACATTATGTTATTCCAATAGAATATTTGTTTCGAATGATTAAATTTTTATTTTCTTCAAGCAAAGAACTATCATTTCTATAGTATACTTTAATAGTATACATAAATTGTTAAAAATTAAAAAACTTGTTTCTTAAATGTTTTCTTATATTCGAATCTTCATAACTCCTAAATTTTTTCAAGTGCATAGTAAAAGTCGATAGCGTAATAGGTAGCGTGTTAGGTAGTTAGGTAAGATAGGTATGATGGTAGGTAGGGTCGAGGGTTAGAATCTCGGTCGGACAGAGAAATTAGATCGGAGAATTGGCGCAGATTTGTCTTTTTTTTCTATTTATCTCTTTTTGGGGTCACTAAACTATGTACATTAAATTGATTGGCAAGGGCTATATATTTTTTATAAAATGTTTAGCAACAATTAATAAACACGCAGTTGATTGAATCAATCATTTTTCCTGTTGATTGGACTAATTAATTTCTTGATTCAACAAATTTTTTTTCTCAGTGTTTCCTGTATTAAAAGACATGCATGTTTCGAACGATAAAATGTGTTCTTGATTCAAACAACATATTTCATAAAATTGATAACATATTGTTAGATTCAAGTAAATTCATTTATAGAAACAGAAATTTATGGAATTGACTGAAAAAAATGAACAAAGTAAATATATAAGGGAACCAATCTAATGTTTTGGCGAATAATGAAAAAAAAAAGATTTTTTGCCTTCAAAACTTTATTTCATTGGTTCTAGTATTTTTTTCTCTCAGTGAAGGAATGGAATCGACAGTGAAAGAGAAATAGAGGGGGAAAAAGTGGATACATCGCGAGGAGTATTAAATTTTTAGCCGGGACGATTTATCGTGAATCGTGAAAGGACGATATCACATTGAGCTCACGTTATTCGTTAACACACTTAACTGGAAATACAAGCACTTGAATTCGATTAAGAGAGTTATCGAGGAAAAAAAAAATTCTCGAGATTCTGTGATCGCGAATTTTATGAGTCATTAATTTTCATTGAACGATCTCTCGATAAATACTGATCGAGAAATTTATTCGATCACCCTGCAATAACGAATGCCAAGCTATAAATAAAATTAAGAAAAAACAAACAAATAAGTTGGAGAAAAAAAATCTATAACGAAATTTCCATACAAATATGTATGGAAATTAAATTGCAAAAACTTGATTCGATTGAATCGAAATTGCACAACTGGCTTGATTTATCTTTCACTTCGAATCTTCCATTCAGCCTCGTCGACGTCGTTCTCCATCGCCATATTTATTCAAACGTTACGAAACGTGACGTCACTTTTCGAAATTCCAGTAGCAATGATACGAACCCACTAAAATCCATTCAACGAGTGAAAGGGAGCAAAGGAGATGGCAAATCCATCAACAAACTCGAAAGCGAGAAAATAAGTTTCAACGTCTATAATATATAGATATGTATGTGTATATATCTACATTAGGGTGGTCCTTATTCAGAGCTTGGAAGAATTTTTTATGAGACGTCCCCAAAATCGACTCCAAATAATTCAAAAGCAATATACCCTCATTTTTTCAGATTTTTATCTAGACTCTGACCCCTCCCGAAAAGAGGGAAAATTTCCTTCTTCGGGAAGTCTATCCTCTTTTTAGAAGGGGTTTACGTCTAGATAAAAATCTGAAAAAATTCGTTAATTATTTTTGAATTATTCGGAGTCAATTTGGGGGGCGTCTGATAAAAAATTCGTCCGAGCCCTGAATAAGGACCACCCCAATCTATATACACATATAACGAGAACGTCCAAATCGCCCCCTGTTATTTCTGTCTTTGG
Organism: Alloplasta piceator; assembly: GCA_946863875.1. Classification (NCBI taxonomy): domain Eukaryota; kingdom Metazoa; phylum Arthropoda; class Insecta; order Hymenoptera; family Ichneumonidae; genus Alloplasta; species Alloplasta piceator. The sequence continues at coordinate 2,087,821 of OX333072.1, forward strand.
TGGTACTTTTCTTCATTCTTCGTGGGTACACACTTGAAAAGAGAGAGAGTATGTGGTGAAAAGAGAACCCTGACAAATATTTGCCGAAGCGATCCGTTGTAATAACAGAATTTCAACGAAACACGAATTCGGGCAATTTTCTCGATCCCCGGAACTCACTTCGAGTCCTCGTTGCTCTTTTTTCATCCCTCCAATTTTTTTTTATTTTTATATCCTGAATTGTCGGAGGGTGCTTATAAAAAATAAAAATAGGCAGAATATTTAGTTAAAAATCGGCTTTTAAATCAACTATATGGCAGAAAAACTTTTCGTGAGGTTAATGCAATTTTCTTAAGATTTTTTTTTTTATTCGTTTTCTCTCCCGGACAAAACTTAATTAGCCCCGAAGTAGATCCTTGACTCCCGAGGGACGTTCTATACTTCGAGGTGACACGGAAAGAGACTCGACAACCATGCAATTCTCTTAAACACATTTATACGGGGTATTTCACATCAATTCCTTCGAATTCTAATTTTCACCCTCTCGGATTCCCATTCCCCATTTTTTTTTTTCATTTTTTGAACGGGCTTTGTTCGAAAAAAATGTTAATGAACAGAAGGGCCCAGCACAAAAAAACTTAAAAAAATTCTTTTGATATATGAAGCATTCCACGTCAAGTCGGCCACCCCATTTTTTGAAATCACCAAAAATCGCATACAAATTTTTATAAAGTAGTTCTAACTGTCAAGAAAATTCGTGATTTTTTTCAAATTTTTATATTACATATTTTAGCCGGAAAAAATATAAAAAATTGTATTGTTCCATTTCGTAACTCGAAAATTATTCATCGTACGAAAAAAAAAGTAGAACATGAAATTTAGGATTTTCAACGTTCTTTTTACTAAAATTTTTTACGAACTCCTCCAGAAGCTCTATATGCCATTTTCGAAGCAAATGATGTTTTGATCTTTTTTTTCTCAGAATTGACATCTTCGATTTGTCTGTAGCTTTAACAGTTTTTTACTTGATATATTTACAAACTATAAAAAAATTGGCTCAGTGGAGAATCCATTCCTTCCCATGCGTTTTTCATTCCAAATGAATACACAAATTTCTCTGTGTATTAACAGGGTTGAGACTATCCATAGATATTTTTTAAAGCCCGCATTTTTGTTTATTTTTCGTACTTTTTCAATTTTTTTAACTTTTTTCATTTTTATTTTTTTAAATATCTTTTTGTACCTTTTAAGAAACTTTATCAATGAACCCATGTACACCGATAAAGTCTATTCAAATTAGAGTCAAAGGCTACTCACGTCTCTCGATTGCAAAAAAGAATTAATTTACCCTCTTTGGATACATCGACTTCTATGGCCAATGAGTACTTTTTTAGTTCGATTTGGGCATGATTTTTGGGAATGAAGCAACGATACTGCTTTGTTCCTGGAATCGTCTTCGCAGTATCAAAACGAGATTATTTTATTATTTTTCCCTGTCTACGATGAATAATGATAAAATATCAATATCTACGCTATTTCGTTAAATCACTCTATAATGAATAAATTGTATCAATAAAAATGCATTTGAAATAATGGATTCTCCACTACGCCAATTTTTTTATAGTCTGTAAATTTATCAAGTAAAACACTGTTTGAACTAGAGACGAATCGAATCTGTCAATTCTGAGAAGAAAAAAAAATCAAAACATGATTTGCTCCGAAAATGGCATATAGAGGTTTCGGAGGAGTTTGTAAAAAATTTCAGTGAAAAGGACGTTGAAAATCCTAAATTCTATGTGTTACTTTTTTTTCGTACGATGAATAATTTTCGAGTTACAAAATGGGACAAACGAATTTTTTGTATTTTTTTTCCGGCTCAGAAATGTAATTTAAAAATCTGAAAAAAATCACAAATTTTCTTGATAGTTGGAACTACTTTCTAAAAATTTGTATGCGATTTTTGGCGGATTCAAAAAAATTAGAGTTAGCAAATTTAAGCCATGAGAAAGGAAGTTAGCATTTTCTATGGACGTTAAAAAATTTATTTGAAAAACATTTTTTTTCTAATTATGAAGAGGTAGCAAAAATTGAGGGAAAAAGCGGCAACGCTCGTGGACCTTTCAGCAATCATAATAAAAAATCATGACCGAATTCTGGGAGTACGAAATGCGGGGGTTGATCCCGTTCACGTGGAAGACCCCATACGTATCTTTCACTTTTCCTGGCAACTCTCTCTCGCCCCCTCGGTCTCTCGCTTTTTCACCCCTTTTATCCAAAGGTAATCGGATCCGGCCAATTGACCCACTAATCGACATATTCGCCACGGAAAAGAAAAAACTCGTCGGAACTTGGAAAACGTTTCTCGAGCACTTTTACTCCATGTAAAAAAGTAAAAAAAACCCCCATCAAATATTTGTTCGATGAATGAAAAATCCATGATCAACAGTGCGGAAGGATGTGTGTGCAATTCAATTGTCGAAACTCTGTTTCCTTTCTCTCAGCCTCTCTCATTCCCGTGAACGAGCAAGAGTTGGATTGGATTTTTTTCAAGGACTCCCCCGCGTTTTCTCGCTCCATTTCCATCGATGAAACGAATATCCGAGGTACAAACGATCGCAATCGAAAACAATATCGTGTTTTCAGAATATAACCGCGGAGCTTGCGAGCGGAAATATATTTTGTGAGAAAGAAGAAAAAAAAATTGCAACTGATATAAATACCATTCATTCTTTTCCCCGCGATGTCTCCGATGGTTCGATCGAGCGATTCAATAACAAAAAAACGTCACACGTTGCCAGATATTTTGATGATTCGTGAATGCCCTCCAATGTCCATTTTGATGTTCCGTACAGAACGCAAATAATATTTTTAACTCTCAAACCCTAACAATGGGTCATTCGTGTCCGGGCCGCAATGCATGGTCATGAAAGATGCCTGCACATCTGCATATTTTGCATGAAATTGTAAGAATTTTTTTCGGGTGGAACAAATTTTATCATTTAAGGGTTCAAAGAAGGCCCATGATTTTTTTTTTTAATTTTTCAAGAGTTTTGACATTGTGAAATAAGCGAAAGACACGAAAGACCCATCGTTAGCTTTAATAGTTGCTCAAAACATCGTTAGCTTTAACGAGGGTTGAATTATCAAGAGTCCCGAATTTCGGCTAAGTTTCAATATGAAAGTCAGATATTAAATTTAATAAGCAATCAAGCCTGAAATTTTAATCCCCAAAAGCCGTTTCTGCAGCCATTTCCTTAGAATGTTAAAAACTGAAAAGTCTCGAACAGCTCACACCCAGAAAAAAGATCTAGTACATTTAACTAAATCCTAGTCAAGCGAAATAAATTTTTTAGTTCTCTATTCACGTCAACGAAATTTTTTTTTTTTTTCAATGACCTACTAGGAAAATATATTGCGATCTAATAAATTTTTATTTAATATTAATAAATATTATTTCAAACTGAACAAATATGTATTTAAATGGAATAATTTTTTTTTCAATATTTACACAATATATATTTTTTAATATTTCAATCTTTGAATGTATGCTACACATATGAAGTCTACAATTTCGTAAAGCTTCGTCTTTTCTTAAACAGAAGGGAAAAGAAAAATACCCTTTTTTATGGGAATCCTTTTCGGGAATTCGACCATCTTGCGTTTTGCCGCAATGTTCAATGTATCAAATATACATACCGAAAAAGAAGGATATCAAACATAGACGAGCTTGGAAAGGATATAGGCGCCGAGAGGCAGGTTCGTTTGTGCGAGAGGTAGCCACCTGGCGGATTTTTGGGGTACTGACAAATCTGCAGATATGATCGGATGAGATTACGGGTGAATAGGTACTTAGTAACAACGAATAGAATTTTTCTTCAACGCCTGTTTCTCGATGACAGGGAATTCAAATAAATAAATACAGTGAAAGTAAATATCGCTCAAAATTGGATGGAAAGAAAATTTTCTTTAAGGGGGTTCATCTGAGTCAAAAGAAAAATGTCAATGCTTAACCTCAAAATAAGCGGTGACTAGCGTAGTCATTGATGACAATGCTTAACCTCAAAATAATCAGCATTTTCGAGACTAATTAATTTATTATGAATCTCACAAGTACCTAATCGATTTTATGAAGCTCTAAAAATGTTCCTTAGGATCCTTTTTCATTAATTCTTGAATTTTCGTCAAAATCTGTATTGTAATGATTGCGCATTTAATATTTATAGACGGTATCCCATAAGAGCCCATGTTATTTAGGATTTACGTTTTTATTTATTTCTCACGAACAACGTACCCTCAGGTCTTGAAATGTTAACAGATGACTTTTTAGATATTAATAACTATATTCTGATTTTTTTTATCAACATCTGTATTGTAAATCGTGTACCAGACGAACCTCCTTAAAGTAACTAAAAAATAATCAAATAAACGACTAGATCTTTTTTCTGGGTGCACTCCACTGAATGTAGCGACGAAGGAATTATCGGAGAATTTAATAAAAACTTTGCGGATGGAATTGGACGAGAATTTAGGACCAAATTTCAAATATTTGTGAATATGGCGATGTATACAGTTTCGCAGACCGCGGGCGATCTTCGATGGTAATTCGGGGTATGACCGTGGAAGATGGCATTTTCATGGAGTGGGTATGCGTATATCCGGATGTTATGACTCGGGGAGTTATGAGATACGTTGAGAGTTGTATCGGTCGGCGGGCGTTGCAATTATATCGCTATATACACTCCCGTTCAAAAGTTTGGAAACACCAGTCAATATTTCTTGCCACATTAGAAGTTGCATAACTCCGTCAAAAAAAAAGATAATCGAATTTTTAAAAAAGCGTTTTGACGGGAAAGAATTCAGCTTTATTTTGCGATTTTTGAATATTTTTTATGTTTTTTTTCAATCCGGTACGCATTTTTGTACGTGACTGTTTTTCGGCCTTGTTTCGACCATCGCGAATTGGGCTCATAACTTAAGGATATTTTTTTTTGTCTTTTTTTTCTGCGGTACATTTGAAAGGGTTAGCAGACGCTAACCATTTTTGTTTCTGAAAAATTTTCGTACGATTTTTTATCGCATTGTTATTTCACTTTTGGCTAAAAAAGACAAATTTTGAAAGATGCAACGTAACTCAAAAACTATAGAGTTTAAAAGAAAATGTCAAGTATGAAAAAAGTAGCGCACGGACACACGGAATCGCCTGGAATAATTTCAGAATTTTTCTGTGATTTTTTTTTTTACTATTTTAGCTCGAAACTCTGCTGACGACGTCCCAGCGAAAAATTGTATCCGATTGAAATTTCCGTACTTCTTCATATGATAAAAATCTAAACAAATTCAGCAACATTTGGCATGCAATAAAGAACAATTATTAATAATAATATTGCCCAAAAGTCATTACAAAATGGTTTAAACAGTTGTTTAAACAATTTATTAAGCAGTGATGAACAATGATCAATAATTATTATTGATCATTGTTGTTTATAGCATGCCAAATGTTGCTGCATTTTTTCAGATTTTTATTGTATCACGAAATACGGAAATTTCAATCAGATACAATTTTTGGCTGAGTCAAAAATCATCAGAGTTTCGAGCGAAAATAGTTTAAAAAAAATAAAATTCATAAGAAAATTCTGAAATAATTCCAGGCGATTCCGTGTACATGTACGCTACTTTTTTAATACTTGACATTTTCTCTTAAACTCAGAAGTTTTTGAGTTACGTTGCGTCTTTCAAAATTTGTCTTTTTTAACCAAAAGTGAAATAACTCTGCGAGAAAAAATCGTACGAAAATTTTTCAATAACAAAATTGAAGAATCTGCTAACCCTTTTAAAGGTACCCTAGATAAAAAACACAAAAAAAAATGTCCTCAAGATATGCGCCCCATTCGCGATGGTCGGAAAAGGCCAAAAAACGGTCACGTACAAAAATGCGTACCGAATCGAAAAAAAATCGTAAAAAATATTAAAAAAAAAAAAAAGCAAAATAAAGCCGAATTCCTTCCCGTCAAAACGCTTTTTTCAAAATTCGATTACCTTTATTTTTGACGGAGTTATGCTACTTCTAGTGCGGCAAGAAATAATGACTGGTGTTTCCAAACTTTTGAGAGGGAGTGTATATAAAATCGCCACGCGATATGGCGTGTCTGCGTGGACCCGGTAGCCGAGGAAACTTGCGGCCAATCCTTCTCCTCCTTCCTATTCCGTTTAGGCAGTGAGTTCGGAGTGCGCACACAAACACACACACACACACATCTATATATATGGGAAAGGAGAGGCTTTAGGATGCTTCTTGGCGTAATTGAAATATCTCGATCTGCGCGGACCCGTCTGACTTGACCCCACGACCGCAAACCATGAAATTATACGGAGCGCGCGATTTCAAGACGAAGAGCGAAAATTTTGGCAATGCATTTCTCGCCAAGTGCATCGAGACGTAGGGAGCGATGCTACCCACACGGAAATGTAATATACCGGAAAATATATTTTTCAATATGCGTCAAAATATATTTAAAATATATTTGAAGTGTGCATTATATATTCTAAATACATTTTAGATGTATCTAAAATATATATCAGATATATATTAAATATATAATATGTATATTCTATATAAAAAATATACTCAAAAATATATTCGTGATAAGTACATTTTCGGCAGAAAATATTTCTTTGAAATATATATTAAATATATTTTAGATATATGATTATTGTGCATAAAAATATATTTTTTGATATATGTAAAAACATATATTGTGTATATGTAAACATATATTAAAATTATATCGAAAATATGTAAAACGTACACTCAATATATATGTTTGATGCATTTAGTATATATCTTAAATATATTTTTTACATATATATTGTGTATATTTAAACACCAATTAAAAATGTACCTAAAATATATAGAACATGCACTCAATATATATGTTTGATATATTTAGTATATATCTTCAATACATTTTTTATATTTATATTGTAATATTTTTAAATAGATTAAAAATATACCTAAAATCATATTTGTAATACATACATTTTCGGACAAAATATACTTAATATATCCAAAAATATATTTTCCGTAATATTTGCCGATATATTTTATTTCCATGTGGGTATATTCTTTCAATACACAAATTTTAATACAGATACATGGGGCATTCTACGCATACCAAACATTTTTTCACAAATCTTTCGAACAGTTTTAACGAGTTTAAAAAAATTAATTTTCATAACATTATTCATTTTTTAGTTAAATATGCCATCATGAGTCGAGGCTCATGGGAATTCGGAATTCGAAAAAACAAAAAAAATTGATTTTTGGACTGTTTATTTTATTTTCACACCGGCAAAATTTAGCCAGACTCAAAGTCGTTCCGAGTATTTTCTTGACCACTTTGACTAGACTCTCGGCGTGATGCTCTTCGTGGTCGATCCGAGAAACCACAACTTACAAAGGGGAATGTGGGGCAAAGTGGACACGCGAAAAATTTCAAATTTGGGGGCAAAGCGGTCACAAGCTAAAACTGAAAATAATGTCAAGGTCATCAAATTATTACCTCGAATTCAGACTATACAGTGGACGCTCCCATAATTTGATACGTCGGGACGGGGAACGCTCCCATAATTTGATTTCCCTCTCATTCCCCCACTTTATATCTGTATAGCACATTTTACGGAAATTTATTATTTCTGAAGTGTAAGAATTCCTTTTTCGTTGAGAAATATAGACTAATTGATGATAACATTTAATTCATCGTTTTTAATTGTGTGGAAAATTTGACAATTGAGGTTATGTTGCCCTCTCAGCAAATTATGGGAGCGTGTTGCCATGGTAACGAGTAAAATTGTGGGAGCGATCAAATTATGGGAGATTAAATTGTGTGAGCGTCCACTGTATTTACACGATTCCCGTAACGTTTCATACACTGTTGAACAATATATTCAAAATAAAAAGCACAAAACACGGAAATCGTAAGATTTGGAAATTTTCTTTTTTACAAAATTCAAAAAACAATAATGGGAAATGAATTTCACGACTGAAAGGTCGGTGAATATGTGAAAATACCATGATTTGTTCACTAGCAAAGTGAATGCATAGGTAGTACATTTTCCACATGGGAAAAATTGGAGCAAAGTGAATCTGAAGATTCACCTCGTTTTTTTTTTTAAATTTCATTCGAGGAACGATTCTATTGGCTTTATTTCTTCGTTCATATTGTTAAGTTAATATTTTATTCGGGCATAGTCGATTACAGTGTCTCTATTTTCGAGAATCACCGAGTATAGATTTTTCTGCATCTGAGAAGCCCATTTTGCCCCCAATTTTTTTTTTCAAAATCAGAGAAATTAGGATCGGGAATCAATTTTGGGACATGAAAGTAGTGAAAAGACCGTTTGCTTACCGATGAAAATCGTTAAATTCCTTAAATGTCCACTTTGCCCCACATTCCCCTATATATACATATATACCTATATATATATAACGTGTTTCACTCACTGACTCTCGCGGTGAGTTTCGTCCTTTATACCGCGAAAGAGCAGAATATGCAAAAAAAAAAGAATTTGAGAAACATGAGTCGAGGAGGAAATGCGAATGGTATCGAGTGTCTCGTTCTCGTCAAACTCAAGACAGAACACGACGAATTTTTTGTTATTTTTTTATCATCAAGAAACCTCGAAGGCTCGTTTAATCGTATTGCGTCCGGAAGACACGAAATCGATACTATAAAAAAAAAATTTCGTGGATCTCCGACTCATGATTTATCGAGAGAGAGAGAGAGAGGGAGAGAGAGAGAGAGAGAGAGAGAGAGAGAGAGAGAGAGAGAACATAATTGAAAAAGTGGCTCAGCAAAACTCCAGAAAACGTGATATAGGAGAACGAAAGGGCCATTTTCTCTTATATGATGTATACGTCAATATATATTAGAGTGGCAATATTTTGAGATTCATTGTTCAACTTCGATATACTTTATTAGGATTTTTCGGCTAATATTTGGGAGTAAAACTCAAAATTTAAGAATGGAGGTGAAAATATCGCCACCTTAATCTGACCGATGCTGGACGCACTTGGCCCCGCGGGGCTCGAATGCCAAAGCCCTGAATGTATAATAAGCACTCATGTCGCGGCCCTTGCGGGCTCTCCTCTCTCTCTCTCTCTCTTTCCCTTCGCGTCTCTGCATTTTAGAAAGGTCCTATCGCTCACACATGCCCCCACCCCCTTCATATATTTACCCGTACATAATGCCGTGTATGGGGAATTCCGCGCGAAATGGCACTTGGTCAGAGGTATGGTCATTCGATTGATAATTTTTAAACTAATTTTCAATTTGCGGAATGACCTAAACCTTCGCTCAATTATTTTAGATATAGAATTTCACCTGCGGACAATATTTGTAATTAATTCAAATGAGCAAAATCGACGATTATCGTTTTTGAAAAAAAAAAATGTATTTCGAAAGGGAATTTTTGCGGTTAATTTTGCCTGGAATGACTTGTATAGAAGCAGCAGACGAACTTGGGACGTATATATAGAAAACGTATGAGGATTGCATACGAGAACGTACGGGGACCCGCGAATGAAACGACGACGCACATTTGATTGCAAACGAGAGACGTCCTCCCCTCCCAACCGGAGGCAAACACGCACTCGTTCAGCTCGTATCTTCTACGGTCTTTCTCTATTTCCTTTTTTTTCCCCGGTGCGCGGAGTTTTTATTTTTACTCCTTTTTTTCAAACCACAGCACGCGTTCTTTTTCTTCTTCTCCTGAAACGCGGGCAGAGAAGCCGAGCGAGTGCGTAATAATGCAAAGGAACGACGACGAAGACGTTTTCCCTAGCGTTTCTCGCGTCTCGTTCACCCTCGCCCGACTAACATTTCTATTCCCTTTTTTTCCCCACTTTTTTCAACGTTACCCCTTTTCACCCGATGCAATCTATCTTCTACTCTCGTAAATACGGTCTCGAGCGGCATTTTTCAATTACAAAGTACATTCATGGTACGTGGAAAGAAAGATGCTTGTTTTTGGATCATTTTTTCACTCAGTTTTTTGGAGAGACAAAAAATATAATAATTATGGAAAAAGGTGATAAAGAGTCATGGATGACAGTAGAAAAAATTCCAGAGAATAAAAATGATTATTTCCTTTATAATGATAACATTTTTATTAATTCACACGGAAAAAACGACTTAGTTGATCCAACCAAACACTTATAGTGCTCTGAGCGCCAAAAAACAAGTTGGTTGGATTAATTAGATAGGTGCTTGGATCAACTAGTTGTATTTAGTCGACTTAGTTGTGGTAACTAACCATTTAGTTGCTTGAATCAACTAGTTGTATTTAGGCGACTTAGATTGGGTAACTAACCATTTAGTTGCTTGGATCAACTAGTTGTATTTAGTCGACATGGTTGTGGTAACTAACCATTTAGTTGCTTGGATCAACTAGTTGTATTTAGTCGACTTAGTTGTGATAACTAACCATTTATGTAGTTGCTTGGATCAACTACTTGTATTTAGTCGACTTAGTTGTGGTAACTAACCATTTCATCCAACCAACTATCTAGTTGATCCAACCAATTTCTCTTATGGGGCTCAGAGCACTAAGCTTGGATCAACTAAGTCGTTTTTTCCGTGCACTTGGTCAAGTGGAACCAATATGCTTTTTGATATTCTTGGGCATGGTCCATTAAGAATTTCACAATCAACAATTGTATATTCGTATTCCCCGGACAACTTTCAATTCCAGACTCACCCGATGAACCCCCCTAGAAAACAAATAAAACGACGACAGTGCTTTATCGAATTTGCGAGATATTTGAGCAAAGATTTAAAAAATTGGATACCAAAGAATACACCTTGCAGCATGTTGTAATTTTTTTTTAAGTCTATCAATTGATGAGAGCGGTGAAAAAGTTGTCTTGAAAATTTCAGGCTCGAACGATTCTTTTGCGAACCAAATGACTCGAGCGAATGACACGAAAAGAATAAAACCACGTTTTTTCTTCTTAATTGTAATAGCGAGAGAAAATATAAGAGAGAGAGACGGAACGAATGCGTTATATGTCTGACATTATATGCCTCGCCCACCCAACAATGGATCGACTAATCTTCATTATTGCCGATAGAGAGAGAGAGAGAAAAAAAAAGGCGAGCCAAGTTTTTATTGTCGCTACGACGAATTACGCATGCAGTTAATATCCGTTATTCCATTATAGGCGACAAATATATGTCGCAAAAACGCGCCCCTCCGATCGAGTCTGCAATAACGAATAAATCATTTATCAAGACAATAAATTAATTGTAATTAGCGATTCCAAAACTTTGTCGTCGTCTAGATCAAAATTCTAACATAAGTTACGGGAAACTTTAAAGTTAAAAACCCTATAAAAACGCGATTATACGATTTTCGTAACCCCCATCAATAAACGTACTTGTCGTAAGACCCTTGCTTTGAGAAATGAAGGATTTACGTTGAAAAAATTTACAGGTCCGAAATGTTACAATTTTATTACGGATCAATAAGAAAGGAAAACGGAGTTCGTGATCAGAATATGCACGAAAAAGTACTTTTCAAAAAAAAAACGATGGTGCTCATTTGAATTCACAGGGTTTGCGGTTAAAGTGGGCAATGCGAAGTTTATTAGCATCGAGCGATTAAGCGAATGCATACTTACGGGATAAAAAAAAATCTCACTTACGGTGAAGAAAACTTTTACGGCGGAGGAATTTGAGGAAAATCTTTATTTGATTGGACGGAAGTGAGAAAAATCACTTAAAATCCGAGATAATACCCAAAGAAAACAAAGAGAGATAAAGTGAGTTGGCTCTTAAATACGAACTACCGCCTTAAATATACTCTCGAGACTCGAGATTATCCCGCATTTCGGTGAGACTTTTATTTTATTTTTCTTTCCTCCGTCAGATTTATTTCGGCGAGTTTTCCATTTTCCCGTTGGTTTTCTTAAATCGTTATACATATATAGGAATCTTTGGCTCGTTTTCTCGAGTTTCCCCTTCTTGTGAAGGATACTACTTTTGGGGCAATCAACATTTTCGTCATGAAAATTAAACGTGCTAATTTTATTCTTTCGCTTCTATTTTCGCATTCAGTATCGAGGTTGATTATGAAAATTTTCCGTTTTACGATTCATTTTATTCCAGCATTTTCAGAACGGTTAAAAGACCTTCTGAAAAACTATCTCTCATCAAAAACTCTTGGCGTTCTGTTAAAAAATTATGTTTAAATATGAAAAATAATTGCACTGAATCAATATCATAATAACAATGATGATGAACCAAAAAATAATAATAACGAACCCCGTTAAATCAATCGAAAAATTGATATGCCAACGACGGAGCAAAAAATCCTATTTATGTCACTCAGTACAATAATGGACGCTTTTACGTCCGTAAGCGGACGTGAAAACGTCCATATTGCACCTCGTGATATAAAATATCGTACATCACTCGTCAGAAAATGTTTTTACGTCCTCGTGATGGAATGTACTATTATTGCACTCTGTACGTAAAAGACCGATTTTACGCACACTTCGTGTGCGTGAAATGGGCTTTTAAGCCCTCGTGCAATAATAGTATATTACGATACTAGTGCGATGAAACTTTTTCTGACGAGTGTGAGTTTGCAGCATGAGCCAAAGGCGAATGTTGCAATCACACGAGTTGAGAAAAAGTTTCTCGCACTAGTATCGTACGAAATTTTATTGTACGAGTGCGCCAAGTGTCAGTTTAAGCACGCGCAGCGTGCGCAAAGTGGCACTTTGCGCACGGAGTGCATTCAAATTTTGTATGACACTCGTCAGGAAAAGTTTCATCGTACTCGTATCATAATGTACTATTAAAAAAAAATAGTATATTACGATACTAGTGCGATGAAACTTTTTCTGACGAGTGTGAGTTTGCAGCATGAGCCAAAGGCGAATGTTGCAATCATACAAGTTGAGAAAAAGTTTCTCGCACTAGTATCGTACGAAATTTTATTGTACGAGTGCGCCAAGTGCCAGTTTGAGCACGCGCTGCGTGCGCAAAGTGGCACTTTGCGCACGGAGTGCAATAAAGACTATTTTAAAAGAACAGAAGGTGGTAAATTTAATCGGGAAAAAATGTATTAAAAGAGAGTGTTTGTTATGCACAACGCAGATGGTGAAATTCTTTCGAGAATTTCGCGTTACCACATGCACAAAAGCCGTGAAAGTCGGACGGAAGCTAAAAGACTGAGAAAACAATGCAGAGTATAAAAAAACGGAACTCCAAAGAAAGAAAAATCATGGAAAAAAACGAGAAGGGTGAGAAAAGGGTGTTCGAGGGGTGAAGGGTTGGTCGACGCAAATAGCGGCTGCAGGGCAAGAGTGAAAAACCACACACACGTGACTGCGCAACTTGAACAAAAAAGAATCGTCACCAGCAAAGAGAGAGAGAGGGAGAGAGAGAGAGAGAGAGAGAGAGAGAGAGAGAGAGAAAAGAGAAGACAGAAAAAGGAACACATTTTCCCGAGGATTTTCACCCACAATACGAGTGCAGAGGGCTCCGCATGAGCTCGTGAAAACATCGAAAGAGAACCCGATCGGATTTCAATGTTACGTCGTGTGTGTTTTTCCTTGTATATGTTTGAATGTTCGGCTTGGAACGAAAAGGGCCGGAATTTTCGAGACTCGAAACGGGATGCTGTGAAATTCGAGCCCTTTTGTTTTTCGCCACTCGATATAATGGGCATAGGGGAAACAAAAAAAAACGTGTATCGTCAACCATGAGACAAAAGACAACGCCGTTGGACAGTTCGTGGTGGCTGTGTGTGCCGCGTTATTTCCCCTCTCATCCCTCTTGCCCTTTTCAACCTTTCTCATTCATCGTATTCTTGTTTGTAAAGTCAAATGACGTTCCCCGTCGATTCGACGCATCCGTTTGCCCTATGGGACTCTCTTTCCTTCTCTCCCTCTCTCTCTCTTTCTCTCTCTCTCTCTCTCTCTCTCTCTCTCTCTCTCTCTCTCTCTCTCTCTCTCTCTCTCTCTCTCTCTCTTACCCTCTTCCTGTCTGTGAAAGCGAATGTGGCACAAAATGGACCACAGTTAAGAAATCAAAGACGTTTTATCAAATTACAGAACATAATTCAAGAATTTTTAAGTAAATTGAAGGTGGGAAAGCTACTTCGGCCTTTTGGTTACTTTAAAGTCTCTTTTAGAGGACTGACGACGCATTTTCTTGATGAAGGTATTTCGAAACTAGGTGAAAAATTTGTGATCGTGAGGTTGAAATTTGTACTTATATATCGAATAATTACTTATATGTATGTGAATTTATATATGGGGCATTCCTATTGAAATTTCCACGTCCAAACCCGGACCCTCTTGAATAATATTATGAAAAAAAAATTCCGAAAAGCATTCTGAAAAAGAAAGGACACGTATTTTTTTTGTTAAGGCCGAGAATTGATATTTTTCGTCGTACAATTTTAGTAAAAAACCCAAATTTTTTACTAACTCTCTACTCTAAACACGTAGTAATTCGAGATCCTATTGAAAAACGCATCGGACAAAACTTGTTCGTTATAGAACGAATAAAACAATTGATATTAAAAAAAAAATTGTGGCCACACGAAAGTTTGTTTTTACTTCATAAAACACAAAAAAACGTTTTTTCAGCAAATACGCCACCTCGAATTATAAAATAAAAAAATTGTAAAAATTCTGTAGGAAATCACTAAATTTTTAAGACCAGAATGAGAATGGCAAGATTAAAATCCGGAAAGCTACAGCCAATCGAAGTTTCATCTTGATGGACCTTATTTTCGAGCCGGATCATGCAGAACTATATATTCTCGAAAAATTATATACAGAAATACATTTGAATATTTATTTAATTGGGGGGGGGTCGAAAACCCGACTAGCAAATGTTCCGACGGGCCGAAGTCCCGAATTTCACGACGACGAACCGTTCGAATAACGAAGGATCAAAATTACGAACGCCGGAAAACAGAAAGCGAAGCCCCGCCCAGCGCATCTCTCTCTCTCCTACACATGGGGCACGCATAAGCGGCGCATTCGGGACTTCGGCCCGTCGGAATATTTGCTAGTCGGGTTTTCGATCCCGCCCCCTTTTTTAGTGTTACCTATAACTTCGAAAATAGGTAAAAATTAAAAGTTATGAATATTACAAGCTGCGAATTTTTTAGTACTTGTAAAAATGTCTCTCAAAAAGCGGTGAATTTTTTCAAAAAAATCAAAATGGTCGAGGTTAAAAAAATCTGTTTTCGGTTGAAAACTGAAAAAAACATGAAAATTAATTTCGATATTTTTTTTGCACTTTTTTCATGAAACTATGACTCAAGACGAAAACAAATGATTTCCTATCTTATTGTGATATCTTTGTTTTTCAAAAAGTTATGCGCGGTTGAAAAAAAAAATTGAGTGAAATTTTGAAAAATTTATTGTGGTTGGGAGGGTTGACATAAAAATCTAAAAAAATTATGGAAGACTGCTTTCAGTACGTACAAAAACATAGAAAATTTTCAAAAAAAAAATTAAAATGGTCGTGACTGGTCGGTTTCGTATGGAATGCCTCATATATATAATATGCGCTACCACATCTCGGAAATATTCGTAGCGGTTTGAAAAGTCGTCGCTTGCCCAACCGGACGAGCGTCGGACACGTTCACGTGAACATGAAAGCGTCTAGCACGAAACTACACTATATACAATGCATTGTATATGTATATGAGGCATTCCACGTCAAGTCAGCCACCCCATTTTTTGAAATCACCAAAAATCGCACACAAATTTTTAGAAAGTAGTTCTAACTATCAAGAAAATTTGTGATTTTTTTCAGATTTTCAAATTACATTTTTTAGCCGGAAAAAAATACAAAAAATTCGTTTGTCCCATTTTGTAACTCGAAAATTATTCATCGTACGAAAAAAAAGTAGAACATAAAATTTAGGATTTTCAACGTGCTTTTCACTGAAATTTTTTACAAACTCCTCCGAAAGCTCTATATACCATTTTCGGAGCAAATACTGTTTTGATATTTTTTTTCTCAGAATTGACATCTTCGATTCGTCTGTACTTTTAACAATTTTTTACTTGATATATTTATAGACTATCAAAAAATTGGCGTAATGGAGATCGTAGACAGGGAAAAATATTAAAATAATCTCGTTTTCATACTGCGAAGACGATTCCAGGAACATTCCCAAAAATCCGGACTTGACATGGAATGCCTCATATGTAAGAGAAGCAAGCCTCGCATTTCGGATATCCGGCTTAGCCAAGTCCAGACCGCAGAGGAATACGTATCGGATGCACCAGACTCGTTCTCCATCTCATCTCCAACGCGTTTTCCTCACATATCGGATATTACATGCAAAATGGTCGATTTTAACGAAATTTTCTGAACATTCCAATATTTTAAATGCCGAATTACTGATTCGAAAGTGCATTTCGTCATCTTTGACAGTATCTTTGTTGTTTTTACGTTGAGAATTCCCAAAGATGCGAAGAAGGTGATGAAATTTGGAAGAAAGGGAAAAAAATTATTTATTCCGCATAAGAGGAAATCCAAGAATTATAGAGCTGTAATTTCACACACTTTTCGTGTAAAATAGGTCGATTTTGCACAATACGAATGAAAAACAATGATGAAAAAAGTTGACTATTCGAGACGGAATGTCCCATACATTTTCTGCACACGTGATTCTCGCTCTTCATTTTCTTTACTCTATGTTTCGCATATCCGAGGCTCTGCGCATGATTTTCTCGCTTTTTCAGCCCCTGATATAAACATGGAAGACGATATATGCAGAGCGAGAGAATACACATGTGACGTACATATGGGAGTCTCCGTATGAGCCAAAAAGTTTCACGCTAGTTTATTTCTGTTGGATCGATCCCATATACAAGTCTCGAAACTGGCTTTACCGAGATTTCGTCAGGGGGATTTTGAGGATTATCCGCGCTTCAATGAAATTTTCAGATTTCGAATATTCCATACGCCAACTCGATAAAAATAAAATTATCGATAAAATGCTCTTAACAGGGCAAGAAGCCATATTTGCCAAAAACAAACCCCATTGAAAGGTTTCCTTGAAAGAATCCATGAAAATGCCGATTGTTTTCGGCTGTCAACTAAACGTATTTGTTTTTATCAAGTTTCTCCTTGATGGCAAAAAATATATCAAAGATACACGAAAACATGAGCTGTGAATCGGGTCAGGATTTTTTTTTTTTTAAATGCACTGAGAAATTTTTTTTGTTGAAAATGCAAAAATTTGTTTGACTCAACCAAATATTTGTTTTCGGACGTTCAACGAGATCATTTTGGTAATTCAACAAAGATACAGTCGAAATTTTAGTTAAATCGGTTAAATCGTTGCTTGAATGGGCAAAGTTTCAGTTCAATCAAATAAATATCTTTGTACCAAATAAATTGTGTGATTGAAAATACGAATTGTTTTTTTGTTACAGCTAAATCTATTTAGTTAAAATAGACTAAAAATCAACGAAATATTTCTGTAAAGCAACTCAGTAACGTGTAAATTGGACTAAACTGTATCTGGAAATTGACCAAATAATTTCGTTCAACTCTTATCTTATGGTTAACCAAATCCATTTGTCGAATTAATTATACACTGAAAAAAACGTACTGCCGCAGTGGCTATTTTTTGGTAAGCCTCCGCAAACTTTACCGCTACGGTCCCCACCAAAGCACAACTGTGAGCCGAGCCATTTCGTATCGGCCGACGAGCTATATTTTAGTTTGCTGACGGTGGGCAATCGCGATTTGCGCACGGTGGCCAACCGGCATGCTAATCGTAGATAAACAATATATCTGGATGGAAAGTATATCCCGTTTTCTTATTCAACCAGATATATGCCGGATAACCACCGTATGAGAAAAATATATATTCATAACCTAAATATTCAATCGATAAGGATTATTAATTAAAAATATTATATTTTTTAATTATTAATCGTTATTGATTATTCTCGCGTGATTGAATTGAATATTTAGGTTATAAATGTATGTAATATCAAATATGAAAATAATGAAAATTTAAATAACAATAATATTAGGAAAATGAGTAACAGTTTGATATTAGACGTAAGAATGTATTTCAAAGACAACATAAATTATTACAAAAAGTAATTAAACATAATATTATTGTGACATCACACGCTCGCGACGCTCACATGCATACTATAGCGCCTATTCACTGGTATCGGCAAATCAGCTATATAAGGTAACGCTCTAGCGCCAGTTTTAATGCTTGAAACGGCAATATCATTGTAGCGGTACTATGAAGTATTAAAATTTGGCGATCGGGGCAGTACGTTTAGCTCGAGTTACCACCAGCTGACAGCTAAACAAAATACCGTTGCTGCGGCAGACCAGTACTTTTCAGTGTAGTTTCATTATTTCAAACAAATTAATATTGAATCAACTGAATTTTTTCAACTAAATGGATTTAGTTGTTTTAACTGAACTTTTTTTCTCAGCGTGATGAGTTCCTTCGAAAATAATTCTTGAAAATTTCAATTTTTTTCAGCCCATTTTTGAATAAGCTATTCATAAGGCTCATATTCGAATGATCGGAAGAATTTTTTTCTCACTGCGGGAACAAAATATGATAAATCAACGAGAAATTCTACACACATTGCAATTGGAAAAGCCTGATTTTCCAACCGCGCTCGATCGATCCAAATGATTATATATAATGATCGATTGATTGATTTTCCCGAAATCAATGAGTTTTTTTTCGTGTGTTAACAGGCGGAGGAATTGAATACCATTGTCGGTAATGCTTTTCGCATGGCGTACGTAGCGCAGCTGCAACGCCAGCCGATCCTTCAAGATGTGATAACGCCACAATCGTCGCCCGTCTATCGCAACAAGGACAAACAGGAGGAGCAACGAAACGCTTGGGTGAGCTAAATCTTTCGATCCTTCAACTTTTTAGCGTACTTGTAGAAAAAAAAATTATTTTCAAAGTATCTTTTCATCGCGAAAAAAAAAATCAGAGCACATTTCATCCGACTCATGATGAGTTTTTAAATATTGTTCCAATTTTTTTTTTTTTTTTTTTTACTTTGCATTATTCGTAATCAGCGATATGTCTTCTACCAAAATATGGTTTAAAACGATTAGAAAAAAAATGTCCTTATTTTTGGCCGATTTTTAGACACCCCAAAATACTCAAATTTCAAGTTCTTACAACTTCACTTCGCTTTGACCGATTCCAAAAATTCTTTTTCGTACGTAAAGGTTGTGACTAAAGAGCAGTTTGAAAATCGCCGAAAAAAATGGAAAGAAAAAAATGAAAGGACTTGAAACATTTGAAAAAATTTATGCTCGAACTTTAAAAATCTAGCATAAATTGAAAATTGATCGAAATCGGATGAAACAAACGGCGTTTTGAAGCTTCAACGATTGCAAAGAGAATGAGACCAAGTTGCATTTTGTGTATTTCGTCTTACTACACACGAATCGTTATTTTTATATTAAAAGCAAGGAGTTTACACTATCCATAGCGCCCTAGTTGCGTTTGTTTTATGGTGGCCAGAATCTCCTATATTTTGTATATCTTTCGGTACAAAAAAAATAACGAGCAATTGAGAAAAATATTCTCGAAGGTTTAAATGTATAGTATATAAGGCATTCCACGTCAAGTCAGCCACCCCATTTTTTAAAATCGCCAAAAATCGCATACAAATTTTTAAAAAGTAGTTCCAACTTTCAAGAAAATTTGTGATTTTTTTCAGATTTTTAAATTACATTTTTTAGCCGGAAAAAAATACAAAAAATTCGTTTGTCCCATTTTGTAAATCGAAAATTATTCATGGTACGAAAAAAAAACGTACAACATAAAATTTACGATTTTCAACGTGCTTCTCACTGAAATTTTTTACAAATTCCTCCGAAAGCTCTATATGCCATTTTCGGAGCAAATCATGTTTTGATATTTATTTTTTCAGAATTGACATCTTCGATTCGTCTGTAGATTTAACAGTTTTTTACTTGATATATTTACAGACTCTAAAGAAATTGGCGTAGTGGAGAATCCATTATTTCAAATGCATTTTATTGATAGAGTGATTTAACGAAATAGCGTAGATATTGATATTTTATCATTATTAATCGTAGACGGGGAAAAATAATAAAATAATCTCGTTTTGATACTGCGAAGAAGATTCCAGGAACAGAGCAGTATCATTGCTTCATTTCCAAAAATCATGCCCAAATCGAACTAAAAAAGTACTCATTGGCCATAGAAACGTCGGTGTATCCAAAGAGAGTAAATTTTTTGCAATCGAGAAACTCGAGTAGCCTTTTACTTTAATTTGAATAGACTTTATCGGTGTACATGGGTCCATTGATAAAGTTTATTAAAATGTACAAAAAGATATTTAAAAAAATAAAAATGAAAAAAATTGTAAAAAATTGAAAAAGTACAATAAATGAACAAAAATGCGGGCTTTGGAAAATATCCATGAATAGTTTCAACCCTGTTAATGCACAGAGAAATTTGTGTATTCGTTTGGGATGAAAAACGCATGGGAAGGAATGGATTCTCCACTGAGCCAATTTTTTTATAGTCTGTAAATATATCAAGCAAGAAACTGTTACAATTATAGACAAATCGAAGATATCAACTCTGAGAAAAAAAGTATCAAATCATTATTTGCTCCGAAAATGGCATATAGAGCTTTCGGAGGAGTTCGTTAAAAATTCCAGTGAAAAGCCCGTTGAAAATCCTAAATTTCATGTTGTACTTTTTTTTCGTACGATGAATAATTTTCGAGTTACGAAATGGAACAAGAAATTTTTTTGTATTTTTTTCCGGCTAAAATGTGTAATATAAATATCCATAGTTCACATAACTTCCTTTAACACACAGTATGGCGATCAAATTTGGCTTCCTCATAAAGGAAGCTTTGTTAACTATTGGAAAATATTAGTAATCAATGTGCAAATTCAATCGATTTTCGCCAAATTTGATGGCGAATAACATTGATAGCTATACTGGCTCTCTACAAAATTTCATAGCAATATCTAAAAAATTTCAAAAGTCATAGCGTTAACGCTTCTTTTATAAAAATTTAAAATTTGATAAAAATTTAATCATTCGATCGATTTTCGTCAAATTTAATAACGAACATCCTCGATAGCTATATTAACTCTGTACAAAGTTTCAGTGCAATATCTTAAAAATTGCACAAGTCAGAGCGTTTACGCTATTTTTCAAAAAATTAAAAATTTCATAAAATGTTAGTCCCTCGATGGATTTTTGCCAAATTTAATAGCGAACAACCTCGATAGCTATGTTGGCTCTGTGCAAAGTTTCAGTACAATATCTTAAAAATTGCACAAGTTAGAGCGTTTATGCTATTTTTCAAAAAATTCAAAATTTCATAAAATTTTAATCCCTCGATGGATTTTCGCCAAATTCAATACCAAACAACCTTAATAGCTATACTAATTCTGTACAAAGTTTGAGTGCAATATCTTAAAAATTGCAGAGGCTAGAGCGTTTACGCCATTCTTGCAAAAACGAAAAAAGTCGATAAAATCTGAACACCCGTTATAATTAAAACAAATTTTTTTTCATAATGAAGAGCAATTCGTTCTCGACAAGTGTGCCAAATTTTAGCTTGATATCTCGAAGCGTTCTCGAGTTATTAATTATTTACATCTGAAACTCAGGATACACACACACACACACACATCCATCCGGACATTTTTTCTAAATATGATTTTTCGATGTTTTAGGACATTTTGAACATATTGGCATAAAAATCGCGAAAAAAAAATTTTTCACGAAAACAAAGCTTCCTTTATGAGGAAGCAAAATCTGAAAAAAATCAAGAATTTTCTTGACAGTTGGAACTAGTTTATAAAAATTTGTATGCGATTTTTGGTGATTTCAAAAAATGGTGTGGTCGACTTGACGTCGAATGCCTCATATACGACTGAATGAAATTGTCTAACAGATATATTGTATTTTTTCAACAATTATGTCTCTGTGAAATTTCAAATAAATCGAAATGTTAAATTGCACAATTGCAAATGTAAATTTCCTCGTATTGCACAAATGGTCGAACGATTTATTTCGATCGTTCGAAACTCTGCGATTAGCCGGATGAACTAGTTACCCCAAATGTTTGCCAATGTTAAACTAGCCTGCTTGAATGGTAGATACCAATTTCGTAAACTCTGCTCTCCCTCTCCCTTTCTCGCTTTCGCCATTAAATCGATCACTGGGATCTTCCGATATTCGGGAAATTACTCCGGAGAAGTTGGGATACTCTTTCGTAATCGGCCGAAGGTTTTTCAGTAAAAAGAAGCATGCAAAACTGTCGTAAAGGGCTATCCCAATAAATAGTAGAAAAAATAGTTCAGGTTCAGTAATTGTTATCTCGATAAAAAAAAAACACCCAGTTCAATTGGTTTTTTTAAAATTAAATTCATATTAATATTAATTATTGATTAGCATAAAAATTAAATTCAAAATTAAATTCATTTGTTTAAAAGCAAAATTAAATTCAGATTAATGTTAATTTTTTAATTAGAAACAAAAATCGTATTGAATAATCAACGTTTGAAATATACAAGAAAATTAAATGCAGCTGCCCTGAGAATGTCCAACGAGCTTCGCGATGATCCGTTTACCGAAATAATACGCACAAGTTGGTGAAGCAAACTATCCCTTATGTACATATTCCATTTACCGAGACTCTGACTCTCCGGTGTTAATTATAAATTTGACCCACGAGAACGATTTATGCTCTACGACGTTCGGTTTCCTGATAAAGACGCCCAGAAATCGAGCAGACTCGAAATCAGAGTTGTAAAAATATTAATGTAAAAGTAATGCATTACACATTACTTTAAACAATGTGTATAGAATAAGTTTTCCATTACAAATTATAAAAATAACGTGTAACGTAATGAATTACAAAATTGACGTAATAATAATTAATTACAAAAGTTACGTAATGAATGAATGTTCCATTACAAATAAAAATAGTGATGTGTAATGGATGCGTGTTCCATTACAAGTAAAAAAAAGTAATGTGTAATGTATGCATGTTCCATTACAAATAATAAAAGTAATGTGTAATGGATGCATGTACCATTACAAATAAAAAGAAATAATGTGTAATGAATGAGTGCTCCATTAAAAATTACAATTGAAAAAAAAAGTAATTTGTAGTGGAGAATATTCTATTACAAATCAGTGTGTTTCTACCACAATTTGGAGCAGGTAATATTTTGCTCACAGGTAAGTCTATTAATTTTTCAATGAAAATAATATATGTGTCATTCCATATCAATTCAACGACGTTTTGACGGTGACCCCTTCGATTTTGTTTATTTTTTAATATGTTATTATACATGCAAAAAGAAGTATCCATGCCAATTTTTAGCTCTCTATCTTAAACCATACCGAAGTTATAGATTTTTCAAGAATATACTTAAAATAATCATAACTTCTACATTAACCAAGATATTGTAATTTGTCAAGGAGTCATTTTTTTTTGTTTTTCACGGTACTTTTTGAAAAAAATATTAAAAATTAAGAGAAACAAATTTTTAATGTGTTTTTAACTGTTTTAAGCTAAAAAATTGGATTTTCTCTCAATGGGACCCCTTCGTTTTTTTCAAAAAAAATTATAAAATTCTACGTAAAAAAACAAAATTTTTGAGATTTTACCGAAGAGGGGATTCAAATAACTTCTTATCGAAAAAAAATTTCTACATTCTGCAAACTTCTATATTAACCAAGATATTGTAATTTGTCAAGAGGTCATCTTTTTTTGTTTTTCAATGTACTTTCTGAAAAAAAGATCAAAAATTAAGAAAAACAAATTTTTAATGTCTTTTTAACTGTTTTAAGCTAAAAAATTGGATTTTCTCCTAATGGGATCCCTTCGATTTTTTTCTAAAAAAATCATAAAATTCTACGTAAAAAAATAAATTTTTTGAGATTTTACCGAAGAGGGATTCACATAACTTCTTATTGAAAAAAAAAATTTCGATTTTTTTTTTTCGTAATTCTGATCTTTTTTCCTTCTATGACTACATTAGTTGATTTCAATGATGTTAAAATAAATAATCTAACTTGCCTCACATATTTTCATTGTAAATTATAATAGATAACATCAAGAATTACAATTTAAGTACGTTTTGCACTTTAGTTTGCAAAACGTACTTGAATTGTAATTCTTCATGTTAATTATAGTAATTTACAATGGAAATATGTGAGGCAAGTTAGATTATTTATTTAAACATAATTAAAATCAACTATTAGAGTCATAGAAGGAAAAAAGTTCAAAATTACGAAAAAAAATCGAATAAAAAAATTTCGTTAAGAAGTTATTTGAATTCCCTCTTCGGTAAAATCTCAAAAATTTTGTTTTTTTACGTAGAATTTTATAATTTTTTTTTAAAGAAATCGAAGGGGTTCCATTAGAAGAAAATCCAATTTTTTAGCTTAAAACAGTTGAAAAGACATTAAAAATTTGTTTTTCTTGATTCTTCGTCTTTTTTTCAAAAAGTACATTGAAAAACAAAAAAAGATGACCTCTTGACAAATGACAATATCTTGGTTAATATAGAAGTTTGTAGAATGTAGGAGCATGTAGAAAAGTTTTTTTCGATAAGTAGTTATTTGAATCCCCTCTTCGGTAAGATCTCAAAAATTTTGTTTTTTTACGGAGAATTTAATAATTTTTTTTGAAAAAAATCGAAGGGGTCCCATGGAAAGAAAATCCAATTTTTTAGCTTAAAACAGTTAAAAACACATTAAAAATTTGTTTTTCTTAATTTTTAATATATTTTTTTAAAAGTACCTCGAAAAATGAAAAAAAATGACCTCTTGACAAATTACAATATCTTGGTTAATGTAGAAGTTATGATTATTTTAAGTATATTCTTGAAAAATCAATAACTTCGGTATGGTTTAAGATAGAGAGCTAAAAATTGGCATGGATACTTCTTTTTGCATGTATAATAACATATTGGAAAATAAAAAAAATCGAATGGGTCACCGTCAAAACGTCGTTGAATTGATATGGAATGACACATATGTATCAAGTTTTTGTTAACTTAACTATCGTAGTGGTAAATGTAAAAATTGCAATTCAAGAAAAACTTATAGGTGTCAGTGTACATTAAGTTAATATACACTGACACCTATAAACAGTAATTTTTTGGAGTCATTTTTACTACATTGTTGTAAAAATTACAATTCAAGAAAAACTTATGGGTGTCAGTGTATATTAAGTTAATATGCACTGACTATAAGTTTTTCACTATAAGTTTCACATGCACTATAAGTTTTTCTTCAATTATAGTTTCTACAAGAATGGAGTAAAAATTACTGCAAAAGATCACTGTACAATGTAACATACATTTACCACTACGATAGTAAAGTTAACAAAAACTTGATACACACAAATTATTTTCATTGAAAAATTAATAGAGTTATCTTTGAGCAAAATAGTAACTGCTCCAAATTGTCGTAGAAACACTAATTTGTAATGGAATATTCTCCACTACAAATTACTTTTCTTTTCAATTGTAATTTGTAATAGAGCATGCATCCATTACACATTACTTTTTTATTTGTAATGACACATGCATCCATTATACATTTTTTTTTTTATTTGTAATGCATTCATTACACATTACTTTTGTATTTTGTAATGGTACACTTGTCCATTTCACATTATGCAGTGTAATGGGTAATGTAATGGGTAAATACCGTAATGCATTATCAAAGTAATGTATTATTTACAAGTCTGCTCGAAATACATGTAACGAGCTCGAATTAAAAAAAAAACCTAAAAGAAAAACTCAAATTGCGTAAAAAAATATTTAGAAAACCATTGCAATATCATTTGAAAAATTTTCGTGAAAACTATCGACTTTAGTCGATTGACCCGTGTTCCCCCAATATTCCCTGCATATCAGTAGACAATGGAATTTCCCTCATCGACGAATGCGAGGGATCTGCGCTTGAATACCCGAAGAGAGCGCACGGATTTCACACTCTCGTTCTCGAAATGCTCCTCGGTCTGTGAGTCGCGAGAGGGGGGATATTGCATTACTCCGGATTTACGTGGAAACACGTGAGTCATGCACGCGTCTATAAATGCATGTGGAGGGACTTTTCCGTGGGGGGTTGCGTCGAAAAGGGCAATTGCAGCAAAGACATTTATCAGTTTAAATCTACGAGTGTACCGGAAAGATAAAAGTCCGTCTATAAATTATTTTAATCAGGATATCAGGATATGGAATATATAGGACATTCCGTGTAAATTCAGGTGAAGTTCGACCTTTCGCGCTCTCAGGTCACGTTAATATTTTTTTTTACAATTGTAACGAGTCCCACTAACATTGTCCATTTTTACAACATTTTTTTCATCAGCAACAATTAGTAAAAAAAAATATTTATCTCCCAACCGAGCTCGCGGATCATAAAATTCTCACATGAAATGGCTGATTTTTTTTTAGATACCTTCTTTCGAGCATTCTGGTTTGTTAATTTTTCTTTCATCAAGGACTGACGGAAACAGTCAGCAAAAAATTGTGCATATCCATTAGCCTCGGTACAAGCGTAGAAAAAATCAAGAACCTAATCCGAGAGAGTGGGAAAGAGCCTTTGGTCACTTTGACTTGAAATGCCCCATACATATCATAAATATATAGCTCGATGTCTTTTGCACGACTGTCGACAAGGGCTCAATTAAATCTGAGTTATGATGGGGAGTTTAACGTGAATCGAGCCTCGATCCGTGAGACCCTCGACGAAACTCAATCTCAAGAAAATCGTGCACGTTTTCAATTATCCCGATCTTCAAGATTTATCGATCGAACGAAAAAATGTTAAATCAACATTTGGACCAATTTCTTTGGAATACAGATACGAAATTACAGTATCACTCAGGGTTATGTAATTCTTAATTCTATTCAATCTTATTATTGTTAGCGTTATTATTATTGTTTATTGCAATTTGTTTCTAATCTGTTAAAATCAAAATGGACGCGAATGTTTTTTTATTGATACACTGAGAGAAAAAAATTACTAGAACCAATGAAATAAAGTTTTGAAGGCAAAAAATCATTTTTTTCATCATTTGCCAAAACATATTAGATTCGTTCCCTTATATATTTACTTGGTTAATTTTTTTCAGTCAATTCCACAAATTTCTGTTTCAATAAACGAATTTACTGCAATCTAACAATATGTTATCAATTATATGTAATATGTTGTTTGAATCAAGAACACATTTTATCGTTCGAAACATGCGTGTCTTTTGATACAGGAAGCACTGAGAAAAAAAAATGGTTGAATCAACAAATTAATTAGTCCAATCAACAGAAAAAATGATTGATTCAATCAAATGCGTGTTTATTAATTGTTGCTAAACATTTAACAAAAAATATATAGCCCTTGCCAAGTAATTTAATATGCATAGTTTAGTGACCCCAAAAAGAGATAAATAGAAAAAAAAGACAAATCTGCGCCAATTCTCCGATCTAATTTCTCTGTCCGACCGAGATTCGAACCCTCGATCCTACCTACCATCATACCTATCCTACCTAACTACCTAACACGCTACCTATTACGCTATCGACTACTACTATGCACTTGAAAAAAGTCAGGAGTTATGAAGATTCGAATATAAGAAAACATTTAAAAAACCAGTTTTCTAATTTTTAACAACTTATGTATACCATTAAAGTATACTATAGAAATGATAGTTCTTCGCTTGAAGGAAATAAAAATGTCATCATTTCAAACAAATATTCTATTGGAATAAAATAATGTGTTATTTATTTTACTGCAGCTTCTTTTCAAATAATCACGATCAATTTTATATCTAATAAATATTGAAAATACTACAGAAATATTTTTAGAAGTAAAATAATGATGAATTTATTGCAAAGAAAGAATTTTGTTTGAAAAAAATAATTTCGTATTGAAGTCGTTTTTTAGATTCAAATAATCATCATTTTAGATTTAAATAATCTAATGTTTATGATGCGATAAATGTAATTAATCTAATGAATACAAATTCAATCAAATCTATTTAAATGAAAATATTTTTTGAAGTAAAATAATAATAACTTTATTGCAAGAAAATAATTTTTTCTAAAAAAATAATTTTGTATTGAATTCGTTTTTTAGATTCAAATAATCTCATGTTTATGATGCGATCAATGTAATTAATCCAATGAATACAAATTTAATCAAATCTATCATGCATTTAATTGTTACTATTAAATAAGAGTTTAATATAATGGAGTAATATCTTGGTTCAACAAATAAATATTCGAATTAATACTTTCATTTAATAAATAAATTCATGTTCTCAAATTCAGTAATTTTTTCTCTCAGTGTATAATGCTTTTAGGACCTTGCTGCAATTTTTACATTGCAGAAAGGGTGAAAGGGGAGTGCGCAATAATAATGTATGGGACATTCTGCCAAGAATGAAAACCGGATTTTGTGGAATGAAATTTTGTATGTATTGTTTCTAGAATGGTTTTTTCAAATCTTTGGCACGAAATTTGTCACGCCATTTTTTTTTTCACACGAATATAGAATCGCGCGTTGATATCTCGCTGAATCAACGATACGTGATACGTCGTCACCGGAGAGTGAATCTCAAATTCTCGAAAGGCAAGAATGTCTTTAGTGAGAAATCTCTCCTTCGACGAATGAAAAAGTTGTTGGCGCGGCTCCTCTGTGAGAAAAATAAAAATAACAATGGCGAAGAAACGCGCGCGAAAGCAAAAAAGAAATAAGACAGAGAAAAAGTCATTCGAGGTGTCGGACTGTCGGGGTGTATCTTATTGTACGCATAATAATGAGGTGGAATCTCGTATTGGTTTGCAGAATAAGCCGTCGGGAGGCGAGAACGCTAACGGCGAAATCGGCAGTGGAGGAGGTGGAGGAGCGGGCGGAGGAGTGGTGGGTGGCGGTGGTAGAAATCCGTCGACGAATTCGTGGCTGAAAAGTCGAACGGCACCCACGTCCCGTTCTGGTAGCGGTACGTCCGCAGCGGACATGAACGTTCAGCTTGGCAGCGCCGGCTCGCCCACGCTGCGACTCGCCAGCGTCAAGGTATATACATATATATAAATATTAGACTGATTCAAAAAAGCTACTATTTTTCGTTTTTCGCAGTAACAAATTAAATACTTTCGGGAAGGTGAAAAAAGATGCCTGTTAAAATTAGAGCTCTTAATAAAAATATTTAGCGGTGGCGCATCGCATATTTTGATTTCCCATTTAGATAACGAAGGAAAAAAAATTCAAACTTTGAAATTTTATATCTCGGCTTCAAGTCATTGTAACAAAATGAACGACACATATTCTTGTAGAGAATTGAACGCTCTACAAAAAAGATCTCTTGTGATTTTTCGATAAACTTCGATAAACCTGCGACTCGCCAGCGTCAAGGTATATACATATATATAAATATTAGACTGATTCAAAAAAGCTACTATTTTTCGTTTTTCGCAGTAACAAATTAAATACTTTCGGGAAGGTGAAAAAAGATGCCTGTTAAAATTAGAGCTCTTAATAAAAATATTTAGCGGTGGCGCATCGCATATTTTGATTTCCCATTTAGATAACGAAGGAAAAAAAATTCAAACTTTGAAATTTTATATCTCGGCTTCAAGTCATTGTAACAAAATGAACGACACATATTCTTGTAGAGAATTGAACGCTCTACAAAAAAGATCTCTTGTGATTTTTCGATAAACTTCGATAAACCTGCGACTCGCCAGCGTCAAGGTATATACATATATATAAATATTAGACTGATTCAAAAAAGCTACTATTTTTCGTTTTTCGCAGTAACAAATTAAATACTTTCGGGAAGGTGAAAAAAGATGCCTGTTAAAATTAGAGCTCTTAATAAAAATATTTAGCGGTGGCGCATCGCATATTTTGATTTCCCATTTAGATAACGAAGGAAAAAAAATTCAAACTTTGAAATTTTATATCTCGGCTTCAAGTCATTGTAACAAAATGAACGACACATATTCTTGTAGAGAATTGAACGCTCTACAAAAAAGATCTCTTGTGATTTTTCGATAAACTTCGATAAACCTGCGACTCGCCAGCGTCAAGGTATATACATATATATAAATATTAGACTGATTCAAAAAAGCTACTATTTTTCGTTTTTCGCAGTAACAAATTAAATACTTTCGGGAAGGTGAAAAAAGATGCCTGTTAAAATTAGAGCTCTTAATAAAAATATTTAGCGGTGGCGCATCGCATATTTTGATTTCCCATTCAAATAACACAGGAAAAAAAAATTTTCAAACTTTGAAATTTCATATCTCGGCTTCAAGTCAATGTACCAAAATGAACGACACATATTCTTGTGGAGAATTGAACGCTCTACAAAAAAAGATCTCTTGTGATTTTTCGATAAACTCACTCCTTCAAAAGTTATTCACGTTCTAATATATATGTATATTAGACTGTGAATATGGGTGAACTTATGTTGGTAATTTCTTTAAAAATTAGGTAATTCATGTTAATGCAATTTAAACTTTTGTTTCAGGAAAGTGTTTACTATATTTAGTAATAAGTTTCAAAATTCTGCCGGAAACTAAAAAAAGAAAGTAAAACTTACTCTAAATTTAACTTCAACCTTGAATAACTTTTAAAGAAGTGAGTTTATTGAAAAATCACAAACGATCTTTTTTGTAGAGCGTTCGATTCTCTACAAAAATATGTGTCGTTCATTTTGGTATATTGACTTGAAGCCGAGACATAAAATTTCAAAGTTTGAAATTTTTTTTTCCTGTGTTATTTAAATGGGAAATCAAAACATGCGATGTGCCACCGCTAAATATTTTTATTAAGAGCTCTTATTTTAACAGGCATCTTTTTTCACCTTCCCGAAAGTATTTATTATGTTACTGCGACTATTTTTGTTTTTCGTCACCCCCTTTCAAATACTTTCGGGGAGGTGAAAAAAGATGCCTGTTAAAAGCAGGGGTCTTAATATTAATATTTAGAGGTCTCTCATCGCGATTTTCTATTTTCCATTTAAATAAAACAAGAAAAAAAAAGTTCAAACTTTGAAATTTTACAAGTCAATGTACCGAAATGCGATATATATTCTTGTAGAGAAAAAAGGTCTCCTATAATTTTTCGAAAAACTAACTCTTTCAAAAGTTTTTCGAGGTTCAAGTTGAATTTCACTAATTTTTTAGTTTCCGGAAAAATGTTGAAACTTGTTACTAAATTAATATGGTAAAATCTTTCTTGAAAAAAAAAGTTTAAATTGCATTGACACAAATTACCTAATTTTTAAAAAGATGACCAACAGTAGTTTACACATATTCACAGTCTGATATACATATGAGTCATTCCATGTCAAATCGACCAAGAGTTGGAATCAACCACTTTCAATTTCTATGAAATGTAGTCAGAAGTTTTCGTGATAAAACAAAGTTTTACGAAAGGAAAGAAATTGAAACAAATTTTTTTGAAAGTTATGCAAGATTCAAAATTTCACAATTTTTTAAATCTGTTAAGTTTATTTTTTAAATATCTCGAAAACTATTATAGTTACGAAAAAATCGTTCCGGGTTCGTCTTGAAGAATATGCTTGTGGCTACGAAACAAAAATAACGAAAATATACGAAAAAAAAAACAAATTTTAAAAAATGATGAATTTGGAGAATTTTGAATTTTTTAAAATCGTGCAAATCCACGATCAACATTTAATTTTTTGTTCAATTTATTTATATATAACCTTATACTGATCGTAAAAGATCCGAAAATTTTCCATTTTTCAAAATTTCTTTTCGGAATATATTTTTTTTCGTAGCCCCAAGTATACTCTTTAACACGAATTCAAAACGATTTTTCGTACCTAAAATATTTTTCGAGATATTTAAAAAATAAACTTGAAAGATTTAAAAAATAGTGAAATTTTGAATTTTGCACAACTTTCGAAAAAAAAAAATTCATTTTTTTCTTTTAGTAAAACTTCGTTTTATTAAAAACGAAAACTTCTGGCCAATTTTCATTGAAATTGAAAAGGGTCGATTCCAATTGGTCGATTTGACCTGGAATGACCCATATACAATCACCGTGAATAACTTTTGATGGAGTGAGTTAATCGAAAAATCGTAAGAGAAGTTTTCTACAGATCGTTCAATTCCCTACAAGAATATGTATCGCTCATTTCTGTACATTGACTTGAAAGCAGAGGTATAAAGTTACAAAGTTTGAAGAAAAAAAAATGTCCTGTGTTATTTAAATCGAAAATAAAAATTCGCGTTGAGAGACCTCTAAATATAAATATTGAGAGCTCTTCTTTTAACAGGTATCTTTTTTCACCTCTCCGAAAGTATTCAATAGGTGATTACGAAAAAAATAGCTGCTTTTCCCACACGGAAATATAATATACAGGAAAGTATATTTGAAGTGAACATTATATATTCTAAATACATTTTAGATGTATCTAAAATATATATCAGATATATATTAAATATATAATATGTATATTCCATATAAGAAATATACTCAAAAACATATTCGTGATGAGTACATTTTCCGCAGAAAATATTTCTTTGAAATATATATTAAATATATTTTAGATATATGATTATTGTGCATAAAAATATATTTTTTACATATATATTGTGTATATTTAAACACCAATTAAAAATGTATCTAAAATATATAGAACATGCACTCAATATATATGTTTGATATATTTAGTATATATCTTCAACACATTTTTTATATTTATATTGTAATATTTTTAAATACATTAAAAATATACCTAAAATCATGTTTGTAATACATAAATTTTCGGACAAAATATACTTAATATATCCAAAAATATATTTTCCGTAATATTTGCCGATATATTTTATTTCCATGTGGGTTTTCAGTCTAAAATACACACATTTGTAGAAAACTGATGGAGAATAAAAGTAAAAAAAAAAAATTTCTTTCATCGCAGACACCAAATTCCATACCGGGTCTGAGACCATCGCACAATTTCACAAACGTCCTAGGACCGATAAGTAACGAGAATGAATCGAAGAGTATATCGCAGCAGAGTACACCGAGCAGCGACGAGAGTAATTCACCTACGGAGCTAAATTCGTACAAGAGACTAACCGATAAGCCGCCACTGATAAAACGACTTACGATGGGACTCACGGGTGGACGCGACGTGCTCGGTTTGAACAGCGAGGACGACAGTTGTCCGTTGGTCAGCGGGAGCAGCACACCGACAAGTCCAACGAATCGTCCTCACTCGGGTGGTTACATTAACGAGGCGATTATCGATTCCGAGGGAACGAGAGGACCTTACAACAAAATACAACCCTCGGAGAGCCTCGACAACACTATCAACGCCTCCATTACCGCCAAGAATTTTAACATCGAAAATAATAGGTTCGATTGATTGATCCGTCAAAAAAAAGAATTTTGAAAAAATCTACTCATTTGAACAAACTTTTCATAAATCATTTCAAATTTCAAAAACCAACATTTCCGACAGGGTTGCGAAATGCATTAACCATTACTTTTTTAATGACTAATGAAATTAATTTCCATTAACCATTATCATTAACCATTAAATTATTTTCATTAACCATTGACCCACTGAGAAAAAAAAAGGTTGAATATGGAAAATCGTTAGTTGAATACGGGCAACTAAATATTTATTTGGTCTGACTAAATAATTAGTTTCTTGAATAATTACGCGCTTCGGTTGACCAAAATATTGGTCAGGCAACAAAAATTTGGATTGTACAACTAAATATTTAGTTGCACGTATTCAACTAAACGATTTTGCATATTCAACAATTTTTTTTCTCAGTGCCATTAAATTTTAATGGTTAATGGTTACCATTAACCATTTAATGGTTAATGGTTAATTTAATGGTTAATGGTTAATGAAAATAATTTAATGGTTAATGGAAATTATTTCCATTAACCGTTAAAAGTTAATGGTTAATGGAAATTATTTTCATTAACCATTAAAATTTAATGGATAATGGAAATTATTTTCATTAACCATTAAAATTTAAGGCTTAATGGTTAGTGAAAATAATTTACATTAAATTTTAATAGTTAATGAAAATAATTTAACGGTTAATGAAAATGGTTAATGGTAACCATTAACCAATAAAATTTAATGGCACTGAGAAAAAAAATGGTTGAATAAGCAAAATCGTTTAGTTGAATACGTGCAACTAAATATTTAGTTGTACAATCCATTAAATTTAATGGTTATCATTAACCATTTTAACGGTTAATGGAAATAATTTCCATTAAACATTAAATTTTAATAGTTAATTTAATGGTTAACCATTAAATTTTAATGGTTAATGAAAATAATTACCATTAACCATCAAATTTCAATGGTTAATGAAAATAATTTCCAATAACCATTAAATGTTATTGATTAATGAAAATGCAAATGCATTAAAAAAATTAATGCATTATTTGCCACCCTGATTTCCGAGTATCGATTCTTTTGGGCATATTTCGAAAAATTCAGGTACGAGTTGCGGTAAAATGCAAAAATAGGACAAAAATAGTCAAAATTAACTACAAATGAAATTTCAACTCAATTCCATTGAATAACATAGGGAATACTTTCGTTTTTGTATCAATAATGATCTTGATTTTTAGAATAGCACAAAACTTACCGAATTCTGGAACGGAAACGGAATTCAAGACAAAAAGACGATCGCAGATAAGCACGTCGAGCAGCTCCGTTCCCGCTGACGGTAGCACACACGGCTCGACACCGACACCACCCCCGTTACCGGAGAGAACCGACAGTCTGAATAATCGCAGCGAGGAGGGCGAATTACGAAAGGCTCCGTGGTTTCAAGCTGGAATACCAAGGTTGGTGGGAAAAAAATTGTCGTTTCCAAAAAAACATCGTATTTCACTCTGAGCCAGCGATTAAAGGGACCGAGAGAGCGTCAAAACGCCAATTTTTGAACATGAATATGGGTCATTCCATGTCAACTCGACCCGGAGAGAACATGAATAGGGGTCATTCCATGTCAAATCGACCCAGAGAGAACATGAATAGGGGTCATTCCATGTCAAATCAACCCAGAGAGAACATGAATATGGGTCATTTCATGTCAAATCGACCCCTTTTAATTTCAATGAAATTTGGTCAGAAGTTTTCCTTTTTAATGAAACGAAGTTCTATCGAAGGAAAGAAAATAAATTTTTTTTTTCGAAACTTATTCAATATTCAAAATTTCACAATTTTTTTAATCTTCCAAGTTTATTTTTTAAATATCTCGATAACTATTATAGTTACGAAAAAATCGTTCTGAGTTCGTCTTGAAGAATATACTTGTGGCTACGAAAAAAAAAATATTCCGAAAAAAAGTTTGAAAAATGATGAATTTGGAGAATTTTGAATTTTCAAAAATCGTGTAAATCCACGATTAACATTAAATTTTTGGTTCAATTCTTTTTTATATAATACCTTGTACTAATCTCAAAAGATCCTGGCATTTTCAGGGATGGTGTTTTTTTGTTTAAAAAATATAAATTTTTGAATTTTGATTTAAAAATTTTTAGTTTACCTCTCAATTGAAAAAAGTTGAGCAATCATGTTGTTTTGTAATTTTGAACAATAAAAAAAGGTAACAGTATTTTGGTGAAAAAAAAATTAACATTTTTTAAACAATTTTTTTTTAAAGATGAAAAGGTGGTAAAAATGAGAATAAAAATGACCGTGTGCTGATGACCACACGGTACAAGTGAAACTTCTGTCGGGATACTCTTTTCTCGACAAAATATTCTTTACGGATCATCTATTTTTGTCGGCAAGGTATCAAATCAAACTTATAATTGGCGACCGGCAAATTACAAATGTAATTTGTAATTTATAGTTTTATCATTAGAAATCACAAATGTAATTGGTAATTGAAAATTTCCTAATTACAAATTACAAACGTAATTAGTAATTCAAAATTTCTTAATTACAAATTACAAATGTAATTAGGTTCAAATTTCGCACTAGTTACATTTTATCGATGTAATTAGTCAAATTGCACTCTAATTACATGTAATTAGAACCAAATTTTCGACTAATTACGTGTAGTTAGAGTCAAATTTGACTTTAATTGATAAAATGTAATTAGTGCGAAATTTGAACCTAAGTACATTTGTAATTTGTAATTAAAAGATTTTAAATTACTTATTACATTTGTAATTTGTAATTAGAATTTTTTTAATGACTGATTACATTTGTAATTTCTAATTAGAAAGTTTTAATTACTAATTAAATGTGTAATTCGTAATTAGAATTTTTCGAATTACTAATCACATTTGTAATTTGTAATTAGAATGTAATTAATTACAAAAACGCCCAACTCTGATAAGCAGACGGAAAAGACACTATTTGTGCGAAAAACGTGACGAAAACTCGACAAATGTCAAAAACTCGAAAATTTCACTGACCGATTTCCGATGCCGATGAAAAAAGGAGAGAGCATACCAGAGAAGAATAAATTTTGGAGGAGATATCTCGTTCATTGTTTCACAGATTTACACCGCATGTTTATTCCGCATTAGCGTTAATTTGCATTTTCAACGATTCCGCCGCTCGTTTCTCATCTCGTTATTCATCGTTCAGGGAAATAACGCTTGAGGTGCTGAGCCAAGAGCCGGAAGGAGCCTTCATGGTGCGAGAGAGTACGAGCAAACCCGGATGTTACGCTCTGTCGTTGCGTGTACCACGAGAATTTCAACCGAGCGGAATTGCCCATTATCTCATCATGAGAACCAACAAAGGATACAAGATCAAGGTAGCGAGATACCAATGCTTATTATTCATATCGCATTGACCCACGATTAACCGTTTCTCTCGTTCAAATTATCCTCCAGATTATTATCAATTATTACGATTGTTGCAGTAATTTCGATGATAATAATAACAATAATAATTAGGAAATAAATTTATTCCCTCGAATATATGAGCCAAAATAAACGAATTTATAAATAACGAATTTTGTCCGATTATGCGAAATAATTTCAAATTTTTTTTTTTCTTCAACCGTTGCTTCTGAAATTTGTTTACCGAGTTGGACTAATTTAGCTCGAGCACAAAAATCTCACTTTGCCTTGGGAGGCTAAATTCGCTCATGGCCTCAAAATTGTCAGTCGCGGAGTTAATCCATCTCCCTTTCCCACAAACTCGCGGGATGAAATTTCAAGGGAAACTCGACGAGGAACGGACGCTCACAAAACTGTGATCCGCGGGACTGATACAACTAACTTTGGCGATTGGAATTTCCCCGTATAATCCCATATTTTCCACTCTCCCTGGCAACCCTCGACTAGTCTGCGTATGTTTTCACGAATAAATATATACGCCGAGTCGAACATTTATATGAGGCATTCCACACCGATTCGACCTCGGTCTGACCTTTCGCCTCTCCGATTTTGTCCGCAATTTTTTATGGTTTTGTAGAACCTCTGAAGAGCACTCAGGATTTTTTTCAGATTTTTTTGGAGCGATTTGACTCAACTGTAACTTTATAAACAAATTAAGCCCATATTGAAAATCTTCAAAAAAACACAAAAATCCCGTTTCTAATCTGAAGAATTTCAAACGTTGAGCAAAATTCCTTCCGCTTGTAATAAACTTTTTCGAAAAAAAATTTAATTGAAAGAGGAACCTGATTTGAGTGGGCCATTATCTAAACATTTTTCTATTTTTTTGTAATTTTTTTCCGATTTTTTCAAATTGAAGTAAAAAAAACATTTTGTTAATAAATGAAGTAACCTGAATTGAGTGGACCCTTATCCAAACATTTTTTTAAACACCTTCAATTCATACAAAAATGTTTGGATAATGGCTCACTCAATTCAGGTTCCTCCTTGCATTAAAAAAAAAAAAAATTTGAAAAAGCTCGTTATAAACAGAAGGAAACCCCTGCCCACTTTGGCTCAACGCTTGAAATTTTTCATATAAAAAAAACGGATTTTTGTGATTTTTTTCAAATGTTTAAATTTGGGCTAAAAATAATTTGTTCATAAAAATATAGTCAAGTCAAATGCCTCCAAAAAAATCTTGGGTGCTTTTCAGAGGTACTACAAAACTATAAAAAATTGCAGACGAAATCGAAGAGGTGAAGGGTTAAGCCCAGGTCGAATCAGTGTAGAATGCCCCATACAAATCCAGGATCCCTGAACGAGAGGATGGTTATATGCAAACACCCACGGGAGATTGTACATTCCTCTTGCGAACGAGTAAACAAAACCCGATACGAATTTTATCGTTGCTGTACCATTGGGAAATTAAAGTAACTATCTCACTCTTTTGCTTTGATCACGATGTTTTACGCGTGTTACTCGTGACAACGTGTTATTTCCTCTTTCTGTAATTTCCGGAGTGGCAAATTATCCTGATTCGTCCTGTATCGTTATAATTAATGCTCATACAGAAAAAAAAACGTCCCTCGTGCCCGCTAAGTTAATTGCTTTTTTCAAATAAAAGATAATCAAACATTTTACCTATATGACGAAAATAGGGTTTGAATAATAATAATAATAATAATAATTTATTATTTTATTATAATTTCTATTATAATTATTTTCGTGCATTGAATAATAACTCAAAGGGCTTTTGTTGTGAGAAAATATGTGAAGCAGAGTTGTCAAAATAGTAATGTAAAAGTAATGCATTGCCAATTACTTTACACAATGTGTATTGGATGAGTTTTCCATTACAAATTACAAAAGTAACGTGTAATGAATTAATGTTCCATTACAAATGAAAATATTAATGTGTAATGGATGCGTGTTCCGTTACAAATAAAAAAAGTAATGTGTAATGTACGCATGCTGCATTACAAAAATTAAAAGTAATGTGTAATGGATGCATGTGTCATTACAAATAAAAAAGAATTACGTGTAATGAGAGAGTGCTCCATTACAAATTACAATTGAAAAAAAAAGTAATTTGTAGTGGAGAATATTCGATTACAAATTAGTGGGTTTTTACAATTTGGAGCAGGTACTATTTTGCTCAAAGGTAAGACTATTAATTTTTCGATTAAAATAATCTGTGTGTATCTAGTTTTCGTTAACTTTACTATCGCAGTGGTAAATGTATGAACAGTGATTTTTTGAAGTAATTGTTACTCCATTGTTGTAAAAAATTAAAATTCAAGAAAAATTTATAGGTCTCAGTGCAGTGATCGGCAGTATCGATTTTTTCACCAACGATACAGATTTTATTAACCATTTTTTCGAAAAATTAATAATTAGTCAAAAATGATTACTAATTCTTTATAAAAACTCGTAATTAGCGGAAAAATATTAGTAATTTTTCTAAAAAATTAGTACTTAGTAAGAAAATATTTCCAATTTTTCAAACAAAATTAGTAATTAGTGACGAATTATTACTAATTTTTCCAAAAAAATTAGTAATTAGTAACAAAATATTTCTAATTTTTCCAAAAAAATTAGTAATTAGTGACAAAATATTTCTAATTTATCTAAAAAATTAGTATTTAGCGACGAAATATTTCTAATTTTTCCAAAAAAATTAGTAAGTAGCTAAACAAATATTACCAAGTTTTTTTCTAAATATAGTAATTGGTAAGGAAGATATTACTAATTGATTTTTAAAAAACATTAATTTGTAAAAAAGTATTGTGTATATTTGTGTACTTGTATGTACTGATTGACTTATGGTTATAAGCTCAAACAACTCTATTCAAAAAGTTGTTTTATTTTTTATAATAACTAGATCTTTTGAATATTCAGTATACCTATTAAAAAATATATTAGTAATTTTAATTTATTTCTTACTTTTTCCAAAATTAATACAACATTTCTTCACAAATTATTGATTTTTTTTATTATTTAGCAATATCTTTCTCGCTAATTACGAATTCTTGGAAAAAATTGGTAGCATTTTATCGTTAATTACTCATTTTCTTGGAAAAGTTAGAAATGTTTTGTCACTAATTACTTATTTATTAGAAAAATTAGTAAGATTTTTTTGCTAATTACTAATTTTTAAATGAAAATTAGAAACATTTTGTCACTAATTACTAATTTTTAGAAAAATTAGTAACGTTCCCACTAATTACTAATGTTAAACAAAAAGTTAGGAATATTTTTTTGCTAATTATTAATTTTTCGAAAAAATTGGATAATACAAATAGATTTTTTTTTGCCGATCACTGTGTCAGTATACATTAACTTAATATACACTGTTTATACATTTACCACTACAACGGTAATGTTAACAAAAACTTGATTCACACAAATTATTTTCATTGAAAAATTAATAGACTTACCTTTGAGCAAAATAATACCTGCTCCAAATTGTCGTTGAAACACACTAATTTGTAATGGAATATTCTCCACTACAAATTACTTTTTTTCAATTGTCATTTGTAATGGAGCACTCATTCATTACACGTAATTTTTCATTTGTAATGGCACATGCATCCATTACACATAACTTTTTTATTTGTAATGGCACATGCATCCATTACACATTACTTTTTTTTTATTTGCAATGGCACATGCATTCATTACACATTACTTTTTTTATTTGTAATGGAACACGCATTCATTACGAATTACTTTTTTTATTTTTAATGGAACACGCATTCATTACACATTACTTTTGTATTTTGTAATGGTACACTTATCCATTTCACATTATGCAGTGTAATAGGTCATGAATACAGTAATGCATTATTTACAACTCTGATGTAAAGATAAATCTGCACAAAATCATCACGTAAGATTGGGGACGAGGCTAAATCCATATTCAGAACTGAGGCGGATATCAGTTTAAGGCGAGGCTAAATACCGACATTATTTCTGAAGTCCTATATTATCGACTCAAAATCGCTGTCCAAACTTTTTCCAATACCGGTGGATGAATATCAATTAAATTTATGAATGAATGATGAATGAATTGCAAAATGCAAACGCGAGACATGAATCAACGTTTTTGTTAATTGCCACTGACTTGTCAGACAGTTTGGATAGAATCTGATGAGAATAATATTTATTTCATGAGAATTCGACATGGGGCTGCCCTCTTTCGGATTTCTGTGAACTTGATTTCGCCATTTTGTTTTTCGATAATACACTAAATTTATCAACATCTATCTCGTGATTTCGATTCCAAACTTACGTCGCGGTTTTTTTCATAAAATAATGTCGAAGACGTATCGATATTTGTACTTTAGTGTTCGTCATGGAGCCCCACTCTTGGTTTTAGCCGAAATGCAGTAGAAACATTATAATTTGATATTTTCAATTACAGATTCCTGATGATAATCAGATCTGTAATTTTTTTATTTTTATTTCGAATAAATTTTAGTGGGGCTCCATTTGTGCCATAATTCTGATGATACTGTCAAAATTTTATTGATTTCCATCCATTCGTGCCAGAGCAAGTTTGGAATCGATTTTCGAGGTGCAAATGTCGGTATTTAGCCTCCCCTTAATAGTAATAATTAAAACGATGAAAATTACCTTGTTAATTTTTTGTTTTTCAGGGCTTCACGAAAGAATTCACGACGCTGACAGCCCTGATAACCCATCACTCGGTGATGCCGGAATTATTACCATGTCCATTGTCACTGAGTCGTTACAATCCGAGTTTCGTGAAGAGCGATTCAAACAAGGATTTCGCCGACATCGATTCCGATCCCGATTACAATACACTCGCTGATTTTCGCAAAATGATGGCCGATCTCAACGTCTAAAAGTGTCGGTGCAATTAAAATTGGTGAAAAATCCCGCGAGAACTACGATGAACGACGAATCGAGAGTCTAGAGAAAAAATGAACTAAAAACAAAATTAACTAAATGACTTTTTTGCAAAAAAAAAAAAAAAATTGCATAAAAGAGCCTAATGGTGATAAAGACTCGCAAAAGGCAGTGATCGATGAGAAGACGATTAGAATTAAGTAATTTATGAATTTCGCGAGTGACGACGTGAGAATGAGGAAAAAATTTCCAAAATTTTCAACCAGGTTTTATCGTAAAAAAAAAAAAAAAGAAACAAGAAATATACATAAATGGAGTTTGACGAGTCACTGCCAAATGATTTAGATATTAAAAAAAAAAAAAAACCTCGATCGACTGCCAGTGCGAGATCGTCCGCGACGAAAATGATTAATTTTTAAAAAATTATACGAATTTAAAAAAGTGCATGATTGAGTGTAAAAGGACAACGTTCAGCCTCGTGACTGCTCCGTTCGATAATTATGACGTTAAGTTGATGTAAATGTGTCTATATGTATATAACTTATAATTATTGTTAAAAACAATGTTTTTTTTTGTTTTTGTTATTCGAACGAATATTCTAGTGAGCTCGAACGTTAGTGGAAAGAGGAAGAAAGATTTTCATTCTTCCGAGAAATGTTGAGACTCAGCAAGTGTTTTTTTTTTTTTTAGTTTTGAAAAAAAGACCGACGAACGACAGCAATTCGAACGCGATAGTGGAAAGAATTTTTTTTTTTTTTCATTTTTCCGAAGAATTTTTGATACTCGCCAATCGTTTCTTGTTTCAATTTTGGAGAAAAAAAAGGAAACCAGAAAGAAAAACTGGTCAAGTGGTAAATCGATTGCTCGACTAACCTAGTCTTGTACAGAAGTTGCGCGCATAGTTTATATATCGGACATTCCACGCCAAATCGACCACTTTAAAACCCGACCCCTTTTGATTTGGCTGAAACTTTTTCATCTTTTTCTACCGTATCAAAAACATTTTTCAGAATTTTTTTAAATTTTTTTACCCAATCGATAAAAAGTTTAAAAAATTTCAAAGGAATTGGCTTTTTTATTTTTCAAATAGCTATAACTTTTTCAAAATTTGACTTATCGGAACGTTTTTTTTCTCAAAATTTTCGTTTTTTAATGTACTTTCTGGAAAAAAATACAAAAAATATATATTTTTGGAAAAAATCGAATATTTCTCAATGATTTCCACTTTCAATTTTTGTTATTATTTTTTTTTTCCAAATTTGGAAGTTCTCCGAACACCCTCAAAAATTTGCAGAATGGTGTTATGAGAAATAAACCTAGTTGAAATTTTTCTTTTTCAATTGGAAAAAAAAATAAAAATAAAAACAACACCACTCTGAAAAAATTTGAGGATTTGCAGGAAATGTCCAAGTTTGATGTAATAAAAAGAAAAAAAAGTCCAAAATAGTAATCATCGAGAAATTTTCGATTTTTTCCAAAAACCTGAAAAAAAAACAATGAAGTTAGGTTACTATAATTTTTTTGTATTTTTTTTTTTCAAAAAGTACAATAAAAAACGAAAATTTTGAAAAAAAAAACCGTTCTGATAAGTCAAATTTTGAAAAAGTTACAGGTATTTGAAAAATTAATAACTTTTTATCGGTTGGGTAAAAAAATTTGAAAAAATTCTGAAAAATGTTTTTGATGGGGTAGAAAAAGATAAAAAAAGTTTCAGCCAAATCCAAAGGGGTCGGGTTCTAAAGTGGTCGATTTGGCGCGGAATGCCCCATATATATATTTATATAAAAAGATTTCTTGTTGTCTTTATATATATATGAAGACAAGATGAATTGAAAGAAGGGAAAAAAAATTTAGAACGCTTTATGCACGTCCACCACAAAATTATCGAGGACGAGAAAAGTGGATCCACATTTTCGATATGAACGAAAAAGCGAAACATTTTTTTTTTTTTCATTTTCAAAGTTGCCATTGATCGAAAAAAAATAATCATCGATTTTGAATTTTTCCCGAAAGCTTTGGCACATCGCCCTAAAATAATGGCGACAATTCTGTACATCGTGAGATTAAAAAAAAAAACCTCTTTAATTGTCACTCTGATATT
This sequence comes from Alloplasta piceator, assembly GCA_946863875.1. Taxonomy (NCBI): domain Eukaryota; kingdom Metazoa; phylum Arthropoda; class Insecta; order Hymenoptera; family Ichneumonidae; genus Alloplasta; species Alloplasta piceator. The sequence goes on from OX333072.1 coordinate 2,131,706, forward strand.
ATAGTTTTTGATCGATAAAAAAAAAGTCAATTTACCTCAGATTTTAACGTGCAAGAGAACTTGAAGGGAAAAACTCGAATAACCGATTTGACTGTTTCGAGCGCACTATGCTAAGACAATTTTAATCACCGCTTGAGGTTTGTAAAATGTTCCGAGGATCATTAATAGCGATGCGTTGTATAATTTTCAACAATAAAATTATTTATTATATGCCAACTTGAAATTACGTGAATCCTTTTTTTTTCAATATTCGTCGAATTCACTTTTAGCCGTTCCTGCAACAATTAAAAATTGTCAATTGGCTCATCATTGTGGAAAGATGATTTATGAACCGAAATTATATTTGGTAAATATTTATTGAACCATAAATTGCGTTTTAAAAAATCCACAATTTTAAACCCTTCACGATTCTTCGCGAACAACGTGACGCTCTCTCTCGGAAATGAAAGGAACGGAACCCTTTTTCGAATGAGCTCTCCTGTTGGATTCCCTGTGAAAGAAGAGAAAATTCATAAAATCAGGTCAACAAGATTTCGCCATACTTTTTTAAAATTCACTCATTTCGATTATTCAAAAAAATGGACTATCATGAAAATAACGTACTTTCGCTTGATTTTTTCGCGAATCGTCCGCATTTCTCCTTGTGCATTGTAAATGTGCTTTGGCACTTGTCTGTGCCGAGATATTCGCCTCACTTGTGGATGACCCGCGAATTTTTCCTTCAGAGCATCACTATAATTCAAGGCTGCGCGTTCTCGTGGTTTTAGCTGAAACGTGAAATAGATCAGTAAAAAGGCGTAAATACTGCAAAAAAGAAATGAAATTGGGAGAGTCTGAGCAAGATAATTTTTCTCGAGGACAATAACAACAATATATGGTTGAAATAAATCAGAATAACGAATAAATCAATGAAATGGGTCATTCCATCTCAAATCGACCAAGAGTTGGAATCGACCCCTTTCAATTTCGATGAAATTTGGTCAGAAGTTCTCGATTTCTACAAAAATAAGTTCTACCAGAGGAATATAAATTGATTTTTTTCTTTTGAAAGTTATCCAAAATTCAAAATTTCACAATTTTTCAAATCATTCAAGTTTATTTTTTTAAATACCTCGGAGACTATTATAGTTACGGAGAATCGTTCTCAATTCGTCTGAAAGAGTATCTTGGGGCTATGAAACAAAAATATTCCGAAAAAAAAATTTTAAATGATGAATAGAGAACTTGCATGCATCTGAAATCCGTATTTTAATCTATGGGACTCGAAAGTAGGATAAAAAATAATGTATTTCCCAAGACAGTTTTTTTTTAAAGGAATATTGACGCTGCAAAAAAATATTCTGACTCTAATTTTTCTCGAAAAATTTGAATTGGCAACCATATTGTTGTACCCAACTATCAGCGCCGCCAGTGTCGTGTCCGGGAACCACGTCTCATTGTAAACAGTTTCTGCTCTCGGTGACGCAAAAATCTAACCTATAACTTACGTATAACCTACAGTATAATATTCTTCAATATTATTATTTACGTCAAAAGTATCACAGAAAAAATATAAATTGACAAAGCAATTATGGATTCATTCACCCCGCAACCAAACTTGGATTGGTTCATGTCTTGTTTTGTACCATCGTGCAAAAACACAACAAGTACTACACCAGAAAAGATATTTGTCCATGTGCCAAATAATCCAGTGAAAAGAAAGGTTTGGTCGTTTGGTGCGCGGCTGTTGGTTTTGAGAAAAATAAAAAAATAAAAATAAATAGTTATTGTTGCGAAGATCATCTTGAGGTAAGTCCTTTCTTATACATTTAAAGAGAAATATTATTCTTTACAGCTCGAAACTGATTTGAAAAACTACGATGAATATAAACGGTTTCTAGCTGTAAAGAATAATATTTTTGCAACGCTGCTCTGATATTATTTTCTCTTTAAATGTATAAGAAAGGACTTACCTCAAGATGATCTTCGCAACAATAACTATTTATTTTTTTATTTTTCTCAAAACCAACAGCCGCGCACCAAACGACCAAACCTTTCTTTTCACTGGATTATTTGGCACATGGACAAATATCTTTTCAGGTGTAGTACTTGTTGTGTTTTTGCACGATGGTACAAAACAAGACATGAACCAATCCAAGTTTGGTTGCGGGGTGAATGAATCCATAATTGCTTTGTCAATTTATATTTTTTCTGTGATACTTTTGACGTAAATAATAATATTGAAGAATATTATACTGTAGGTTATACGTAAGTTATAGGTTAGATTTTTGCGTCACCGAGAGCAGAAACTGTTTACAATGAGACGTGGTTCCCGGACACGACACTGGCGGCGCTGATAGTTGGGTACAACAATATGGTTGCCAATTCAAATTTTTCGAGAAAAATTAGAGTCAAAGAATATTTTTTTGCAGCGTCAATATTCCTTTAAAAAAAAAAACTGTCTTGGGAAATACATTATTTTTTATCCTACTTTCGAATAAAAAAATTAAAAAAAAACATGCAAGTTCTCTATTTGGAGAATTTTGAATTTTAAAAAATGGTGAAAATGCAAGTTGCACATTTAATTGTTGGTTCATTTTTTTGTATATAATACCTTGTACTGATCTTAAAAGATCCTGAAGTGTTGTTTTGTTTCACAAATATAAATTTTTGAATTTCGGTAAAAAAAAAAATTAACCAAAAATTTGATGCTGATCGTGGATTTACACGATTTTAAAAAATTCATATTTTTGAAAAAACAAAAAACACCTTTCTGAAAATTTCAAGATCTTTTAAGATCACTACAAGGCATTATATAAAAAAAATTAAACAAAAATTTAATGTCCAACTTGTATTTTAACGATTTTGTAAAATTCAAATTTCTCCAAATTCATCATTTTTCAAAATTTTTTTTCGGAATATTTTTCTTTCATATGCCCAAGTATAGTCTTTAAGACGAATTTAGAACGATTTTTCGCAACAATCATTTTCGCAACATCACAGTTTCTGAGATACTTAAAAAATGAACTTGAAAGCTTTGAAAAATTATGAAATTTTGAATTTTTGATAACTTGCGAAAAAAAATGTTAAAATTTTTTTCCTTTCGTAGAACTTCGTTTTGTTAAAAACGAAAACTTCATCGAAACTGAAAGGGGTCGATTCGAACTCTTGGTCTATTTCACATGGAATGACCCAAATACATAATTATAATATACCGAGTACACCGATCTAATAAATAGAAGAAAAAAAATTGCAAAAAAAAAAAAAAGGAATTAAAAAAGACTAACCACTCCCAATTTTTCGGACGCTCGTGCTTTCCAAACGCGAATGTTCATCTCGTCGCTGCCGCTGATTATGTATTTATTGTCAAGTGACCAAGCCACGGTCGTCAGTCTCTGCATTCTCTTCGTGTGATAAATCTCTCGCGAATGTCCCTTATTAACTTCGTAGATACGCACGGATTTATCATAACTTCCGGATACAAATTCTTTTCCAGTGGGCGAATAATCGACATCCGTTACAGCGTCAACGTGATCCAAGTGGACGTTCACCGGTGTCTTTAATTTTCTCGTGTCAAAAGTGTAAAGTCTGTGCAAAATATTTTCATATTAATAAAATAATTATATAACGTTAAAAAATTTTGGCAAAGTGTTTTTTGCAAAGTCAAGTCCAGCCACAAAATTATCAGGATTTTAAGGCAAAGCCATCTGCAATTTTTCTACCCATTTCCAAAAAATATACAGGCTCGTGACCAGGGTTGCAAATAATGCATTACTTTTTTCAATGCATTTGCATTTTCATTAACCATTAACGTTTAATGGTTATTGGAAATAATTTTCATTAACCATTAAAATTATTTTCATTAACCATTAAAATTGAATGTTTAATGGAAATTATTTTCATTAACTATTAACCATTAAAATTTAATAGTTAATGGAAATGCAATTGCATTAAAAAACGTAATGCATTATTTGCAACCCTGCCCATTACAATGTAGTGTGTAATCGAAAAAATTTCCATTACCCATCACAATGTAATGTGTAATGGAAAAAACTTTGATTGCAATTTTGGGAATGGAAAAATATAGATGAATAAATGATTGCAGTTTTGCATCAAAATTTTATTGACTTAGGACTTAGATTTTTAGAATTTAAGGTGAAAATCTAAGTCCTAAGTCAATAAAATGTAATGCAAAATTAGGATAGTTTATTCATCTACATTTTTCCATTCCCAAAATTGCAATCAAAGTTTTATCCATTACACATTCCATTGCAATGGGTAATGGCAATTTTTTTTATTACACACTACATTGTAATGGGCAGGGTTGCAAATAATGAATTACTTTTTTTAATGCAATTGCATTTTCATTAACCATTAACATTTAATGGTTAATGGAAATAATTTTAATGGTTAATGAAAAGAATATCCATTAACCATTAAATTTTAATGGTTAATGAAAATAATTTCCATTAACCATTACATTTTAATGGTCAATGAAAATAATTTCCATTAACCATTAAATGTTAATGGATAATGAAAATAATTTCCATTAGCCATTAAAAAAGTAATGGTTAATGCATTACTTTTTCATTAAAAATTTTGCAACCCTGCTCGTGACTGAAATCCATATTTCGAAAATTAAAGTAACTGAGCTGGCGGCTCTCGCAATTTTAACTGCCTCAACTTTGAACAGTAGAAAAAAATGAAGCGTCGATATGCAGATTTGTTTAAATTTTCACTCACTTGTAATCCTCGTTGGCGCAAGTAAATGAAAATGCCTCCATAGGATTCCAAGCAAGTTTGTTGCTTCTCAACTTCAGCGTGACTTTTCTCAATGGGCCTGTATCTCTGGTATCGTAGAGAATGATACTGCGATCGCTGGCGCAAGCCGCCAAGAGGTTCATCTGTACCGGATTAAATTTGACATCGTGGAGACTATCGACGCCCCATTTGAAAGTTCTGATCGGTTCGTTTCTGCCCTCCTCCCAGATCTGGCAGGATTCGCCGCATGTTGCGAAAACTGGTTTATCGCGATGATGCGATATCGCCGTCAGGATGTTCTTGCTGATAATGGTATTGACGGGTTCGTCCTCCTCGCCGAATTGAGGTTTGACCGATCTCCATGTTTTTATCATTTTGTCGTCACCGACGGTGATAAAATTTTCATTATTCTTAGAAAATGCTATACCTCTGACCACGCCGTCGTGAGCTAGAAACTTGCGCTCGCACTGTCGTCTCGGCAAATCCCATACCCGTACTTCGCCGTCGAAAGCGCCGCTCAATAAAACCGAAAGGCGGCCCGGATGCTTGCAAATGCACGATACACTGTCCTTGTGGCCCTCCAAATTGCCGATAAATGGTTTTGCGAATACTCTGTCCAATTTAACTGCATTCAAGGCTCGCGTGTACTCTCTCGCCGCCTCGAACGGATGCAAAACAGGATCATAATTTCTCGGAACTGGAAAAAAAATAAAACCACATGATATAAATAGAAAAGTTAGGGCTGTTTGTACGCAGACGGCCTTGACATTTTTAGTTCAAGACCATTTCTAAGAGAGATGTTTCAAATGCTGTAAGAAAATGTGGAAATAAGTGTGTATTGAGTATTTGAGGTTATGTCGCCATATCACCCCTTGAAAAAAGGTTAAAAATACCCGGTATTCATTCGAGAGCTATAAATAGCAAGAAAGGATCTTTCCGATGGAAATCGATCGAATGAAGAGAGAAAAGGAGAAAGGAAAGAGTCTCCAACTTTCTCTGAAATGCGAGATTCATTCCGGACGTGAAAATATGATTTGAGGTTAGGAAGAATTGAAAGCTCACCCTTGTGTATGTCGCGCTTAGTCTCCCGCAAATAATCGTCCGGATTACGCGTTAAAACTTTCACCTTCATTTTTTAATCAACACTTTGCAAAAAATTGAAGAAAAATCGAAGTCTCGAAGAATAACATACTACTGCCGCCACAGACGACAGACTTCGCATGTGCTGCTTATTTTTGCCAAGCGAGGGTGCGCGCACTGCGCCTGTCGGCCTGTGCGAGACGGGACTCACGCGCAAGCGCAACTTCGCCTACACCGACGCGACATCGACAGCGCTCGTGGCATAAATACGTACTAGGTGAAACTTGGAATGCGGAATATTTGAAACGAAAAAAAACAACGATTATTATTTAATACATTTAATAATTTGTAGTTTTATAATTGTTATTATTAGTAGTCAATTCAGTAGTAGTGAAATTATAAAAAATACATTCTTGTGCAAAGTAACTTGAGATTTCCAAAAAACAAAATATAGTAAACCTCGAAAAAAACAAAAAATAGAAAAAGAAAATAGTTTATTAATGTTTAATTTCTGTTATTACCGTGAAAAAAAAATGAATTTCTCTACTCATAATCATGCATCTTAAGCGGTACAAAAAATCATTTATCGTTAAGACAAGTATCTGAATCTATATCTAAATATATCGATAAATCATCGATGAATCATCGAAAGAAAAACAAGATCATAACGCATATTTTTACCGAATTGCACGATAACCGTGTTCATGATCCATATACGAATGGAGAACGATACTGATAAGAAACCTTATCGATATGAGATCATAGTCCATCTTTCGACGACAACGCCCATTTTCGTGTCAGGTAAAAAAGAAAACTTAATTTAAAAATTCAAAAACAGATCGACGATACTTGATTTTTTTTTTCGAAAGTAAGGTGATGAGACAATAGAAAAAAAGAATGTTCAATCAGGCTCAAATCCGAAATTTAAAAAAAGTCCAGCCAAATAATTGTTTTCGTCATTTAGAATACTTCTAAAATAAAAATGCAATACTCAACTCTAATTTCTTTTTAATCAACTGCTTAAGGCTGCGTGTTATGCAGACGAACGAGTTCTGAGAATTTTGATTTCCAGACTGACTTACTCAAACATAGGAGGACGCTGAATTGATAAGATAAAACATGTTCTTAACCAGGTACGAAATTGTGATAAGCGTCATTTCGTATCTACCTCTCGGTGCGTCGATTATAGTTACAAAAATAAAATGCCAGGTGAGTCTGAGAATAAATTTTTTTCATTGAAATATTTTTAGAAGCAAATTTTTTTTTTCATACAGAATTATTAATAAAAATAATTGAGACCAATCGCTTTATTAATTAAAATCAATTATCATCTGTTTATTGACTTTTGAATAAATTCTGATATATTTATAACGGAAATTTGACTGAAGTTTTTGCTACTTTACCGCAGTATTTTATTTATGAAATAATGTAAAAATAGCTGAAGTGCAATTAAAATTTTTTTATTATGCAAATTTGTGTCAATCATTTTTCAATTCTACGAATCGAATGTTCGTCGTCCTTTGTACGATAAGAATTGCTGCACGTTAATTTCTTTTTCTGTGCGAAAGTTCGAGTTTTTTTTAAACACAAGTGTGACCTTATCGCTAATTTGGCGCACCTGGCAAAAACGTGGCAAAAAATATACGCATTTGTTTCCGGTGGATATAGACGACCGTAAATTCCCGCATCAGGATCTTAATGCGCAGATCTTTGATCGAAAAAATTTCGGAAATATCAAATCTTATTAATTTGAGAGAAAATGTGTTTTGACTTTTGTTCGTGGGTCAATGAACGAGAATTACCGAGAGAAAATGACAACTGTAATTGAAATTTTTCAAAATGTCCTTAAACATCAAACTCTCGACTAATTTTCTACAGATATATTTGTTTCATTATACAGTGGACGCTCCCACAACTTAACGCTTCGGGACCGGAAACGCTCTCATAACTTAACGTTCCCCTCATTCTCCCACTCTCGTGTTTCAACGCATGCGTACTGCCTTTTTTCATTGAAGCATGCGTAGAACGAGCGCGCGAAATTCAACCTCAAATTCGTACCTACGCATTATAGACATACATTTCAAAATCTTACAGCGATATATTTTGCAAATTTTTTGAAGATTAATAAGAATTTAATGTTAATAACTCTAGATGAAAAGAATTGAACAGAAAATACATTTATCCGATTGTTGGATTGCGCGGGATACATTTTCTAGAAAATGTTATACAAAGTTGCATATATATACATGATACATGCATATACATACAAATATTCTACGGAAATTTCGTTCTTTCTGGCAAATAAAGATTCTTGTTTTTTCGAGAGAACGACTATTCTTGAACACGTAGTCCTATAAAGAGGCGTGCGTGTCTTGCCCCATCAATCAGTCATTTTTACCTAAATCGTTATCTTGTATTATTTATCCACCTCACGCACATTAATTACACTTAAACTAATAGTAACGCTTAATAAATCGTACGTAATTGAAGAAAAAAAAAGTGACAGTTGAGGTTATGTTGCCCTGTGTCAAATTTCCGCAGCTCGGCAGCTGAGTTTGGAGTGGGGAGAAAGCGCGATAGGGGTCGTTAAGTTATGGGAGCGTGTTGCCATGGTAATGCATTAAGTTATGGGAGCCGTTAAGTTATGGGGGGTTAAGTTGTGGGAGCGTCCACTGTATTATATATTGCAAACATTGTATAATTTATCATAGGTGTTATTCCTCTGGAAAACAATTGTCGAAAATTAATTTTCGAATTAATATTGTCATTAAAAGTGTGATGTAATTTTGAATAATTTTTTTTATTGTGGTATTCGATTACTTTAATAAATTTATTTATAACAGCATACAGATGGGTGTCGCGCTCGGTTGGCCAATCACTTCCGGGCACTGCCGTGGTCGGAGGTCGTGATTGCGATGGTACAACCATCTACGTCGGACGTGCTTTTCACAATGGCGATATGATACCGGCCAAAGTCATTCCTGACAAACATGCCGTTTACGTTTCTCACGGTGGCGAGGAACACTCGAAACACGAATACGAGGTAAAATAATAAATCCATTCTCTTCAAAACCCCGATTATTCAAATCTAATCGCGGTATCCCGTAGTAAAAAACTCCATTGAATCGCCAATGGCAACCAATGATCCTCATACGACTCCATTGGACAATGAATGGGGACCCATTGACATTTCCGCATTTGTCAATGGCGTACAGGGCTGACCATTGATCAGTGAATGGGTATCCATTGAACATCAAATGCGGATGAATCGAATGATCATCATTACTCAATGATGCTCATTGGAAAGCCAATGCGGATGAATCGAATGATCATCATTACTCAATGATGCTCATTGGAAAGCCAATGCGGATGTATCAAGCGATCAGCATTGCCCAATGGTGTCCATGGGAAGGTAAATGCTGATGAACGAAATGATCCGCTTTACCCAATGATGTCCATTGGAAAGTCAATGCGGATGAACTGAAAAATCAGCATTTCCCACAGATGTTCATTGGAACCCAAATGCGGCTAATGTTGAAATGATCAGCATTTACCAAGGATACCCATTGAATAATAAGTAACTACGAATTATACAATGATCAACATTTATCAATAATGTCACTTCATTGATGACTGATCGAATGATGAGCAGCATTCGTTAACGATGTTGCAATCCATATTCGAGGTTCAATGCTGAACAATTGAACCCATCGATCGATGAGAATTTTTCCGAATGCGATATTTCTCAAACGGCGGTGAATTAATAAAATTAAGTAAGAGTAGATGTCGCTGATTCTCATATATGAACCAAATATTTTCTTAAATTGTAATAAATGCTGATGATTATATGGATGGACAATTAATATTAGCATAAGCTCGGAAATTATTCGAAAGTAATTTAAAAAAAATATATTATAAACTGCTCATCAAGTACGCGTACGTTTGGGATAAATGATTTTTAAAACCGTTTATTTTTAACATATACACATAATTTTATGAGTCCTTCACAACCCGATTTGTGAGAGGAGAAACGTATATACTTTCATTGTCAATCGTCATCTAAATACACTTACAATCTATTTTCTCAATTCTGAGCTTCAATAATTTCTATTAAATGTAATAATATATATAATGCGTAAATAATTATTGGTCGTTATGCTAATACTAGCATTATGATTAACCTTACTTACTGATAACTTACATCATTTGATTATTTAATGCGTAATTCCATGTATATATAGCAATCATATGAAAGAATCTCCATTGATGATCCCATTTATTCCCCATTTCCCACAAAAACCAATGGAGGTGAATGGCGAATTAACTAGGGAGATTGTCTCCATTGAATCCCCATGGGATAATCCCCATTTTGTTTCAAATGGGAAATTCAATGGCGAAAATGTCCTTAGAAAATTCGGCATTCATATCCATTGGTTTTGTGGGCAATGGGGAATGAGTGGCGAACAGCAATGGAGATTCTTTCGTATAGTAAAAACTCCATTCATCGCCATTGAAAAATCCCCATTCATTCCCCATTACCAAAATAACCAATGGGGATGAATGCCGAATTACCTAAGGGGATTGTCTCCATTGAATCCCCATTAGGTAATCCCCATTCCGTTTCAAATGGGGAATTCAATGGCGAAAATCCCCTTAGGCAATTCGGCATTCATCTCCATTGGTTATTTTGGCAATGGGGAATGAATGGGGATTTTTCAATGGCGACGAATAGAGTTTTTTACTACGGGATAAAATCTTGATAATCGACGAAATCCAGCTAATGTAATTGAGGTATTCCCGCTCAACGGGACCCCCAGGCCGACCTCTTTCGATTTTCTTGGACCTCGAGTATGTTTTAGTGTTGCCTGAAAGTATATTGTACACACACAACACCCCCACAAGTTTTTCATGCTAAAAACAGTTTTAAAAAAATGTCATGGGTCGTGCGCCAAAATTTCAACGCCAAAAGAAAGCCAAAAAACGACCACGTTTCAAAAGGCGTACCGGGTTAAAAAAAAATCGAATTTTTTTTTTTTGAAAAAAGCGGAATGAAGCTGAATATGTCTCCTTGACAACGCCGCTTGTTGAATTGAAATATCTTCATTTTTGAAAGAGCAGTGAAACTTTTTGTGCAGCGCAGAATCGGGGCGAGTGTTTCCAAACTTTTGGACAGAAGTGTATATGAGGTATTCCCGCTCAACGGGACCCCCTTTTAGGCCGACCTCTTTCGATTTTCTTGAAACTCGAGTATGTTTTAGTGTTGCCTGAAAGTATATTGTACACCAATTTTCAGATCTCTAACTATAATATTCTTTGAAATACACCGAAAGTTATATTTCAAACTTTTTGCGTATTCAGCGCTTCGGAACTTTGGCACGGCGCGAAATAAAATCGAAAAAATTCTTTGACAATAGCTTTCGATCGGCAATTTTCTGCGCTTTTCGAAAAAAATATCAGCGATTCCGAAAAAAACGAATTCATTTGAATTTCAGCCAAAAACCGAAAAAATTGGTTTACAAAAAAAGAGCATAATTTAATTCAGCGGGACAATTTTTTTCATGTTTTGTATATATTTGAGAAGTCACGATATAAATTTCAAGTTGGAACTCGCATCCGTTTGCTAATGCCAAGTCTTTTAGTTGGATAAAAATTCTTAAATATTGTGTTTTTCATATTCAACAGTTCTCTGATATATTATATAGTTTTTTAAACGAATTTCGAGATTAATAAAGTAATTCAATTCAAAATTGAATAAATTTGATTAAAAAAATTTAATTCAATTAATTGAATAAATTTGATTATTTAATAAATTTAATTTAATTAATTTTATAAATTTACTAAATTCAAAATTCGTTTAAAAAAACGCTATATACTACATCAGGGAACTGTTGAATACGAAAAACACGATATTTAAGAATTTTTATCCTATTAAAAGACTTGGCATTGGTAAACGGATGTGAGTTCCAACTTGAAATTTACATCGTGACTTCTCAGATATGTACAAAACATGAAAAAAATTGTTCCGCCGAATTAAATTATGCTCATTTTTGGTAAATCAATTTTTTCGGTTTTTGGCCGAAATTCAAATGAATTCGTTTTTTTCGGAATCGCTGATATTTTTTTCGAAAAGCGCAGAAAATTGCCGATCGAAAGCTATTGTCAAAGAATTTTTTCGATTTTATTTCGCGCCGTGCCAAAGCTCCAAAGCGCTGAATACGCAAAAAGTTTGAAATACAACTTTCGGTGTATTCCAAAGAGTATTATAGTTACAGATCTGAAAATTGGTGTACAATATACTTTCAGGCAACACTAAAACATACTCGAGTTTCAATAAAATCGAAAGATGTCGGCCTAAAAGGGGGTCCCGTTGAGCGGGAATACCTCAATTGTAAAATTCGTCGTATCTGGGAGAGCCTCAAGCTTCCTGCTCCTCTTTCCGATCCTGAATGCCCGAGAGTTAAAGAAAATTTTACACCGTTTTTCTCAAGAAAAACTTTATGGAAACAAATACATATATTGATATATGAGTCATTCCATGTCAATTCAACGACGTTCTGTCGGTGATCTCCGTCGATTTTTTTATTTTATTTTTTGCTATGTTATTATACATGCGAAAAGAAGTACCCATGTAAATTTTTAGTTCTCTATCTTAAACCATACAGAAGTTATTAATTTTTGAAAAAATATTCTTAAAATAATCATAACTTCTACAATAACCAGGATATTCCAACGTCCTAGGAGGTCATTTTTTTGTTTTTCAATATTCTTTTTGAAAAAAATATCGAAAATTAAGAAATCTAATTTTTCAATGTCTTTTTGACTATCTTAAGCTGAAAAATTTGATTTTCTTCCAATGGGACGGCTTCGATTTTTTTCAAACAAAATTATGAAATTCTACGTAAAAAATAAAATTTTTGAGATTTTATCCAAGATGGGATTCAAATAACTTCCTATTAAAAAAAAAAAAATTTCGATTTTTTTCACGTAATTTTGAACTTTTTTCCTTCTATGATTACGATAAATGATTTTAATGATGTTAAAATAAATAATTTAACTCCTCTCACATATTTCCTTTGTAAATTATAATAATTAACATTAAGAATTACAATTCAAGTACGTTTTGCCCTTTATTCAGTTTTTTTACATAAAAATTCTTAATGTTAATTATTATAATTTACAAAGGAAATTTGTGGGAGAAGTTAAATTATTTATTTTAACATCATTGAAATCAACTATATTGTAAAGAAGGAAAAACGATCAAAATTACGAAAAAAAAATCGATATTTTTTTTAAATAAGAATGTATTTGAATTCCATCTTTGGTAATATCTCGAAAATTTTGTTTTTTACGTAGAATTTTATAATTTTTTTTGAAAAAAATCGAAGAGGGTCACCGACAAAACGTCGTTGAATCGATATGGAATGACTCATATATATTCAATGATTGTTTATTATCACTTAAATCGATCTATTCAGTGATAAAATGCCATTTTGATTTGCAATTTGCAATCAAGCACAAATCTCTATCTTTAAGATCAACTCTCAGCGATCTTGACAGACGATCCAAACCTGAAGTGTTATGCTTTTACTTTTCAATTATAAAAAAAACCGTTAATTTCCGAATAGGTTCTGTGTCAAGGTGAATTCGCTTGGGAATTCGCCAGCAACGGTACAATTCCGGCCGATTCTGTCGTAGCAGGACAAACAACCGAGGGTGAACCCCTTTACGTGGGTCGTGTTCTCCATAATGGCGCCCAAACCATTGGCAAGGTTCGTTGATGACGACGTGAAAAAATAACTCATTATTAAAATGACAAAAGCAATATTATTTTTTTGTCAATAGTTCAAAGGACTCTGTAACTTTGTAATATTAAATATTTCATAAATTAATTACATATAATGTTTAAAATATGAGGCAATCCGCGCCATTTCGCTCGACCCTGACCCTGACCATTTTTTATTTTTCTCATTTTTTCTTATAATATAGTGTACTATGCAAGGAGTATTTCGACCAATTTTTTAAATTTTTATCGCATGTATTTCAGAAGTTACAATTTTTCGAAAAATCTGGATTTCAGAAATTTCGGTACCGTTCTAACGCCGATATCTCTTAAATTAATCGATATATCGAAAAATGTTTGGAGATCGATTTTTTTCATATTAGTTCACACTTTCATAAAAAAAAAGGGAAAACATTTTTAAATCATCGTTATCAACATTTTTTCAGCGTGTAAAGTCAAAATTATTTTTTTAAAAGATGATTGCCATTTTTCATTTTTTTCAAAAAATTCTCTAAAATAATATGATGAATTATATGAATTTTAACGCTAGTCCCATCATGGGCCCATTTTTCCTTCTATTTTGAAAAAAATAAATTCAATTTTTTTTCACAAAAATGTTGTGTTTCGTATGAATTACTATAATAATTTTTATTACTAATAATACACGTGAGTAATAATTATTGTACAAATTTACAATTAGTAATTGTAGTGATAATTTTACAATTAGTAGCCCGATCTAATATGTCGAAGAATTATTTTTCTCTTGCATATTTTTTTAACTTGATAGAGTTATAGATATTTATTCTCTCACTCGTTTAAAAAGTTTACACAATCGAGACTGATCAGATTTTGAAAAATCTTTTACTCTTAAGGCACCATCATTATCAGGCACAACACAGTTTTTGTGCTATACATTTTGATATCTGATCAGTCTCGATTGTTTAAACTTTTTAAATGAGTGAGAAAATAAATATCTATAACTCTCTCAAGATAAAAAATATGTAAGTGTTTCATTCATATATGCTCCTATGATGCATACATTTCCTATATAGGAAAGTAATGGAAAAATAATTCTTCAACATATTAGATCGGGCTAATTCTAAAATTATCACTATAATTGCTAATTCTAAATAAGTACAATAATTATTACTTACGAGTATTATTAATAATAAAAATTATTATAGTAATTAATACAAAACACTCAAAATTTTCGTGAAAAAAAATTGAATTTTTTTTTTTAGAAGGAAAAATGGGCCCACGATGGGACTAGCGTTAAAATTCATATAATTCATCATATTATTTTAGAGAATTTTTTGAAAAAAAATAAAAAATGGCAATCATTTAAAAAAAAAATAATTTTCACTTTATACGCAAAAAATTTGTTTACAACGATGATTTAAAATTTGTTTCCCTTTTTTTATGAAAGTGTGAGCTAATATGAAAAAAATTGATCTCCAAACATTTTTCGATATATCGATTAATTTAAGAGATATCGGCGTTAGAACGGTTCCGGAATTTCTGAAATCCAGATTTTTCGAAAAATTGTAATTTCTAAAATACATGCGATACAAATTTAAAAATTGGTCAAAATACTCCTTGCATAGCATACTATTTTATGAATAAAAAAATGAAAAAAATTAAAAATGATCAGGGCCACGGTCAAGCGAAAAGGCGTGGATTGCCTCATATATTTTTAAAATAATACAAGCAAAATTTATATATTTTTTTTTTTAGGTCCAAGCGAGTCACGGATGTCTCTACATTCCATACGGAGGCGAAGAGCTCTCATTCCGCGATTACGAAGTTCTCGTGAATCATTAAAATATACATTTTCTTATCCCCAATGTTTATGAATAAAAAAAATAATTTTTTGTTTGTTTTTGAAAAAAAAAACTCGTCTCAAACGGGCAATATTTATTTCTCAATTTGGGCGGAAAAACAACGACCCGACGCAAATACAGATCCTCATCGCTTCTTACTGGAAACGAGGAAATGTTATCGCATGTACGAACGTTTGGACTTTCGTGATAGGAAGAAACAAACATTTTTATGTGTCGACACGAACTTTCTATTTCGCGAGAGCAAAATTATTTTCTTCTCAGTCAGTTCCGTCATCGGTGCCTCGAAGAATAAATCGCGGCTGACCACGTGAGATTTGAAAGTATGCGAAGGACATTGGTCCGGTATTAAGAAAAATTTGCATAATTCTCAAATATCATAAAATGGTCATAAAAGCATGACAATCGAAATTCACAAGCTCGGACGATTAATCATGATTGATAATGATCTGACAATTAATAATTATCCGACTGCGTTGGAAAAAAAAATTCAAACACAATTCAAATTCAATTCAAAATTCAAACACAATATTTGCGATCGTTTTCGGAAAATTGCAGAAGATAAAAAGGAAGTATAAAACGACTGGTCATTGGCTTTGCAATTTTCTCTGATGGATTTTCTGTTTCTCTGATTATTTTCACGAGGCACTCGCTATTATTACTACTCAAGGCAATAATGAGTTTCTGGTTGAATAATTTGAGCACAGCGGTGATTGTGTCACTCAGACTCTTTTGTTTTACTGCGTTCGAAATGAGTACAATTTACATTGTAATTGGTTTTTCAACGAAACAATACAAATTGGGCAACGTTCTCTTCAGCACTGGGTCAAGATGCCATCCAAAACTTGGAAAAAAACAAATCTATTGAACTGCAATTTAAGAGGCAGAGGGTTGGCAAAAGTTTTTCGGAGCAGGGTTGCGAAATTTTTACTGAAAAAGTAATGCATTAACCATTACTTTTTTAATGGTTAATGGAAATTATTTTCATTAACCATTAATATTTAATGGTCAATGGAAATTATTTTCATTAACCATTAAATGTTAATGGCTAATGGAAATTATTGCCATTACCCATTAAATGTTAATGGTTGATGAAAATAATTCCCATTAGCCATTAAAAAAGTAATGATTAATGCATTACTTTTTCATTAAAAATTTCGCAACCCTGGTTAAAAGTAAATAAGCTCTTGCTAAAGCTAATCGAGAGCATTTGCTAAGACGATACCTGTAAAGTTCGTTGCTAAAACGAAATAAGTCAACTTTGCTAACGTTACTTACTAAACACTAACTAAGAAAGTAATGGTCAATGGAAATAATTTCCATTAACCATTAACATTTAATGGAAATAATTTCCATTAGCCATTAACATTTAATGGTTAATGGTTAATTATTTCCATTAACCAATGATGGTTAATGGTTAATGGAAATTATTTTCATTAACCATTAAATGTTAATGGTTAATGAAAATAATTCCCACTAGCCATTAAACAAGTAATGATTAATGCATTACTTTTTCATTAAAAATTTCGCAACCCTGGTTAAAAGTAAATAAGTTCTTGCTAAAGCTGACCAAGAGCGTTTGTCAAGACGATACCTGCAAAGTTCGTTGCTAAAACGAAATAAGTTAACTTTGCTAACGTTACTTACTAAACACTAACTAAGAAAGTTGGTTAGAATATCAACTACTACCGTTTTAATTAAATGCAATGTCAATGGTCAATAGCAATAATTTACGTTAACCATTAGCATTATGGTAAATTGTAATAATTTTCATTAACCATCAATAACATTAGATGGTTAATGGAAATAATTTCCATTAACCATTAAATGTTAATGGTTAATGAAAATAATTCCCATTAGCCATTAAACGAGTAATGATTAATGCATTACTTTTTCATTAAAAATTTCGCAACCCTGGTTAAAAGTAAATAAGCTCTTGCTAAAGCTAACCAAGAGCGTTTGTCAAGACGATACCTGCAAAGTTCGTTGCTAAAACGAAATAAGTTAACTTTGGTAACGTTACTTACTAAACACTAACTAAGAAAGTTGGTTAGAATATCGATTACTACCGTTTTAATTAAATTTAATGTCAATGGTTAATAGCAATAATTTCCATAACTATAACATTACATGGTTAAGGGAAATAATTTCCATTAGCCATTAACATTTAATGGTTAATGGAAATAATTAACCATTAACATTTAATATTCAGTGGCAATAATTTCCATTAACCATTAACCATTAAATGTTAATGGTTAATGAAAATGCAAATGCATTTTTAAAAAAAGTAATGCATTATTTGCAACCCTGTTTTGAAGATAAAATCATTTTTTTTATTCCCGTTTTTAGCAATAATTTTGAGTAAATTTTGTCGAAAACGGCTTACATACGGTGTAATAATGTATATATGCTTCAGTTGAACGTTATCGGAGTGAATTTTAATACAAGCATCGCTCGCATTACCCACTTAAGGCTCTGCGTTAACCCTCCCGCGGGTATCGCCGAGGGTCGGGGCTATAAGCTTGTACTACATCCATGTACATTTTATATATATATATATATATATATATATATATATATATTTATACGTGTGCGTATCGTCGATGGAGCATCACTCACCGGTAGAAAGAGACCGAGGCCTATCATTATTGTATCAGCATGTTGCTTCACGAAGTACGAGCTTCTGTTTCTCGCGTCATCGACATCGTCATCGTCGTAATTCGAACATTATGAATTTGCGGTAGAAATGAAAATTCATTTGTTTTCTCAATGCCCGAATAATAATTACACGAGCAGTTATTCTGTCTCGGCATTTGTTTTTGTAATTCCAATGTCAAGTCGCATAAAAAAAAGTTGGGGTCACTCAAACGTTTTTTTTTAAATCAACGTTTGAATATTCGAGTTTTTGGTGATTGATTAATTTTTATTTATTTTTGTATAAAAATGGAATGGAATTGAATTAAAAATAAAAAATTGAATGGATGCAATTTATTTTGCAATTTGTAAAACACGAAATTGTTGGGTGAATAATACAATTTTGAGGAAGAATTCAATTGAACTAAATATTTGAACAAATGATAATGAAATGAGATTAAAACGTTGATAAAAGAATCTGAAAAGAGCAACAGCCATTTCGATGTATCGAAATTTATTATTTTTTAAATTAACGAATTTCGATGCATCTTTAAACGCCAATTTATAAATTTTAATTGAAACGATTTTAATTAAAACAAACAATTAAACCGACCATTGGCTGAGAGCAAACGAATTTGAAAAATGACGAAACACTGAATTGCCGAGTAATTCGTTTGGACTTTTAATGCAGATGATCTCCAGGGATCATGAAATGATGCGAAGAAAATTGCTAAAAATAATTCAAATTTGAAATTTGCACATAGCTTCCTCATTTTTTCCGTCGATCATCATAAAGTCTCATTTATGAGAACCTCCTCGACCATCTTTATGACATGTATGTTCACTGTTAGAATTATTTGTAAATTTACTATGCAGAGGCATATTAAATTTATAAAACTTGGTGTATTAAATCGAAATTAATGCACTGACATTGTAAAATTAATAGTGGTAAGGTAAATGTCCCAATTATTGAACAGGTCCCGATTATTGAACACTATCTTGTACTTTTATTATTTCTCATTCACCTGCATGCATTTACTTATTTATAAAAATTTCATTACATATATGGAACTTTTGGCTACCGAAATGCTACCTCACTTGTGCAAAAAAAGCTTTAATTAATAGAGAAAAAAATTATTTAATCAGCAACGGTGACCCGATTTGACGTCTCGTGGTAACTGCTTATCATTTTTGCTAAGACCGCGCTTCATGCGTAAAAAGAGAAAATAACCTAAATGTAACTTAAAAATACGAATGTAATGTTCAATATTTTTTGCCCTCCGATATTTCAGTCGAAAAACAAGAAAGCTACGACTGAATCAAACAAAAACAGAACATAAAAACGAGAAAGCTGAAAATAAAGATAAAATTAAGTTCGAGTTGAAAAGCAAAAATAAACCAAATGCGAATGAACCAAAAACCTGTCAAAAGAGACTAAATATATATTTTTGTATTTTTACATGATCAATAAAAGATTATTCGAGTGTTTGATTTTGCTTTCATTTCTTAATATTGTACCCAAAATAATATTTTCAGAACGGAAAAAGAATTCTCGAGAGTGTTCGATAACTGGGACATGCCTGTTCAATATTAGGGACATGGGCACTTCCAGTGTTCAATAATTGGGACATTTGCATGCTTCACATTGTTGTTTTTTTTTCATTTGAAATCATTTAAAAATAATTTAAAGGGTGATTTTTCGAAAGTAAAAATATCAAAGTATCATTTGAACATGAAAGCGATGGTTTTTTTTCTTGATTTTATATTTTTTTCTCACCGAATTCAACCCCCAAATCCTTAGCTGTTCAATAATTGGGACATTTACCTTATTACAAGTAATATATTTGTATTGATATCAATATATCGACGTTTGATTTTTGAAAATATTTAGCGTAATTCTACCTTTTTTCCACGCACGAAAATTGAAATTAATATGCAGGCTTCGTAAATATTGTGTGAAAAATACATTTGCAGGGTCTCGTAAATTTCTATGACCAGTGTCTAAAAAACATTGCAGACATTATTTGTGAATTTACTCTACAAAGTAATATTGAATTTACAAATCTTGATACATGAAATCGAAATTAATGCACTGGTATTTAAATAATTTGACGTCGTATATTAAAATTAATATATTTATATTGATATTAATATGTCGTCGTAGGATTTATAAAATTTCTTATCGTAATTCCCCATTTTATGACTTAAAATTAATACACCGGTTTATTAATTCAATAAGTATTACACACACATTTTTAATAGACGGTTTATGCAAATAAACTTCCTATACCGGTATATTAATTTGAAAAAAAAAAAACATTTTTATAGTGTTTATTATGATGGCTTCCTCATAAAGGAAGTTTCGCGAATGATGGAAACAAATGAAGAAGCTATGTGCAAATTTCAAATTCACATGATTTTTTAATTGTTTTTATCGTCTAGTGTATTGGTGCTAAAGAAGTGAACTCGATAGTTGCTAAATTAGGAAACTTAGTGTTAACAAGAATTTATCAACAATGTCAAAAAAAAAAAATCAGAACGAACACCTCGATCGTTTTTCACCGAATTCAACCTTAACCATTCTTGTCATCTAGTGTATTTGTGCAAAAAATTTTAGCTCGATACTTCTATAAATGCGAATGTTGGAGCGTTAACAAAATTTTTGGATAATTAATTTTTTTTTTCAATCGAACCTCTCAAGCGATTTTTATGAAATTCAGTATTATTTTTCATTATCATTGGATGTATCGTCACAAAAAAAATCAGCTCGATAGATGCAAAATTAAAAAAGTATACTTACAAATTTTCGGCGAAATATTAAATTTGTTTTTCAACTGAAACTTTTGAGCGTTTTTTTCCAAATTCAATCCCAACCGTCCTTATTATAAAGTGTATCTGCACATGAAATTTAAGGATGATAACTGCAAAATTACGAAAGTTAGACCACCCACAAACATTTTACAACAAATTGAAAGTCCCGGCAAATTGACAATTATTTTGCAATTTCAAAAAAATTTGCACCAAGAACAGGGACATATGTGATATACTTGTATACCAACATTCAAGTTGATCGCCCAAACCGTTCTTCAAATATATCCGTTTTAAGAAGGTTCATCTGGTATCGAGTCAAAGGAAAAATGTCAATGCTTAACCTCAAAATAAGCGATGACTAGCCTAGTCATTGACAATGCTTAACCTCAAAATAATCAGCATTTTCGAGACTAATTAATTTATTATGAATCTCACAAGTACCTAATCAATTTTATGAAGCTCTAAAAATGTTCCTTAGATACTTTTTCATTAATTCTTAAATTTTTGTCAAAATCTGTATTGTAACGATTTGTGCATTTAATATTTATAGACGGTATCCCATAAGAGTCCATGTTATTTAGGATGTACATTTTTATTTATTTCTCACGAACAACTTTGCCTCAGGTCTTGAAAATTTAACAGATGACTTTTTAGATATTAATATGTAACTATATTCTGATTTTTTTTTAATCAACATCTGTATTGTAAATCGTGTACCAGATAGCACAAAGCGTACACACACACACACGCACGCGCACACCCACACACACACACACACACACACACACACACACACACACACGCACGCACGCACGCACGCACGCACGCACGCACGCACGCACACACACACACACACACGCACGCACGCACGCACATTTTTTTAAAATGCGGTTTTTAGACGTTTTGGGATATTTTGAACATACTGACATGAAAATCTCGGGAAAAAAAAAATTTCACGAAAACAAAGCTTCCTTTACGAGGAAGCAAAAATGAAAGTAATTTCCCTAGTTTGCGTGCAGCGTTTGATCAATGGGATGTGTAATTTTGATTTTTTTTCGGCCGTTTCGAGCTTGATCGTCACGATATCTTTTGACGAGGTCACGATGCACAAAGTGTGTTCAATAACCCTAGAGTGTTCCTCCATGGCGGAAGTAATTGTCTCGAATTGGCCATTGAGAAAGAACTATCGGGATATTCGGACGACCCTGGCGTTAAATCATGGCTTGTTTGTTCAACCCAACGTGCGATAGTGTGTGCGCGATGTATGACCAGTTATCGGGCTCTGCTCGGTCGGGCACGAGCGACGAGCGAGAGAGGAAGCCAACTGCTCCAGCGGCAAAAAACACATCACACACAAACACACACACATGCAGAAAAAAGCGTGTCACGGATATATAATAATCGGCGAGAGTGTATGTGCGCGCCTCGAGGGATAACGTCCTGAGAAATATCCTCGGGAAAATGACTGTCAATTTTTCAAAACTTTTCCTTCAGTTATCTCCGTACGTGAGACTTATTATTTTCTTCATTTGGAAAAAAATTGAGCCTCCAGCTCGATATTTCATCTCACATTGATTCCCTGTCCGGAAGGATTCATATTTTACATTCAAGGTCCAAATACTTTTTATTTCGACTCTTTTGCGGACAAAAAAATTTTGGCACAAGGTCGCTCTAAACGTCAATCAGTTTTTTTTCTCATTCTACTTTCGATAATCGATTTTGAATTTGCATAAATTTGCACATAGAAATAGTACGACGCTGCTTCGTCCATGTTCCAAATATGGTGACTCTTTTGAAACGAGTTTTCAATAATACCTCAATTAAACGTATAAATACAAATATATAGGTAAAGTGAAGCGCGTTGAATACTTGATCTGTCATGGATCGGGAGTTTCGTTGCTATTGGTGAAATCAAGGTAGGGACAATAGTGTCAGGGTCGTGCGGGTGAAAATACGTCGCAGGAGGCTGCGTTCGTACCCAAAGCGGTGAAAAGGCCATTTATATCGCTTATCGCCATTTTTATTTAAAAAAAAAAAAACAACACCAACAGCATCAAAATCGTTTCAAACGTCAACAACTAATTAGGGACAAAAGTGAAATCGTTCATGGCGCACGAATCCTCGAGTACTTTCGCGGTCGGTAGTTTAATATATCGACGATAAAGCTTTAAAAGAATATTTTGCTGAAAAAACATGTCGAATAATTATTTTCACAATTGCAGTCAATAAAATTTATTTCGCAATTGCAGAATAATAAAAATCCAAAAGAAAAACAAGGACGAAACTCCTCAATTAAAATGCGTTCGAGTGACCGCGAGTGACGCGATTAAAACAATCGTCTGGACAAGATAAATAAAAATCATCGCGCAAATAAAGTTTTAAAGAAACGTTTTAACGCGCGGAAACGATGAGTTCATTGTTTATTTTGAACCGAATCATCGAGCTTAAAAATAAAAAATGACAATACCCATAAAGAACTTATGAAGAACAAAGAAATTTTCTTTTCATTTTTTCAGAACATTTTTTCCTTATCTCAATGAAAAAAAAAACATTTTATCTCATTGTCACGGTGCAGCAAAAATTTTCAAAAGTTTCGCGCGTTTCATTCGAGCTCAGAGAAAAAAGAAACGATTCCAGAATCCATTTTGAAAAATTTGAATTAGCTTTGAGCGAGGAAAAACGCTACGAAAGAATTTTAGTTTAAACAAAACCCAAAAATTATGTCCAAGGCTCATTCCCGATTAACTCAAGTCAATTTGTGAATGGAAAATGTCCATCGATTAATTTCCAACCGCTTCCAAGAGCCACGTGTTGGAAATTGTTCAGGACCCGGGTGGAGAGTAATGAATTCGTTGATAACCGAAAAAAAAATTGTTGAGCAAAGTGTAAACTAGACCGAGCGGGAAAAAATCGATATTTTTTTTTCGGGTGCACCCACCAAAAAAAAAGGTGAATTAAGGTAAAAAAATGAAGAACCCCCGAAAGAGAGCTCAAAAAAAAATTATTTCGAACGGCGCATTGCATTTGAATATTTTCCATAAGAATAACACAGGAAAATATCGGCACTTCTGAACGTCGTAGTAGAACTCTTCAGAAAAAATCTCAGAAAAATGTCATTATGATATTCCGATGGAGAATTGAATTCCCTACAAAAAAAGTCCTTACGAACAATTAGCTCGGAACAACCGTTCAAGTGGTATCGCTGTTTATCGGGCATAGTGCAAAATCATCGACAGAAATACCCCAATTGCAAAAAACAGACTCTTAAAAAAAGGAACGATGATTATTAAGCATTATAATGTAAAAACAAATTATTTTATTTTATTAAACCAAATTCATTCAATAAAACTTTTCGAAACACGATCAATGATGGACGTCGGTTCTTTTATATGTCTTGTTGTACTTGATTCTTTTTTGTATCAGAGAAATATTTTGAGGACGATTCCATGCCAATTGTATGTTAGAGCAGAACATTCTCTACAAAAAAAAACCCCAAAAAGTTTTTTCGTAAAGCGAAAAATTCGAAAAATTCGATTTTTCAGCCTTTTGAATTTTTTTTTCTATCAATTCAATTTCAGACAGCGATACCACTTGAACGGTTGTTCCAAGCTAATTGTTCGTAAGGACTTTTTTTGTAGGGAATTCAATTCTCTATCGGAATATCGTAATGACTTTTTTGTGAGATTTTTTTCTAAAGAGTTCTACCACGACGTTCAGAAGTGCCAATATTTTCCTGTGTTATTCTTATGGAAAATATTCAAACGCAACGCGCCGTTCGAAATAATTTTTTTTCGAGCTCTCCTTCGGGGATTCTTCGTTTTTCACCTTAATTCACCTTTTTTTGGTGGGTGCAACGGAAAAAAAAAATATCAATTTTTTTCCGCACAGTCTAGTGTAAACAGAGCAGGAGGGCACGAGGTGGGGGCGATCAGGCCGGGAAGGTTCACGGCGAACGGCTCATTCGCGAGTGCATTGCGTGTACACGATTGGAAAAAAAAATCCAGGGTACGTCAAGAGAATGAGAGAGGTGGAGAAGGCAGTGGAAGAAGAAGCGGAGAGTTCGAGGGTACGTGTATTGGGCGAGTAGTAGAGAGGCAGACTCGGGCAGACGTGAACCGGGCATTCCCACCAGAGTTAACCAGTAGTGACCAAGTAGCCGGAGTGCGATCGTCAGCAGCTCAAATCATCGCTGGCAAAGCACACGCAAAGCGTGTATGTCGTAGTCAACGAGCTTTTTTGCCGCTGATGAAACGATCAAGAGGGCCATCTAACTCAGCATCGTTGATTCCTCCAGCAGTCTCCTCCTGTCCCATTGGATCTCGTTCAATGGCACAAAGTTGAACCGTTCTTATACTTGGTCGGATTGGCCGATCGTGGGGGCGGCCATTCGTAGGAGCGAACGATCAGGAACAAGGGACAACCGACTAGCGCGTCTCGATAAAAGAGAATCGTGTCGTCAGTTTGGAGATAGAAATAACAGAATGCAACAACACCGCAAGATAATACTTGACATCCGTCGTATTAAACGTGATTAACGGATAAACCCATCAAACTGTCAAGGGGTCCGCAGTGTGTCATTGGTTCAAATTCATTCAACGTACACGGTGATCCGTTAATCTGTCTTGGTCCGATCATCTCCCGACAATCTGGACACAGTTTTTGAAGCCAAAGTTCCAAAGACGGGATCGACGATTTGAGGTTCGCGGTTTACCGCGACACAGGAAGGTCACTGGGTCGTTGTTGGTGTGACCATAGATCACCAAAAATCACCAGAGACACCACAACCAACGCAAGGACTTGTTCGGAAGACAGCTGTCCAAAGAATCTGGAAACATGACGAACAACGCGACATCACCGGGTCTGCTGGAGCCGTCGAAGCTGGATTCTGAGAAAAAGTCTTTGGCGATACAGCCAAACATAAACAACAACGGTTGCAACGGTGGAGGACCAGCGACATGGAAGTCAATGAACACCAGGCAAAAGTGGAATTTTCTGACGAGCAACATAACGGTCGAGCCAATGGTGGCCTGCTACATAATGCCGAGTGTACTCGCTTCATTGGCGACCCAGAATCTCAATCTGGAGAAGGCATGCCGCGTCAATCTGGCCTATTCCGATGAAATTTGTGGCGCGTTAACGGCGAGAAACACCACCGGTTTCGAGGATGAAGAGACAGCGGTCCAGCAATTAGTGGCTGGCATGCAAACGTGGAAGACAGCGTTGCAGAGTGGCTTACCGACGCTCTTGATACTGTTTATGGGTGCATGGAGCGATCGTACGGGTCTGCGGAAGCCTTGCATGCTTTTGCCGATAGTCGGTGAATTTTTGACGAGCATAAGTCTCATAGCTTGCGTCTATTGGTTCTACGAGTTGCCGATGGAAGCGGCCGGTGTATCGGAAGCTCTGTGGCCGGCTCTGACGGGCGGTTGGTTCACAATGTTCATGGCGATATTCAGTTACATCGGTGACATTACGACCGTGGAATCGAGAACATTGAGAATCGGTGCCGTCAACGTTTTTCTGTCCCTAGGTGTCCCAATTGGCATGGCCCTCTCGGGTATACTCTACATTAAAATCGGTTTTTACGGTGTCTTTGCTATTTCCACGGTTTGCTACATACTCGCGTTCGTTTACGGCCTCGTTGTGATCAAGGAAGCACCGCGTCCACCTCAGGCTCTCGTGCCAGAGGGAAAAGAGATGTCGACTTGCGCCACTGTCGTCGATTTTTTTTCCATGAGGCACATCAACGAAACTTTTAGGGTTGCGTTCAAAAAAGGGGCACACAATCGACAGAAGAGGGTCATCGTCCTCATGGTCATTGTAATGGTCGTCATTGGGCCTATGTACGGTAAGTCTGAGCTTTTTATTCGTCGGTGGGAACATTGTGCTGAGATTTCTAATATCCGAATTGAACAGGGGGGGGGGGGAGATCAATTGGCGGCTTAGAAAAATTAAGTACTCTGAAAAAAACGATTTATCGCAATCGTAGCAGTTTGTTGGACCGAAATTTCTTACACAATTGAAATTTAATGGCCAGGGTCGTTCGATATTGAATTTTTCAAAAAGCCATCGAAAAATTAAATTTTATGAAATGTTCAATGCTCATGTTTACTTATTATTTTTCAACAATTGCTGTTATTTTGTACTTTTTCTTCATCATTGATTTCTTCAAGATCCTTCGAGATCGTTTTTTTCTTCGGCCTCTATCGCGCAATCGCCATAATTATTCGAAACTCAGGGATTTGTTACTTCTCGCGTGCAATTAAGGGGCTCTCTCTCGCGTCTTTGCCATTATTCAATTTTTTATTTTATTTTATCCCATCACGAAGAAGCATCGATTATTTATTCCTCGACGACGTCGATTATATGCGTCTCTCGCATCGTGCCGACTCGTTCGTTCCCAGAGTTCACTGATTCCATAAATTGCAGATCTCGAACGTACAGAAAAGCGGATAACAGGTAATAAGAGGAGTAAGTGTACGTATATGTATATAATGCACTGTTGCGTTACGTCATGGTAATTATTTCGCTCGAGAGTGAAACCGCGAAACAGTTGCGCCAGGGACATGATAAACCACGATCATAAATGTATGGATTTCATTAATGTAAAAATAATATTCTGTATCGAATGAAATAAATGTGTTGGAGTCATGAAATAAAACAAATATACTGAAACCTAATTGGCATTGCATTTTCGGCAATTATTTCGCTCACGAATGAAACTGTCAATCGCCCGCAACGATAATAAACCACGATGATGAATCTGGGTGAAAAAATATGGGTAATTCCATCTCAAATCGACCGATAGTTGGAATCGACCCCTTTCAATTCCGATGAAATTTGGTCAGAAGTTTTCTTTTATCGTAAAACGAAGTTCTACCAAAGGAAAAAACCTAATTTTTTTTTCGAAAATTCAAAATTTCACAATTTTTTCAATTTTTCAAATTTATTTTTTAAATACCTCGAAAACTATTGTAGTTACGAAAAAATCGTTCTGGGTTCGTCTTAAAAAGTATACTTAGGGCTACGAAATTTTTTTTTTTTTTTAATAATGATGAATTTGGAGAATTTTGAATCTTTAAAAATCGTGAAAATTCACGATCAACATTAAATTTTTGATAAATGATCAAATTAAATTAAAAATATTAATTTTTTAATTTTCGTAAAAAAAATTGTTTTTTTTACCTCTAATTAAAGTAAAATTGAGCAATCATGTAATTTTGACTGCTCAAAATTACAAAATTTATATGATTGCTCAACTTTACTTCTTAGAGGTAAAAAAAAAATTTTTTTTTTAACAAAGTACATTAATTCATATTTTTGAAAAAAAAAACGCAATTCTGAAAATATCAGGATCTTTTAAGATCAGTACCAGGTATTAGATAGAAAAAAGAACCTAAAATTTAATGTTGATCGTGGATTTTCACGATTTTCAAAAATTCAAAATTTTCCAAATTCATCATTTTTCAACATTTTTTTTCGGAATATTTTTTTTTTTTCGTACCCCCAAGTATACTCTTTAAGGGGAACCCAAAACGTTTTTCTTAGTAACTATAATAGTTTTCAAGATATTTAAAAGATACACTTAAAAAATTGAAAAAATGGTGAAATTTTGAATTTTGCATAACTTTCGAAAAAAAAATGTAATTTCTTTCCTTTGGTATAACTTCGTTTTATGATAAAAAGAAACTTCTGACGAAATTTCATCGAAATTGAAAGCAGTCGATTTCAACTATTGGCTTATTTGACATGGAATGACCCATATATATTTTTAGATGAAATATTCAGTTTTGTTCGCGAAGTGTAAAAAAATTTTGACGCGTATTAATTTTTCATTTTTGATTGCATTTTTTCTTTCATTCTAATTCTCTTTATCTGCAACATAATCTCAACTATTGAAACAGATTTTACTGAATATCGTACCGATCATTTGCGGACACTCATTTGCCTTTCTCTGCAAAATGGAATGGTGAAAGTTTGGAATTTATTGGGTCAGCCAGGAAAATTAAAACGCGCAGCGGATACAGAAAATTGAAAGTGGATTAGTTTGCGAAAGATGAGAGTTTTAGTCGTTTTCGATGGAATTCACATCGGCCGATCGACAATATGTGCAGCATCGCGACAATTTCCGGAACGGATTTTCCTTTTTTTCGTTTTAGTTCCCAAAGAGAGGAAATGGCAAGCTGTTGCGCAACGACGAGAAATTGCCGGTAAAAACATATAAGGTGCGAGATTAGCTTCTGTGCGTCGACGATTCGATACAGGACGTCGTTTATCCGGAAATGACGCTAACTTCCGGTTCACGTGCAGTAATTTCCATTTTTTTTATCTTCAGATGGAAAATTTTTGTAAAAAGATTATATCGATATGTCAATTTTTGCAATTATTTTTCACCGATTAGATCAAAGCTCGAGGATTTTTTTCCACACTTACACGAGAAATTACGAAATTGCACTTTTATTTTTTCTTCGTGTCCAAAGATTTTTTCTTTCGTCTTTTGCCTTTGAAAAATTTGAAAAAATAATGACACTAAAGTTTGCATCATTTCAATGCAACGGAAATAATTTATTTTTCAATCAAATTAATTCTTCCTGGGAAATTTTCAACGCAAAAAATCGTTAAAATGTTTTTGGAGTCTTTATTAAGGGCTTGGGATTTTTAATGCATTTTTAATTTAAATCTCACTAAAAATAAATGTACAAAAATTATTTTCATTGTATTGCAGCGATGCAAACTTCGACATGATAAAAAAAAAATCGTGCACAAAGTTTTTTCAGTCTGCAATTGAATAATGCAGCGATGATGACAGAAAAAAAAGACAATAATGCAATGCTATTTCGCCTCGATTTCCAGAAGTTACCTCTCGTCTTTTGGCATCGAAAAATTGAGAAAAAAACTATGCAATTATGTTTCAGTCTGCAATTAAATAATTCAGCGATGACGAGGGACAAAAATGACTCAATTTTATGGCGAAAAGAGCGATTCTGTTAAAACTCAACGAGTATAATCGTCGTTGTCGTATTATACCGATTATTGGATTAAACAGTGGCTCTAATTTCTGTGACAAGGTCGAGTCGGGACGAGAAATTAAGAGGGCACGTATCGTAGGAAAGACAAGACGGAACCACGAGTATTTCTACGGTACATTTTTTGTGTACAAAAAAAGACCACTTTAATGCAGAAATTCCTGAAATTAAATTTTCTTTAGTGCAGGAATTTCCGTGAAAAATTTCCGATAATCTAGGAAACTGTATTCGGCCTCTTAAGGCCCCAATTACGGTAATTTCGTAGTTTACATGAGTTTTTTCCGAACTAAAGAGATTCACTGAGAGAAAAAATTACTAGAACCAATGAAATAAAGTTTTGAAGGCAAAAAATCGTTTTTTTTTCATTATTTGCCAAAACATATTAGATTGGTTCCCTTATATATTTACTTGGTTCATTTTTTTCAGTCAATTCCATAAATTTCTGTTTCACACTGAGAAAAAAAATTGTTGAATGAACTAAATCTTTAGTTGCATACGCACGACTAAATATTTACTGGGTCTAACTAAATAATTAGTTTCGTGAATAATTCTGCGTTTCAGTTGAACAAAATATGATTCAAGCAACAAAATTTGGGTTTGTACAGCTGAATATTTAGTCGTGCGTATGCGACTAAAGATTTAGTTCATTCAACAATTTTTTTTTCTCAGTGCAATAAAGGAATTTACTTGAATCTAACAATATGTTATCAATTATATGTAATATGTTGTTTGAATCAAGAACACATTTCATCATTTAAAACATGCATGTCTTTTAATACAGGAAGCACTGAGAAAAAAAATTTGTTGAATCAACAAATTAATTAGTCCAATCAACAGGAAAAATGATTGATTCAATCAAATGCGTGTTTATTAATTGTTGCTAAATATTTTATAAAAAATATATATAGCCCTTGCTAAATAATTGAATATGCATAGTTTAGTGACCCTAAAAAGAGATAAATAGAAAAAAAGGAAAAATCTGCGCCAATTCTCCGACCTAATATCTCTATCCGACCGAGATTCGAACCCTCGACCCTACCTACCATCATACCTATCCTACCTAACTACCTAACACGCTACCTATTACGCTATCGACTACTACTATGCACTTGAAAAAAAATAGGAGTTATGAAGATTCGAATATAAGAAAACATTTAGAAAACCAGTTTTTTAACTTTTAACAATTTATGTATACTATTAAAGTATACTATATAAATAATAGTTCTTTGCTAGAAGGAAATAAAAATTTAATCATTCCAAACAAATATTCTATTGGAATAAAATAATGTGTTATTTATTTTACTACAGCTTCTTTTAAAATAATCACAATCAATTTTATATCTAATAAATATTGAAAACACTACAGAAATATTTTCAGAAGTTAAATAATGATGAATTTATTGCAAAGAAATCACTTTGTGCGAAAAAAAAAATTTGATATTGATGTTTTTCAGATTCAAATAATCTCATGTTTATCGTGGAATAAATCTAATTAATCCAATGAATGCAAATTTATTAAAATCTATTTAAATAAAGATATTTGTAGAAGTAAAATAATGATGAATTTATTGCAAAGAAATAATTTGGTTCGAAAAAAATAATTTCGTATTGAAGTCATTTTTCAGATCCAAA
The DNA here is from genome assembly GCA_946863875.1 of Alloplasta piceator. Lineage (NCBI taxonomy): Eukaryota > Metazoa > Arthropoda > Insecta > Hymenoptera > Ichneumonidae > Alloplasta > Alloplasta piceator. The sequence goes on from OX333072.1 coordinate 2,163,247, forward strand.
TAATCTCATGTTTATGATGCCATAAATAACTTTCTTCGAAACAAATAATTCCGTATTGAAGTCGTTTTTTAGATTCAAATAATCTAATGTTTATGATGCGATAAATGTAATTAATCCAATGAATACAAATTCAATCAAATCTATTTAAATAAAAATATTTTTTGAAGTAAAATAATGACTTTATTGCAAGAAAATAATTTTTTCGAAAAAAATAATATCGTATTGAATTCGTTTTTCAGATCCAAATAATTTCATGTTTATGATGCGATCAATGTAATTAATCCAATGAATACAAATTTAATCAAATCTATCATGCATTTAATTGTCACTATTAAATAAGAGTTTAATATAATGGAGTAATAGATCCGTGAAAATATTTTTTTAAATGAAGAGTGATTTTCTTGGTTCAACAAATAAATAATCGAATTAATACTTTCATTTAATAAATAAATTCATGTTCTCAAATTCAATAATTTTTTCTCTCAGTGTAATCGTTAGTCTCTCGTTAAAATTAGATACTTTGTACGGTCGATAAAGTCGAATTTTCATGATTTTACGACGAATGCAACTAAAAATGAATTTCTCGAGAAGCTGCAATTGACGTTAAACTCGTTTTAGTAAATTATGCGATTACCGCTAAACGTTTGCTTATTATTTTATGCTTTTTTTCCCCTTTACAAGGACGACCTGTAACATTGTAAGCTCGAATCATTGGCTAACTCGAGCTGCTGCACACTGAATACCAATTTTCAACGATAGTCTATTTACACGGTGGAAAAAAATAACGTTTCGGAAGACTTTATACGGACAGCTATAGTTCGAGATCCGGACAGAGAGATAATCAGAGATCGGACATAATTTGATAAAGACCGCAGAGAACTCGGCGGAAACGACTAAATGGACGTACTGATAAACCAAGTTGTTGTGCAACCTGGGCATTCTTACATAATGTCACAGGATAATGATGATGGCTCAAGTTGTCTGTGTCTCGGTTTATGTGTATTTCGCGGAAAAACCATTTTCAACGCTTCTCCGCGGTCAACATTCTCGTTTTTTTTTCCTCGGCGATTTATATAATTGATAATGCATAATTGCAGCTGGGTCGATAAAAAAAGTGATAAAATACCCAAGACTTTGCATCAAATGGTAAAAAAAGTGGAACAATTTGCATCGAAACTGTATTTACACTGATACAGAGTAAGGATATTAAAAACCCATCCGGCTAGGATTATAAAATATATGAGGCATTCCATGGTATTTCGATCAAAATCTTACCTTGATGATTTCGATTTTCCTCTGAATTTTTTATATAAATGAGGACGTTGAAAAAAAAAATTCCAAAATTTTTTCAGAATTTTTTGGTCACGCGTTTTTTGGATTTATTCATTTTCTTTTTTTAAAACGGGACAACTTTGTAAAATATGAAAAAATTCAGAAAAATCTAATAAAAGATAACAAATTTTTTTGGCTTTGTTCCATAACGGAGATTTCAATTCTCTGAGTCAAATTCAAAAAATTAAAAAAAAAAAATTTTGACTCATAGTGTATTAAAATCTCCATTTTGGAACAAAGCCCAAAAATGTTGTTATATTTTATTAGAGTATTCTGAATTTTTCAGATTTTACAAAGAGGTCCTTTAAAAAAAAAAAAAAAATCCAAAGAACGCGTGACCAAAAAATTCTGAAATAATTTGGAAAAATGTATTTCAATGTGTTTTTTTATATAAAAAATTTAGAGGAAAATCGAAATCATCAAGGCAAGATTTTGATCGGAATGTCGACGAATGACACGACAAAATCTTGTTTTAATGATTTCGATTTATCTCTTAATTTTTTATATAAAAGAACACGTTAAAAAAAAAAAATCCCAAATTTTTTCAAAATTTTTTGGTCACGCGTTCTTTGGATTTTTTTCTTTTTTTTTTTAAAGGACCTTTTTGTAAAATCTGAAAAAATTCGGAATAATCTAATAAAATATAACAAAATGTTTTGTTCTAAGATGGAAATTTTAATACTCTATCAGTACTTTTTTTTCTTTCAATTTTTTGAATTTTACTTATAGAGTATTAAAATATCCATTTTGGAACGAAGCCCAAAAAATTTGTTATATTTTAGTAGATCTTTGTGATTTTTTCAAATTTTACAAAGTTGTCCCGTTTTTTTTCAAAAAAAATAATAAATCCAAAAAACGCGTGACCGAAAAATTCTGAAAAAATTTGGGACATTTTTTTTCAATGTCCTTATTTATATAAAAAATTTAGAGGAAAATCGAAATCAGGGTAAGATTTTGATCGAAATACCGTGTAATGCGTCTTATACACTTCGGTCCAAAAGTTTGGAAATGCTCCGATTCCGCGCAGCACAAAAAGTTTCATTGCTCTTTCAAAAATGAAGATATTTCAATTCAACAAGCGGCGTTTCAAAGGGGACATATTCAGCTTCGTATCTCTTTTTTCAAAAAAAAATTTCGATTTTTTTAAACCCGGTACGCCTTCTGAAACCTGGTCGTTTTTTGGCTGTCTTTTGGCGTTGAAATTTTGGCGCACGATCCATGACATTTTTTTGAAACTGTTTTTAGCATGAAAAACTTGTGGGGGGGAGTATAAGCTTTAATTTTGTTTTTTAAAAAGTTTCGTGCGATTTTTTTTCGCAAAAATATTCAGATTTTTCCAAAAATCGACCATATATATAATGTAGCCTAACTCTTAAGCTATTAAGTTTTCGTGAAATCACTAGGACGGTAAAAAGTTGCAAACTATCATTTTGGATCCCATCAAATGTTTTCACAATTTTTTTCACAATTTTTTTGTCCGAAAATTTTTCCTGCCTCTACGAGATATTTTTTTATCTTTTAAACAATCGGATCTCTTACCTCATTTTCACGACTTTTTTTTTTATCAAAATACCTCATCTACGTTTTTTTTCATCGGAAAACCCGTGTAAATGGGTAAGAGGCCCGATTGTTTAAAATTAAAAAATATCTCGTTGATAGGAAAAATTTTCGAAATAAAAATGTTGAGAAAAAATTCTGAAAAAATTTCATTGAATTCATAGTAATTGTATGCATCTTTTTATCTTCATAGTGATTTCACGAAAAGCCAAAGTTAGGCTACATTTTATAAATATGATCGTTTTTTGAGAAAAATTGAATATTTTTGCGGAAAAAAAATCGTACGAAACTTAAAAAAAAACGAAAATGACTCCTCCTCCAAAATACTCCTCCCCACAAGTTTTTAATGCGAAAAACAGTTAAAAAAATGCATGGGTCGTGCGTCAAAATTTCAACGCCAAAAAAAAGCCGAGAAATTACCAAGTATCAAAAAGCGTAAAGGGTAGAAAAAAATTCAATTTTTTTTTTAGAAAAAGCAAAATGAAGCTGAATATGTCCGCTTTGAAACGCCGCTTGTTGAATTGAAAAATTTTCATTTTTAACAAAGCAGTGAAAATTTTTGAGCGACGCGGAATCGGGGTTAATATCATTTGGATCCTTAAGGACGTTGAGCCCCTATGAAATCTTTTAATGTTAATTGTTCAATAAATAGCTTCTTAATCGTCGTGAAATTTTTACACGACCTCCTGAATACTTCATGTAAAAACATATTAAATTTTCAGAATTCTATCATCATTACTTCAACCTCCTTAAGGGTTAAAATGAAAAATGATGAGAAAATTCTGAAAATTGGGTGTTTTTGTATGAAGTATTTAAGAGGTCGTGTAAAAATTTCACGACGATTAGGAAGCTCGTTATTAAAATATTAACATCTTGTTAAGAACAATTTTTTAAACAAATAACAAAAATATTTATCGAAAAACTTCGGTTAGTTTCCGTTGCTTTCAATATAGTGTAGATATTAAAAAATTGAGAGGTAAAAAAAAAACTTATCGCAAAGTTATATCAGTTTCCATAAGACTACATTTAATTCAATTTAATTTGTTAATGTTAATTATTCGATAACACGCTTTCTAAACGTCGTGAAATTTTTACAAGACCTCATAAATAATTCATCCAAAAACATATCAAATTTTCAGAATTTTCTCATCATTTGCGATTTGGGACTCAACATCCTTAAAATTCTCAAGTTTTTAATATTTTTCTTTACTGCCATCGATCAATTAATTTCCTGGGATAATGATAAGTCTGGGATAATGATAAATATTATAATATCGAATGCCAAATTTTTTTGCTAATAGTAATTAAAATAATTCGAGTCAATTGCTTTTTTTTTTTTTACAGGAGAAATGGCAGTGATGTATCTTTTCACGAGGTATCGATTCAACTGGAACGAGGTCAAGTTCAGCATGTTCTCGACCTACAGCATGGTGACTAATCTCATCGGTGAGAATCGTAAATCTAATAATTTAAAAAAAAATCAATTTAACCATGAATTATCGGTTGGATAATTGGCTGTAAAAAAAAAATGAAGAAAATTCCGAGAGAAATCTCGTCCATGATAAAAAGTACGGTGCGATCGAGGTCTGATTATTAGAGCCTCGATTTGAAAAAAAAAGTTCCGGTATATCCGAGTTGAATAAAAAATCGAGGAGAGTCAAAATCGTCCTTCGTTGCGGGTCGATGCACGGATCGATTGTCATTTTCTTTTTCACGACCATGAAGAAACTCCCCATTGATGGGGATCTCACGGTCATCTCGTACCCTCCTTCTAGAGTTATATGGATTTTTGAGTATTTCGTCTCAAGAAATTATGATAATTGTGGTATTTGTGGGTAATTATATAGTATTGAGACTCCACTTACAATCGGCTTGTATTTTTTTTTTCCGTTATGGTCTCAAAACATCATAACTAGTTATTATATGTTGGCGCATGACGTTTCTTGCCATGAAAAAAAAATAAAAAATGGAAAAAAATGAAAACTCTGCATGTAGGGTTGCGAAATTTTTAATGAAAAAGAAATGCATTAACCATTACTTTTTTAATGGCTAATGAAATTAACATTTAATGGTTAATGGAAATTTTTTTCATTAACCATTAAAATATAATGATTATTGGAAAATATTTTCATTAGCCAATTAAAATTTAATGGTTAATGAAAATTATTTTCATCAACCATTAAAATTGAATGGTCAATGGAAATTATTTTCATTGACCACTAACCACTAAAATTTAATGGTTAATGGAAATTATGTTCATTAACCATTAAAATTTAATGGTTAATGGAAATTATTTTCATTAACCATTAAAATGCAATTGCATTAAAAAAAAGTAATGCATTATTTGCAACCCGCTTGCCCATTACAATGTAGTGTGTAATAGAAAAAATTTCCATTACCCATTTTAATGTAATGTGTAATGGACAAAACTTTGATTGCGATTTTGGGAATGGAAAAATATAGATGAACAAATTATTGCAATTTTGCGTTGCCTTTTTATAGTATTGACTTAGAACTTAGATTTTCACCTTAAATTCTAAAAAGCATCTATATTATAATTCTAAAAATCTAAATCCTAAGTCAATAAAATGTAATGCAAAACTACAATAATTTATTCATCTATATTTTTCCATTCCCAAAATTGCAATTAAAGTTTTGTCCATTACACATTACATTGCAATGGGTAATGGAAATTTGTTCCATTACACACTACATTGTAATAGGCAGGGTTGCAAATAATGCATTACTTTTTTAAATGCAATTGCATTTTCATTAACCATTAACATTTAATGGTTAATGGAAATAATTTTCATTGACCATTAATCATTAAATTTCTATTATAACCATTGAATTTTAATGGTTAATGAAAATAATTTCCATTAACCATTAAATTTTAGTGGTTAATGAAAATAATTTCTATTAACCATTCAATTTTAATGGTCAATGAAAATAATTTTCATTAACGATTAAATTTTAATGGTCAATGAAAATCATTTCCATTAACGATTAAATTTTAATGGTCAATGGAAATAATTTCCATTAACCATTAAATTTTGATGGTTAATGGTTAATGAAAATACAAATGCATTAAAAGAAGTAATGCATTATTTGCAACCCTGTCTACATGTGACTAAATTCCTTTATTTATTTTTTTTTTTTCAAGGCAAAAAACATCATGCGCCATTATAACTATATTTGTGATGTTTTGACACTACAAGGAAGCATAAAAAAACAAGCTGATTGTAGGTGGCGCCACGATACAATTACCAAAATTGCCTAATTGTCAATCAGAGTCAAATCGAGTAATTGCAGTTTCTTCATAATTTTTTCAACGTCAAAACGATTATGTGAAAAAATATGTCAGCACCGTCGAACGTCGTTGAATAAACGGGCCGATAAACAACGAGAATTGCATTTTTAGAAATGCATTTATGCAAGAAAAAAAGAGCGGTACTGTTACAACTTTTATCATTAATTACACGATCGTAACGTCTCGGTGATAGTTACTTTGTTTTTTACTCCATAAAATAAATGTGCAAAGTGCGAATTGATGATCGTCGGCGAGGTGAATGCCGCGCGAATGAGCCTCCTCGACCGAAGATTGATGAACGATCGATCCTCGCGATCGCTGTGAATCGATTTATCGATGTACATGAATAAATATCGCGATTGGAGAAAAAAAAACCTCGTTGGTTCGCTATACCGTAAATTAGTATTACTCTTGACTCGTACATACACACGCATATATATCTATATTTTTTTTTCTCCGTTAGCTCGGCGGGGGCTCGACAATCTGATATATAGCATTTTCGCTTCATCAGAGAAATCTGCAACTCACCGCTGCCTTCTTTAGGATTCACATCTCGCAGAGACATTACCATAATCTAGTTACGCACGCCAGACTCTTTTTTATCTCGCAAATTGGAATATTAATCGTAACGACCTTAATTCCGATCAACGCGACGCGACCGCAAGCAACGATGACTTAAGGGGGATGAAAAAATATATTTTCGATATTTTCAGGGTAGTTGAGAGACTTTAGAAATTGAAATTTTCGTGATTTTTTGTGAATAAAGTTTGGAAAAAGAAATTCAACACTTGTGAAGTTAAAAAAAAATTTTAAACTCGAATCATTCGAACCATTCGAATTTTTCGAATTATTCAAATAATTCGAATAATTATTTTTTGTTCTTAAACTGACTCATTTCGATGAAAAAGTTAAATTGTACTATGATATATTCAACTTAATCAAAATACTTTTCTATATCTCACTACTTAAGTAATGAAAATTTTAATAAAGCATAACTTTTAAAAGAAAGTTTCATTACCAACCTTTTAATGAAATGTAAAATCCAATTTTTTTTTTAAATATTATGAAAATACATCGTTAGAAAAATTAACAAATAAATTCAATACGCTGATCACACAGCCACACAAAATTTAAAAAAAATTTCGACCTGGGGGTCTGACTATGTATACTGTATGTTTTTGGGGTCGCTGAATCCGAATCCGAGGTTAGTTTAACCCCAGCACGTCAAGGTTTGGCTATAAACACAAAAAATAACACTCAAAAATCAAGATTATTTTTTTAATATTTCGAAAACTATTATAGCTACGAAAAAATCGTTCTGGGTTTGTCTTGAAGAGTATACTTGTGGCTACGAAAAAAAAATATTGCGAATTTTTTTTTGAGAAATCATGAATTTGGAGAACTTCGAATTTTTAAAAATCGTGCAAATCAACATTAAATTTTTGGTTCAATTTTTTAAATATAATACCTTATACTGATCTTAAAAGATCCTGCAATTTTCAGAAACTTGTTTTTGTTTTTTCAAAAATATGCATTTTTGAATTTCTAAAAATCGTGTATATCCACGATCAACATTAAATTTTTTGTTGAATTTTTTTTATATAATACCTTGGAGTGATCTTTAAGGAGCCTGGAATCTTCAGGATCTTTTAATTTTTGAAACAAAAAATACCATCCCGAACACTTCAGGATCTTTAAAGATCAGTCCAAGGTATTATATAATAAAAATTTAAGCAAACATTTAATGTTGATCGTGGATTTACACGATTTTTTTTAATTAAAAAATTAATGGTTTTGAAAAAACAAAAAACACCTTTCTAAAAACTTCAGGATCTTTTAAAATCAGTTCAAGGTAATATATAAAAAAAAAGATTTATAAAAATTCAAAATTCTCCACATTTGTCATTTTTCAATTTTTTTTTTTGGGAATATTTTTTTTTAGTAGCCACAAGTATACTCATCAAGACGAACCCAGAACGATTTTTTCGTAACTATAATAGTTTTCGGGATATTTAGAAAACAACTTAATTTTGGAGTGTTTTTGAGGTTATAGCTAAACCCTGACGTGCTGGGGTTAAACCAACCTCGTATTCGGATTCAGCGACCCCAAAAACATACAGTGTACATACCCACACAGCACAAAAGTCAGAAATACTTCCTCGCGAACTCTTTTTTAAGACTACTTCTAGAGCAACACGTATGATATCTCGCAGACGTTAGTCCGAAGAAGTCTGAAATAAGAATAACTTAAGAGATCTTCGGAATGAAATCAACTGTCAGATATCCTTAGAAGATATCTTCAAGATATTCCGTAAAAGACATCCAATAAAAAGCCAGAAATACTTCCTCGCGAATTCTTTTTTAAGACTACTTCTAGAGCAACACGTATGATATCTCGCAGACGTTATTCCGAAGAAGTCTGAAATAAGAATTACTTAAGAAGAGTGTAAAAAGGTCAACATAACCTCGAAAATTTCTTGACGCATTTTTTTCGGAGATAGCTTGATGAAATGAAAAAAGATTAGTGGGGTCGCCTGCGTAATTAATGTGTACAGGTCATGGCCCCACTAAATTCTTTTTTTATTCCATCAAGTCATCTCTACGAAAAATGTGTTAAACGTTTTAGCTCTATCTCTCTCGCACTCACGAGAGCGGAAAGGCGGGGGAGGGGGTTGAACCTCCCCTTAAGAGATCTTGGGAATGAATATTAAAAAGTTATTAGAAATCGCATATTCAGATAGACTACGTGATAATATTTGTTCGGATACATATCGGAACCGTTTAAATTCTTGGATTTCACCACTGACATATCATATAAGTAAATAGAATTCATAAGTAATTGGTAGCGTAATAGGTAGCGTGATAGGTTCTCAAGTAGGATAGATAGGCAGGTCGCAGGTTCGAATCCCCGTGGAGGCAGATGAAATTGAAATGATGAAATCGAGTTTTTTTCTAATTTTTTTTTAGTACAGTCGGTCCAGTAACTATGTAAATAAATGAAAATACGTATTAAAAAATTTTGCAAACGATAGAAATAAGAAAAAAAATAATTTTTGATAATTTTAAAGGAACCCTGAAAAAGTTATCTTGACGATGTCTTGTGAAGAAATCTCGAAATAGTAGTCTTTACGATATCTTTTTTGAGAAGTCTGAAAAAGTTATCTTCAAGACAACTTTTCACAGATATCAAAATCATCCCTCAAAGTGACGCATAAGACTACTTTCGGAACTCATTAAGATGTCTTTCGGAAAATGTATTCGGATGTCCAAATCTTACATAAGAAATCTACAGCGATTCTTTCAGACGTCATATTGCTGTGTGGGTAGTCAAACCCCCAGGCCGAAATTTTTTTTTTGTGTGGCTGTGTTATTAGTAAAGTCTAATTGAGTTTTTCAAAAGTTACATTCTTTTTATTTATATGCAATATATTTCTCCCAAATTTTGAGAAAATTTTAACGACAATTTAAAAAAAGTCAATCGTTGTCTGTATAGTTTCTCTTTCTCAGTTTTAACCATTATTGAGTGGTAAATAAGAAACAATTTTATATTGTTATGATCCATGCCTGTTTTTCTTCCTTTGTTCTGAAATCTGGCTTTATTTTCGGCTACTGATATTAATTTATTCAATAATTTCGATAATGCAAAAATTTATTTAAATTTTTATCATAAACAGCCATTGCAATAATATATAGTCTCTTAGTTTTTACTAGTATTTAGAGGTGTGCGAATATTCGAATTTATGAATAATTCGAGATGAATCGAATCGAATAATTCGAATCGAGTTTCGAATAATTCGTAAATTCGAATATTCACACGTTAAAAAAATGTTAAGGGATCATCACAATGTGACCGCCCGAAAAATAGCCGATTTTCGCGATTTTTGTTTAGGTGGATAGGATAAACTAATCGGTCCAATTTTTTTTTTTTTGCAAATTGAAGCACCGATGAAGGATACAAAATGATTTTTAAAAAATATCTATATTTATTGCTTAACATTGTTTTTATTTGCGGAAAATTGCGTAGAATCGCCCTATGGAGGGTTTTTTTTAAGTGAAATTTGAAAAAATTGTGGCGGCTTGGACAAAAAAGTATCAAATTTAGCCTTTTTCGACAGTTTTTCGTCAAAAAAAAATAGGAAGATTTGTTAAAAAAAAAAAGCTTCCATAGCGTCTTAAGGAATGACGTGAACAATGTCCTCTACAAATTTCAAACGGTTCACTTGAAAACTCGTCCTTTGAGAGTGGCTCCCGTTTTGAAAAACACCATTCCGAGAAAAATGGGTTTAAAATTTCCGCGCTAGGTCTCGCGCTCCAATAACTTTTCCTCAGAAAAGCTGTAGCAACCGAAATAATTCGAATTTCGATGTAAAAATTAGACAGAACGTTTATAACCGTGTATACTATAAGATAATTTTAAAAAAATCGATTTTTTGAAAATTTTACACTGTGATGATCCCTTAATTATGTCGAGTCCCTATGAAATCTTTTAATGTTAATTGTTCAATAAATAGCTTCTTAATCGTCGTGAAATTTTTACACGACCTCCTGAATACTTCATGTAAAAACATATTAAATTTTCAGAATTCTATCATCATTACTTCAACCTCCTTAAGGATTAAAATGAAAAATGATGAGAAAATTCTGAAAATTTGGTATGTTTTTGTACGAAGTATTTAAGAAGTCGTGTAAAAATTTCACGACGATTAGGAAGCTCGTTCTTAAAATATCAACATTTTGTTAAGAACAATTTTTTGAACAAATAAAAAAAATATTTATCAATAAACTTTGTTTTGTTTCCGTTGTTTTCAATATAGTGTAGATATTAAAAAATTGAGAGGTAAAAAAAAAACTTATCGCAAAGTTATATCAGTTTCCATAAGACTACATTCAATTTAATTTAATTTGTTGATGTTAATTGTTCGATAACGAGCTTCCTAATCGTCGTGAAATTTTTACACGACCTCTTAAATAATTCATCCAAAAACATACCAAATTTTCAGAATTTTCTCATCATTTGCGATTTGGGACTCAACATCCTTAATTGAAATCCTTCGTTCAGTCACCACTTTTCTACATTTTCTATGAGTTTCTAAAATTTTGAGTCAGCAACAGCCACAATTTCTTAAATATCGTGGTCACGGATTTTAGGACTGTCTTTTTTAGAAATACACGTTCGAAGCATGAAAACGGCCTTAATTAATGAATTCAGGGGATAATTTGAAAATATAATGGAAAATTCCGCTACAGATCGACAATTTAGCTTCCCGTCTTTTCCTATCGCCGTCGAATCTCTTCCATTCTCATAATGAACCTCGCGGACTCGTTTAATTATTCCGCATAATTTCCACGCATTATTCGTTTCACGCCTGTGCAAATAAATGCGGAAGTTTGTTATATGTATACACGATACACCAGCCGTTGAGAATCGAAGGTCAAGTTCGTCGGTATGAGATTCTCTCTTGTAATTGTACAAAAAACGAGAGTTATTACCGCGCTACGTGACGTTCCTGGACTTTTACACCGATTTGCCGTATCAATAGACCTCCGCATATGCGTCGCTCGCTTCACAGTTATCGACGTTGCTATGCGGAATTCGTGCCAATCTACGGTTAAAATCGTCTAGAAATCGTACTCGCTCGTTCCAAGCTACCCCCACGATTGAGTCAGTAACGTGTTTTTAAGGGGAACGCCACTGTGACGGGGACAAAAATGGCTGATTTTCGGGAATTTTTTTCTAAGTCGGGATGATTATTTGAGGATCAGACAAAAAGCAATTTATTATAGTACAATAGGATACGAGTGCGTTGAAACTTTTTCTGACGAGTGTGAGTTTGCAGCATTCGCCTCCGGCTGCTCATGCCACAATCACACTCGTCAGAAAAATGTTTCTCGCACGAGTTTCGCACACGAAGTGTGCGTAAAATGGGCACTTTACGTACGGAGTGCAATAATAGTACATTACGATACGAGTGCGATGGAACTTTTTCTCGCACGAGTATCGTACAAAATTTTATCGCACGAGTGCGTAAAGTGCCCGCTTCTCGCATGCACAGCGAAGCGAAGCGTGCGAGAAGTGGTCACTTTACGCACGGAGTGCAATAAAGTATATACTAGACTGATTCAAAAAAACCGGCAATTTTTATTTTTCGAAGAAACGCATTGAATACTTTCGGGAAGGTGAAAAAAGATGCCTGTTAAAATTAGAGCTCTTAATAAAAATATTTAGAGGTTCCTCTTCGCATATTTTTATTTCCCATTTAAATAACACGGGAAAAGAACATTTCAAACTTTGACATTTTATATCTCAGCTCCAAGTCAATGCACCAAAATGAACGACACATATTCTTGTAGAGAATTGAACGCTCTACAAAAAAGATCTCCTATGATTTTTCGATAAACTCACTTCTTCGAAAGTTATTCACGTTCTTATATATATGTATATTAGACTGTGAATATGGGTGAACTTATGTTGGTAATTTCTTTAAAAAATAAGGAATTTATGTTCATGCAATTTAAACTTTTGTTTCAGGAAAGATTTTAGGATATTTAGTAATAAGTTTCAACATTTTGCCGGAAACTAGAACAAAAAGTGAAATTTACTCTATATTTAAATTTAACCTTGAATTCAAACAACAATTGAAGTTCAAACTTCAATTTCCTTTTTTCTTTACTTTGAGCGATTTTTTTTTTCCAAAGTTATTCTTTTTTTTTGTGAAAAAAGTGAAAATTTGAAAAATCCCGTATAACACGAAAACAAAGAGGATTTATGAAAAACTTGAGCATAGCAAAAAGCTGCGTTTGTTTTCGTTGAGTCTAGAGGAATTTTTTCAGATTTTTTTTCAGAAATTTTTTTTTCTCAATTTCTGGGTCGAAGCTCAGATCATTCAATTACCATAACTCGAGAACTATGGGATTATTGATAAAATTTCAAGAGGGGAAAATACTTTAGTTTACCGTTTTCAACACATTGGAATTTTTTTTGAATTTTTTTCCCTAATTTTGTTTCCAACAAATTGTAAAAATAATTTTTATATCACTCAGTACAATAATGGACGCTTTTACGTCCGCAAGCGGACGTGAAAATACCTCGTGATATAAAATATTGTACATCACTCGTCAGAAAATGTTTTTACGTCCTCGTAATGTAATGTACTATTAAAACAGGAAATAAAGCCGAATTCTTCCCCTTTAAAATGCCGTTTGTTAAATTAGTTGACTTAGTTGGTAGTGTGTACTTTAAGAAAATGGAAGAATTCGATTTTTTTGACCTGGCGTTCCCACTTAATTGTCGCGATATTCGAGAGTGCAATCGCCGATCGAGCGAGCATTTTTAACGAAAGATTAGCGCGAATGTACCCCGAATGTTGTGGAATACGATGCAGGACCGTCAGGTTTGTCAACATTTGGCAGATAGCGAAGAATTTTGCGACATTCTTCCGCGTTGAAATGCCAGGAATGATAATACACATTGTGTTTGTACTCTCTGTTGACGTCGAGTACACGTATACTTAAAACGATGCTCTATGTTTTGTTTTTTTTTCCCACAGGTACAATGGTGTCCGTGGGGCTATTCAGTCACGTTCTGAAGATCGATGATGCCCTCGTCGGTGTCATGAGTTGCATGAGCAAAATACTCGCGTGCTTCGTGTACGCTTTCGCCACCGAAGATTGGATGATATATCTCGGTGAGTTTCCAATTTTTAACATCGACTTGATGTTTCATAATGGCCCAAGGAAGACGACTCAGTGGGTCTAAACAATCATTGAGTGCTCTGAGCGCCAGAAGAGAAATTGGTTGCATCAACTAGATAGTTGGTTGGATCAACTAGATTATTGGTTACCACAACTAAGCAGGGTTGCGAAATTTGTAATGTAAAAGTAATGCATTATTCATTACTTTTAGAATGTGTAATGGTGAAAACTTCCATTACCCATTACAATGTAGTGTGATGGTAAACAATTTCGATTAGCCATTACAATGTAGTGTGTAATGGAAAAAAATGTAATTACCCATTACAACGTAGTGTGTAATGGAAAAAATGTGCATTGCCCATTAAAACGTAGTGTGTAATGGAAAAAATTTACATTGCCCATTACAATGTAGTGTGTAATGGAAAAAATTTACATTACCCATTACAATGTAGTGTGCAATGAAAAAAAAAATCCATTACTCATTACAATGTAGTGTGTGATGGAAAATATTTTCATTACCCATTACAATGTAGTATGTAATGGAAAAAAAATTCATTAGCCATTACAATGTCGTGTGTAATGGACAAAATTTGCATTACCCATTAAAATGTAGTGTGTAATGGAAAATATTTTCATTACCCATTACAACGTAGTGTGTAATGGAAAAAAATTTCATTACCCATTACAATGTAGTGTGTAATGGAAAAAATTTACATTACCCATTAAAATGTAGTGTGTAATGAAAAAAATTTTGATTACCTATGACAATGTAGTGTGTAATGGAAAAAATTTACATTGCCCATTACAATGTAGTGTGTAATGAAAAAAAATCCATTACTCATTACAATGTAGCGTGTAATGGAAAATATTTCCATTACCCATTACAATGTAGTGTGTAATAAAAAATATTTTCATTACCCATTACAATGTAGTGTGTAATGGAATAAAAATTTCATGACCCATTACAATGTAGTGTAATAGAAAAAAATTCCATTACCCATTGCGATGTAATGTGTAATGGACAAAACTTTCATTGCAATTTTGGGAATGGAAAAATGTAGATGAATAAATTATTGCAATTCTGCATTACATTTCAATGACTTAGGTACCATAAATTCTAAAAAGCATTTATATGCAATCCGGCGTCGTGTCGATTATAAAAGAAAATTATAAAAGTGTCAATTATAAAGAATAGGAAAGAATATGAATAAAAGTGTGGGGCACTAAGCATGACATTTTTCTTGCTATTCTAAATGATCACGCGACCACTTAATTACAAGTTTTGGCTCATTTCAACCCAGGTCAAAAAACTACTACGATATAATAAAAAATGTCCAAAATCCGCATTACACATTAAGTTGCAACGAGCAAGCAAAATTTTGTCGATTACACACTACATTGTAATGGGTAATGAAGATTTTTTCCATTACATACTATATTGTAATAGGTAATTACATTATAATGGGTAATGGATTTTTTTTCCATTACACACTACATTGTGGGGCGGGGTCGAAGAGTCGACTAACCAATATTTCGAACGGCCGAAGTCCCGAATTTTACGATGACGAGCGTTAGAATAACGAAGCGCCGAAATCCCGATCGCCAGAAAAGAGAAAGTCGAGAGAGCCGCGCCATGCGTAAGAGAGAGAGGAGGCGCATCTCTCTCTCTCTTACGCATGGGGCGGCTCTCTCCGCTGTCGCTTTTCTGGCGTTCGGGATTTCGGCGCTTCGTTATTCGAACGCTCGTAATCGTGAAATTCGGGATTTAGGCCGTTCGAAATATTGGTTAGTCGACTCTTCGACCCCGCCCCTACATTGTAATGGGTAATGGAATTTTTTTCTATTACATTGTAATGGTTAATGGAATTTTTTTCCATTATACACTACATTGTAATGTGTAATGAATTTTGTTTCCATTACACACTACATTGTAATGAGTAATGAATTTTGTTTCCATTACACACTACATTGTAATAGGTAATGAAAATGACAATCCATTACAAAAAGTAATGCATTACTTGCAACCCTTCAACTAAGTCAACTAAATAATTAGTTGACAACTATTATTGACTAAAAATTGGTCCAACCAACTATCTAGCTGGTCCAACCAATTTCTCTTCTGGCGCTCAGAGCACTATAAGTGTTTGGTTGGACCAACTAAGTCGTTTTTTCCGTGCCCATTTGGCTTCACGAGTGATCAAAGCAAATGCAACCTGATGGATTTGGGATTAGACAATTTGAGGCATGATGAAAATGCGACTCGCGTGTCAGCGACGTTATTCCCATTGTTTCAAACAACTTTGGAAAAAAATGGAAGATTCTCTATCGCGAATCAATTGCTGGTTTGACTATTGAAATTTCTATAAGCGCTGTCCGAGGGTCAAATCTTTCGACGAATGAAATTACACGGTTCATTTACTATTCTCTGTGTTTCTTCAATTAAATAGCACCCTTGGTTGAGATCGTCAATGGAACGTCCTTCATCGCGATGCGTTCGATAGCCTCGAAGCTGGTACCGACGGACGAATTAGGCAAGTCATTTTGCGGTCGATGTAGCGATTTAAAAAAAATTTCAAACCGTTCAAACGAGAAGGATCAAGGACGAAGATTTTCATGTTTCCATCGATTTATAATTTTTGCAGGAAAGGTGAATTCTCTGTTTGGCGTTTGCGAGTCTCTCATGCCTCTGGTTTATGGACCCATGTATAGTTCCGTTTACGCCGCAACTATGAACACGTTTCCGGGGACCTTTTTCTTGCTCGGCGGCGGTTTGACCGTTCCCGCTGTATTTTCCTTCCTGTGAGTATTTTAACCCATTTCTAATGTCTTTGATCGCTGAATTCATCAATATCAACCAGAGCTGGGCAAAGTATAACGGAAAGTACTTCAAGTACAAAGTACCGGAAGTACTTGGAGTACTTAAGATTTAAAGTACTTGAAAAATCAAGTACCAAGTATCAAGTACTTTTCAAGTTTTCAGGTATATCTCGTAACTTCCAGTACTTATACATTTGGATTTCTTATTCTCATTAGATTTTTAATTCGAGTACTTTTTGTATCAAAACATATTTTCACCTTGTGCAATTAGCGCTGTAATTAGGCTGATTGGGCAGATTGGAGCTGAAGTATTTAAACAAAGAATTGAAAATAATTCAAAAATAGCATTGACGATTGTAATTACGATCTATTTTGATACAGGTTTGAAAACGAAGAAATAAAGAATATAATACATGGGTCGTTCCATGTCAAATCGACCAAGAGTTGGAATCAACCACTTTCAATTTCAATGAAATTTAGTCAGAAGTTTTAGTTTATAATAAAACAAAGTTCTACCAAAGAAAAAAAATTAAAACAATTTTTTTCGAAAGTTATGCAAGATTCAAAGTTTCACAATTTTTTAAATCTTTCATTTTTATTTTTTAAATATATCGAAAACTATTATAGTTACGAAAAAATCGTTCTGAGTTCGTCTTGAAGAGTATACTTGTGGCTACGAAAAAAAAAAATATTCCGAAAAAAAAATTTGAAAAATGATGAATTTGGAGAATTTTGAATTTAAAAAAATGAAATTTTCAGAAAGGTGTTTTTTGTTTTTTCAAAAATATGAATCAGTCCAAGGTATTATATAAGCAAAATTGAACGAAAAATTTAATGTTGATCGGGGATTTACACGATTTTTTAAAATTCAAAAATTCATATTTTCTGAAGATCCTGAAAATTTCAGAATCTTTTAAGATCAGTACAAGGTATTATATAAAAAAAATTGAGCCAATAATTTAATGTGGAAAGTGGATTTGCACGATTTTAAAAATTTCAAAATTCTCCAAATTCATCATTTTTCAAAAAAATTTTTCGGAACTTTTTTTTGTTCGTAGCCACAAGTATACTCTTCAAGACGAACACAGAACGATTTTTTCGTAACTGTAATAGTTTTTGAGATATTTAAAAAATTAACTTGAAAGATTTAAAAAAATGTGAAATTTTGAATCTAGCAAAACTTTCGAAAAAAAAATTTAAGTTTTTTCATTTGGTAGAACTTCGTTTTATTAAAAACGAAAACTTCTGACCAAATTTCATCAAAATTGAGAGGGGTCGATTCCAAATCTTGGTCGATTTGACATGGAATGACCCATATGTATTGTTAAAACTACTCCAACTTCATGTTCGTCTTCAAAAAACGGTCGTAGGCAGCGGTTAAGAGACAGTATGTCCATACGTCACGAAATATTATTTTCAATGACATATTCGAAGGCTTTGTACTAGCAAACATCAGGAAGACACTTTCAAAAGCACTTCATACTTCTCCTTTAAAAAGTACTTGAAGTACGGAAAAATATTTGAAATATTTTTAAGTACTTAAATACTTTACTTTGTACTTGAAGTACTTTTTAAGTACTTAAATACTTTACTTTGTACTTGAAGTACTTTTTAAGTACTTAAATACTTTACTTTGGACTTGAAGTACTTTCTAAGTACTTAAATACTTTACCTTGTACTTCAAGTACTTCAAGTACGTCGCAATCGGATACTTCAAGTACTGCCCACAATGAGCAAAATTTTTCGTTGAAAATGCAAAAGTTTGTTTGACTCAACCAAATATTTGTGTCCGGATGTTCAACGAGATCATTTTGGTAATTCAACAATGATACAGTGGAAATTTTAGTTAAATCGGTTAATCGTTGCTTGAATTGGCAAAGTTTCAGTTCAATCAAATAAATATCTTTGTACCAAATAAATGGTGTGACTGAAAATACGAATTGTTTTTTTGTTACAGCTAAATCAATTTAGTTAAAATATACTAGAAATCAACGAAATATTTCTGTACAGAAACTCAGTAACGTGTAAATTGGACTAAACTGTATCTGGAAATTGACCAAATAATTTCGTTCACCTCATATCTAATGGTTAACCAAATACATTTGTTGAATCAATTATAGTTTCATTATTTCAAACAAATTAATATTGAGTCAACTAAATTTTATTCAACTAAATGGATTTAGTTGTTTTAACTGAACTTTTTTCTCAATGCAGCTCTGATATCAACTATTTGAAATTAATTTTAACGAATCAGTCCCTCGTACTTCATTAATGTTTATATATTTATTGTTTTTTATTAATGAATTATTAAATGTTTTTTATCTCTGCCGAATTTCCAACTACAGACAAAGTCCCAATTTCTTGACTTTCCGAAAGTAGGTCGATCCCACATCTTGACTTCCCCTACAGTCCCCACTTTCGATCCGGCGCCATATTGTACGCCGCAGGCGCGCATGCTCGTGTGGGTGCGCACGCGCTGTTCTGATCTCGTCACACCTGCGCACGCGCTTACGAACGTACGACCGTTAGAGTGGTGCGACCATAAATCGGGGAAGTCAAGATGTGGGAATGGTTGCCATGGTAACCCGGTCAAGATGTGGGAGCGGTCAAGAAATGGGGGTTAAGAAATGGGGACTTCGACTGTACGTTTCTGAGGTGTTGAGTGAAATTACCGGTTTTTTAAATATTTTTATTATCGTACATAGATGGTTGTACAAGGAGCACAGACGGGATCGTGCACTGTTGGAGATGGAAATGAAGAAGGAAATATTTCGAAAGTCCGAGGACAGAAGTGAAAACGGTCTGACGAGAATCAGCACCGATAATGAAAAATCGAGCATGGACAAATCGATTGAAACGAGCGCGGGTATCGCTAACGCCGCTTTCATCACGGAACATTTGTGACCCGATGAAATTATTCCTCCAACCAAACGGTACGAACTTACCCAATTGGGATCCGATGAATATCGCAGCGGCGAACCGTTCCGACAAGGTACGAGATCATTTATTTTCCATTATCAATTTTTTAATAAAAGTATAACGTTGAATAATAATAATAATAACAAAATAATAACAAAGTATGCAAATTCCAAACTTGCAAAAGACTTTCTCATTTTTCCCCATTGTCGTCAAACCTCCCTTGTGAAAAAATTAATTTATAAAACTTTATTTTCCTCATAAAAAAAAGGGTAAGGTGGGAAAAAAATGAAAATGAACTGGGATTTTTAATTTGCAGAATTTTCTCATCCGAATATTTAACGATTTTCTTAAATCAAGTCCCCTTCAGAAAATTTGAAATAATATTAAATTTTAATCCCTAGAAATATTCGTTTCCAATTCAATACTGACTTTCCTTATGACTTAATAAATTCGTTTTCGGGCCTCAAAAAAATTTTGAAAACCAGAGTCTCCTCTTCTCAAAAGTTGTTGTCTCGAAATATCGAAATATCGAAAGCATTATCGTCTCCTATTTGATAATTAAGGATGTTGCGTCCCTATGAAATCTTTTAATGTTAATTGTTCAATAAATAGCTTCTCGATCGTCGTGAAATTTTTACACGACCTCCTGAATACTCCATGTAAAAACATATTAAATTTTCAGAATTCTATCATCATTACTTCCACCTCCTTAAGGGTTAAAATGAAAAATGATGAGAAAATTCTGAAAATTTCGTATGTTTTTGTACGAAGTATTTGAGAGGTCGTGAAAAAATTTCACGACGATTAGGAAGCTCGTTATCAAAATATTAACATTTTGTTAAGAACAAATTTTTAAACAAATAAAAAAAAATATTTATCAATAAACTTCGTTTTGTTTCCATTGCTTTCAAGATAGTGTAGATATTAAAAAATTGAGAAGTCAAAAAACAAACTTATCGCAAAGTTATATCAGTTTCCATAAGACTACATTTAATTTAATTTAATTTGTTAGTGTTAATTGTTCGATAACGAGCTTCCTAATCGTCGTGAAATTTTTACACGACCTCTTAAATAATTCATCCAAAAACATACCAAATTTTCGGAATTTTTTCATTATTTGCGATTTGGGACTCAACATCCTTATCGTACAAAATTTTATCGCACGAGTGCGTAAAGTGCGATAAAAAAATTTATATCTCGGTTTTTCTTCTATTTCATTGAAATAAACCTTTCTCAACGAGGAAATAAAATATTGACTCAACGAAATAAATTATTATTTTGCCCACAGATACGAGTGCCACAGATCGATAGTCAACGGACAAGGTCACAAGTGATTGACGATTTCTTTTATTTTTTTGCGACGAAAATAAAAATGAAAAATCGACTTGCGATTGGGAAAAAAAAATTCCCAAATCTGTAAATATAAAATTTTACTTATGAAATGTGTGCTGTAAGATCGTGCGTTAAAAGCACCATTTTTGGCAGATCAGATTTAGTCGGCTAATTAAGGAGTTATCTCTATCATTGAAAAGAGGGGTCGCGGGAAAGCAGCAGTTTATTAGATTTTTGGTACTTAAATTAATAATGATGTTATTCCAATTATAAATACGATCGGATAATAACCGATTAACAATAGCAGTATTATTATCATTATTGTTAACAATTATTGAACTTTTTACGAGTTATTCGAACGATTTGACGATCGATTAACATTTGAGAGAGAGAGAGAGAGAGTAAAAAAAATCGCGTGTACAGTTCGTATATTTGTCTAAAAAAATCGTCAATTTAAAGCTACGCTACTTTAGGTTAAAATAATAAAGAGATTTTTTTTTAATGTTGCGAATGTTTTTAATTATATTTTTAGAACGTATGTGAAACGATGAATAATTTTATCGTTGAAATGTAAATATATTGTGAAGCATACACTCAGTTGTGATATAGCTATACGATTTTTTTTTTCTATGTATAGTTTCAATAAATCATAATCACGAGATATAGAAACGATGATTTATTTTCAAGGTTGCGCGGGAAACATTGATTTTCAAATTTGAAAAATCGAGTAAAAAAATTTGCAAAATAACGTACGGATAAAAGATATTTTATGATACTATCTTAGAGATTTTTTACAATGATTCGAATGTTTTAGTTCTAATTTTGTAAACGTTGTGATTCAGCAATCGAACTTTTGGGTGGGGGTCGAAAAGTCGACTAACCAATATTTCGAATGGCTGAAATCCCGAATTTCACGATTACGAGCGTTAGAATAACGAAGCGCCGAAATCCCGATCGCCAGAAAAGAGAAAGTCGAGAGAGCCGCCCCATGCGTAAGAGAGAGAGGAGGCGCATCTCTCTCTCTCTTACGCATGAGGCGGCTCTCTCCACTTTCGCTTTTCTGGCGTTCGGGATTTCGGCGCTTCGTTATTCGAACGCTCGTAATCGTGAAATTCGGGATTTCGGCCGTTCGAAATATTGGTTAATCAACTCTTCGACCCCCACCCGAACTTTTTCTGTGCAATTGCAATAAATTATAATCACGAATCACAATCAAATGATGATTTTTAAATAATGATTTTCAAAATTTCATCCAAAAGGAAACAATTTTGTTGTGTACCAGAGATGTAAATAATGCATTACTGTATTCATTACTCATTACACCGCATAATGTGAAATGGACAAGTGTACTATTACAAATTACAAAAGTAATGGGTAATGAATGCGTATTACATTACAAACGAAAAAAGTAATGTGTAAAGGATGAGTGCTCCATTATAAATTACAATTGAAAAAAAAGTAATTTGTAATGGAGAATATTCCATTACAAATTAGTGTGTTTCTACAACAAGTTGGAGCAGATACTATTTTACTCAAAGGTAAGTCTATTAATATTTCCATGAAAATAATTTGTGTTTATCAAGTTTTTGTTAACTTTACCATTGTAGTGGTAAATGTATGAACATTGTCTATTAAGTTAATATACACTGACACATAAGTTTTTCTTGAATTGTAATTTTTACAAGATTAGAGTAAAAATTACTCCAAAAAATCACGGTTCATACCAGAGCTGGGGAGTACTTGAAAGTACTTGAAAGTACTCGGTACTTGCAAATACTTGAATTACAGTACTTGCAAGTACACAGTACTTAAAAAGTACTTCAAGTATTGTACTTACATTTTTCAAGTACTTCCTGTACTTTAAGTACTGTACTTGAAATTTTCAAGTACTTTTCTGTACTTGAAGTACTTTTTCAAGTACAAGTATCAACTACTTTTGAATGTGTCTTGCTGATGGTTGCATGTGCGAAGCCTTTGAATATGGGTCATTCCACGTCAAATCGACCAATATTTGGAATCGATCCCTTTCAATTTCGATGAAATTTAGTCAGAAGTTTTCTTTTATCATAAAACGAAATTTTTACAAATAAAAAAAAAACAAATTTTTTTTTCGACACTTCAAAATTTTACCATTTTTTCAAGTTTATTTTTTAAGTATTTCAAAAGCTATTACAGTTACGAAAAAATAGTTCTGGGTTCGTCTTAAAGAGTATACTTGGGGCTACGAAAAAAAATTATTCCGACAAAAATTTTGAATTTTGAATTTTTAAAAATCGTAAAAATCCAAGTTGCCCGTTAAAATTTTAATTCTATTTTTTTTATATAATACCTTGGATTGATCTTAAAAGATCCTGAAAGTTTCAGGATGGTGTTGTTTTGTTTCAAAAATTAAAAAATCCTGAAATCTCCATGATGGTGTTTTTTTTGTTTTAAATATATATTTTCGAATTTTGATTTAAAAAAAAATTTTTTTTACAAAATTTTTTATAAATTACAAAATTTGTTAATAACGAAAACTTCTGACCAAATTTCATCGAAATTGAAATTTGAAAGTGGTCGATTCCAACTATTGGTCGATTTGACATGGAATGACCCGAGTACCAGAATTTACGAGACGTTCTCGAAAACTTGAAAAGTACTTGATACTTGGTACTTGATTTTTTCAAGTACCACCGGTACTTGATACTTCAAGTACCTACGGTACTTTGTACTTGATACTTGAAGTACTTTCAAGTACTTTGCCCAACTTTGGTTCATACATTTACCATTGCGATAGTAAAGTTAACAAAAATTTGATACACACGAATTATTTTCATTGAAAAATTAATAGACTTACCTTTGAGCAAAATAGTACCTGCTCCAAATTGTCGTAGAAACACACTAATTTGTAATGGAATATTCTCCACTACAAATTACTTCATTTCAATTGTAATTTGCAATAAAAGACTCATTCATTACACGTTATTTTATTTATTTATAATTGCACATGCATCCATTACACATTACTTTTATTATTTGTAATGGAACATGCATACATTGCACATTATTTTTATAATTTGCAATGGAACACGCATCCATTACATATTACCATTTTCATTTGTAATGAAACTTTCATTCGTTACACGTTACTTTTGTAATTTTTAATGGAAATCTTATCCAATACACATTTTCTAAAGTAATGGATAATGCATTACTTTTACATTACTATTCTCACAGCTCTGTTCTGTATTTTATTGCGATACCGACTGTTGGTTAAAAAAAAACCTACTCTACCGACAGACGGGACAACTTAAAATGACGAACGCACTTCTGGGTCGATAGCAATTTTTGGATCGAATTCTCGCATTCTAAAAATTTCGACGAAAAAAAAGAATGAAGCTGACGTTTGTCTTTTGATCTAAAAATCCATTCATTTCTGTCTCAGTCAGCTTTTAATCGACTTATCTCATTGAATGGACAGGTTTCAACTTTGCCGACCGACTGAGTGACGGTTGCCCGCTTAACAGCGCCACCTCGCTTGAGTTTAATGTGCCCAACGCACCAATGAGAATTCCGAAAGAAAACACTGTCATTGGACAACGATGATCTCAGGGTCGTGCAGCACATTTCACGATCTACTTTATCCTAAGAGCAGTTTCGTAGAATGGGAAGTAAAATAGAGTAAAAAAAAATGATCGACGTCGAGTCTATGTAGGCTCCATGATTTATGACCAGAAATATATCGCGTCACACTATAAGAAACATTGGTGTTTCTGTCTCGATGGAATGAGTGGTGCGATATGAGAGAATCTGGGATTGATTGAACTTTGAAATAGAGTACGTAACCCGTTGCACGAGGGACGGCGCCAAATTTTTTATTTCCTCGTTCCGACATAAGAAACACATGTGACTTTTCCCAAGTCTCGTTGTCAGCGCTTTGCACGGAAATTGGGCTACTTTCGTTTCCATTGTTTTTTCCCCCCTTTTTTTTATTATTTATTATTTGTCGCGAATTTTACCGGCGGATCGTTCGGTAAAAAGTGAAGAGGCCAAACATTATTGTGCAAAATTGTTGTAAAAAACAAATTACTGAAAAAAACAAGCGATATATATAATAACAAGTGTTCGAAAAGAGTGCGACGCCCGAAAGGAAAAAAAAAAGGTAAGTTGTTGGTTAAGTTCTCCAAGAACTTCGATCACGTGACTCTCGCCGAATGCCTATCAAAATACTAACATTGGGAATAATGTCTTTCGCTTTATTTTTAAATTGTTATAACATTGAAAACGAGGACGTTTTACGCAAACTTTCAATGCAAAATGTACCTCTCGACTCTTCGTATAATAAATTATAATTCATTCTGTTAATTTTGCATCAAGAGTTGAACCATTTATCTTTTTAGTTTTTTTAATAGTTTTTTTTCATTTATTTTCCTTCTTTGCGATATTCGAAATTATCAAAAATAACGGAATTTCATTGCGATTGATATAAATTCGCACTAATTCAAATGTTTTACCTTTCTAATTTTTTTCCCGCTTTTATCAAGCGATTGGAATAATTGTTAAAGGAATTTCATAGTCACACGTCACATAAATATATACATGCGGTATTCAATCATACGATTCCCTGAACTATGCCTTTTGAATGATTCATTCAAGTATCAGATAGAGAGAGAGAGAGAGAGAGAGAGAGAGAGAGAGAGAGAGAGAGAGAGAGAGAGAGAGAGAGAGAGAGAGAGAGATATTGATTCACCGAAGAGTGATAAAATCACTGCCCAAAATCACATTATCTCCGTTATTTCTTAAAACAGTTGGATCCAAGATGTGCCTTATAAAGTTATAAATATGAAAATTATAGCCCTAAATTTATCGCAACCGATTCAATTCAATTTCCGGTTTCCCGCGATTTTAATGATAGCAAAATGTATTGTGATATTATAATAAATATATTATAATAAATACGAATAACATTGAAATAAATTTCGAACAAGTCATATTTTTATATGAAGAATTTTGGGAAATTACTTGTGTGTAATTGTTTTTAACCCTCCGTGGTCAGACGTGGGTCATTTTGACCCCAGTCATCTTTGACCGCTTGCCATGTTCGGAATGTTATTCAAAATGACTTGAAAAAATTCAGGGTCATACTTTCAATCATCCTCAATACGCATGCAGCCTGATTTTTTTTTCTTCAACTCTTAAGATGGTGAAAAAAAATCACGAATGAGTGAATACGCGAAAAAAAACAATTTTTTACAAAAAATACCATAACTTTTGCACTTTTTTTTTCGTAAAATTTTAGGATAACACTCTTGCGATATGGCACTTTTGAGAAAAAGTTTCATAGTAGGCGTTTTAGAAAAGTTATTTATTTGGACATTTGAAGAGTGGCTTAGAACTCTGTTTCGGAGTAAAAAATATAATAAATATGCCAAAAATACTTCATTTATTTCAAAATAGAAAAATTTCGTGTCCTTAGAGACTTGAACTGTTAGTTGAAAAATATAAGAAGGCTCCAAAAGCCGTAAAAATTCCGCAATTTTCATTTTTGGAGTTTCGGAGTAAATTTCAATAGTTTCGTAAAAAAAACCTTATTTACCTATTTAAAAACCGATTTACCTTGTATGCTGATGTTCAACACAGAAAGAAAAAAAAAATCAAAATTTCAGCCAAAGTTGCCCTGGGGTCATTTTGACCCCCGGTGACCCACGAAGGGTTAATAATGAAATATTTATTTATTGAAAAATATTATCTTGCAGTGTTGAAATATTCAAGAAGACACTTGAAAAGTTGCGAAGAGATTAATTTCTATTGGATCGCAGTAAAAACATTGTAAAAATGGTTCTTGGGATTCTCGCGGAGATTTTCTCCTCGAAAAATTTTTTTATCGTCATTGCGTAACGATATTATTAGTTATGAAACATTAAGATCGCAAAAAAAAATGAATTAGAAAAGCATTCGAGGAGTTTTTTTTCAACCGGGCCACTTTTTTTTCACCCTCTCCAATTTTTTTCAAAATCTACCAGTTTGAAATATTAGTCAAAAAGAACGTCTGTGATTTTTTAAAGATTTTTTTAGGCATCCGTTCAGGATTTTCAATTTTTCATAACGAACATTGTATCTCAAAAAATATTCATCAAACAAAAAAAACATAGGAGTAAAAACTTTTTTATTTTTTCCACTTTATCGAAAAAAATTAAAATCATAATTTTTCTGCATGGAGAAAATGGAAATTTAGCAAAAAAATGAGAATAAAACACTTTCGATTTCGGTAAAAATTTTACAGGAAAATGAAAAAAAATGAAAACCCTGCGAAATCTATATTTCGCGGGGTTTTTTTTTCATCGTAACCATTGCAGGTGCCATTCTGAAGTTGTTTTCGCAGACTCTTTACCCAATAACAGACATGAAAAAAAAAAAAAAAAAACCCTGCGAAATCTTTATGCGGTTATAAGATTTCGCAAGGTTTTTATTTTTTTTCATCGTAACCATTGCAGGTGCCATTCTGAAGTTGTTTTCGCAGACTCTTTACCCAATAACAGACATGAAAAAAAAAATAAAAACCCTGCGAAATCTTTATGCGGTTATAAGATTTCGCAAGGTTTTTATTTTTTTTCATCGTAACCATTGCAGGTGCCATTCTGAAATTCTTTTCGCAGACTCTTCACCCAATGACAGACATCCTGTAAAATTTGTACCGAAATCGATAGGCTTAAAAAAATTTTATTCTCATTTTTTTGCCAAATTTCAATTTTCGCAATGCAGAAAAATTATGATTAAAATTTTTTTTTTCGATAAAGTGGAAAAAATAAATGAGTTTTTATTCTTAGGTTTTTTCTTGTTTGATGAATATTTTTGGAGATACAGTGTTCGTAATGAAAAATTGAAAATCTTGAACGGACGCCTAAAAAAATCTTTAAAAAATCACAGACGTTCCTTTTGACTAATAATTTAAACTGGCAGACTTTGAAAAAAATTGGAAAGGGTGAAAAAAAAATGTGGCCCGGTTGAAGAAAAACGCCTCATTTGGGGAAAAAAAAATTATTTTGCACCAATTGATGCCACTTCCAGCATGAAATCCCCAATAAATCATGGATTGAAATTCCGAACGTTTAAATGAACGAAAAATTAACAAATTTATTCTTTTACAAAAAAATGTCGAGACTTTGTTTTAGACTTTGGGAATAATTCTTGAAATATCGTTGAATTTTTGAAACTATTTTTTATTAAAAATTATTTAAAATGATCAAAATATTCAAAATTATTAAAAAATGTTTGAAAAAAGAAAAATCACGTAGGTATAAAATTCATAACTATACATAATAAGGTAGCTCGCCAAAGACGTATAAGTAGGCGTCTCGATTCTCAAATCATGTACTATAACGAATGCTATAACGAATGTTATATGCGCATGAACCTTGACACCGAGCCAGAGGTTAAGCACGACCGCATTTATGAAAAAAAAAAATCCCTCGTGGAAAATTTGCAGAAAAGAGGCGCACTTTTGTCATTTTTTGCGTCACGCGAATTTCAAGTACGCATGAAAAGATGTGATATTTATTTTTAAATTCCGACTTTGCGGTTGCGAGACTCGTATTATAATCGAAGCATTATGAGATTCCCTTGAATGAGGAATGGAAAATATGTTCCGCCGATGAAAACCGATCGTACGAAAAAACGTTAAAAAATTATTCCATTCCATTGTATAATAATGCACGATGCTCCGTTCGACGGGACAACGATTTTTTGAATTTTCGAGCATTATATATCGATTGTAGATCACTCGTTTATCACGAATATGCAACGAGATCCAGCTCAGGGAGTGAAAAAAGATTTTTGATATTTTGCAATGCGCCACTTGAAAATAAGCAAACCCACGTGAATGGATTTTGTTGACGTGACGCTGCGAATAGCCACAGCGATATAGCATTTAAAATATGGGCCAAAATATATATGAAATATTTTTTCTACATAGTCGCGTACTATGAAAAAAAAATTGAAAATCTATATGAGGCGTTCCACACTGATTCGACCTGGATCTGGACCTTCACCTCTCCGATTTTGTCCACAATTTTTTATCGTTTTGTAGTACCTCTGAAGAGCAATCAGGATTTTTTTCTGATTTTTTTGAAGCGATTTGACTTGATTATAATTTTATAAACAAATTCTTTTTAGCCCAAAAATTTGAAAAAATCACAAAAATCCCGTTCTTTATACATGTAAAATTTCAGGCGTTGAGCCAAAGTGAGCAGACATTTTCTTCCGTTTCAGGCTTTTTCAGATTAAAAAAAAAATTTAAGATAAGGAGGAACCTGAATTGAGTTTCACGTTATACAAACATTTTTGTATGAATTGAAGGTGTTCAAAAAAATGATTCGATAAGGGCTCACTCAATTCAGGTTACTCTTTCTATTTAAAAAAAAAAAATCAAAAAAGCTTGTTATAAACAGAAGGAAACCCCTGCCAACTTTGGCTGAACGCTCGAAATTTTTCATATAAAAAACTGGACTTTTTGATTTTTTTCGTTTTTTTTTAAATTAAAGAAAAAAAAATTTAATAGAAGGAGAAACTTAAATTGAGTGGGTCGTTATCCAAACATTTTTGTATAAATTTAAGGTGTTTAAAAAAATGTTTGGATAAGGGTCCACTTAACTCAGGTTTCTCTTTATATTTTTTTTTTTATTTTTTTTCGAAAAAGCTTGTTATAAACAAATAGGAACCTCTGCCCACTTTGGCTCAACGCTTGAAAATTTTCATATAAAAAACGGCATTTTTGTGATTTTTTCAAATTGAAATAAAATAAAAAATTTGTTTAAATAAAAGAAGCAACCTGAATTGAATAGGCCCTTATCCAAACGTTCTTTTAAGCACCCTCAATTCATCCAAAAAAATTTTAGCTCACTCAAGTCAGATTCCTCCTTCGATTTTAAAAAAAATTCTTTTCGAAAAATCTATTTAAAAAAGATTTATTTATAAAAAATTTGTTTCGAAAAAGCTTGCTATAAGCAGAAGGAAACTCCTGCCCACTTTGGCTCAACGATTAAAATTTTTCATATAAAAAAGAGATTTTTGTGATTTTTTTTCAGATTTTTACACGGAAAAATTGAACTGTGAGAACTACTAAGATTCCCATTAATTTTTACAGTTTTCCCCATCAACAGCGCCTCCTGGAAGGACAAACAGTGAAATTTGCATATTTCTTTAATACAATATACAGATGTCACATATGACATGGTACATGCCCATCGGACGAATTTTTACAGTGTGGAACAGTAAAATGTTAACTACGTGAAACGTTATATTTCTGATGTATCCGGTAAACTTTTTACGCATTTCACATTGTAAAAATTATCCAGGGCCCGTGAAAAAATTACAGTGTACATTGTAAAAATTGAAAAGAACGTAGTATATTTTGCGGTACGTTTTTTTATTTTTCACTTGAAATACTGCAATTTCTAAAATAAATTATAGTGTAGAGAAACGGTTCGATATTTGAATAAATTTCAATTTATTCAAATATTGCAATAGACCGTTATTTATCCTCGCTCAGGCTCATAGCTACGAAGGCTTGTACTTGGCTAATTAATCGTGAGATCAATTAACGAAGCGAATCAAGTTTAACCTCGCACCCATAAAGAGCACGAGTGTCACCGAAATGCAATAGTGATCTGTTAAGAAAATGTAGTCTTCAGTCCATAGGACTGCTCGACCACAGAACGCGGGTGAAGTTCCAACAATTGTATGTCAATTGAGGACGCCGATGTTGGTAATACATCGGACCTTATAGGTGCTCAGTGGCTCTCTCGCTGGCGCGAGAGGGCGCGCCGTCCAACGCCATCTAGCGGATCTCGGGCGAAATGCCGAACGTGGCACGCCGCAGGTCATCCCGTTACAGTGCCACACTGTAAAAATTGAAATTGACGTTGCATATTTTGCGGCACGCATTTGATTTTTCACTGGGAACACTGCATTTTCTAATTATGTGCTTTGAACATTCTACAGAGACCATTGTAAATTTTACAGTTCAAACACAATGGATTTCGTTGTTTCTGCTTGTTATTTTTACTTTGTCATTTTTTTGCGGTGAACATTGCATTTTTTACAGTGTAAATCAGCATTTATAATGGTTTGAAAAGTAGAAACTACATTAAATCCATTAATTTATAATGGATTTCCAGTAAAACGCTTGAATTACAATTCTGAACCGTATATTCTGCATTGAATTCAGTAATTTTTTAAATGTTACATATGAATTGTCACTGATCATTTTTTTCCGTGTAAGTTTGGGCTAAAATCAATTTGTTTATATAATCATAGTTGAGTCAAATCGCTTCAAAAAAATCTGAAAAAAATCCTGAGTGCTTTTCAAAGGGACTACAAAACCATCAAAAGTCGCGCACTAAATCGGAGAGGCGAAGGGTCAGACCCAGGTCAAACCGTCGTGGAATGCCCCATACATATAAAGATATAAAGATATAATAACGTAAACCGGAACCGAAATATTTGATAATGACAAGTTTAATGGTCACCGAAGCGTTTCGAGTATTATGTATAATTGCATACGCGAAATAAGCCGCTGTCCAGTCGTGACTTGCATGCATTTTACGGTGCTCACGACACAATAGTTTGCTCCACAAAAACAAGTGCGCCGGTAAGTTTTCTATTATGAAACAATTTTTTCCTTCGCGTCTTGTTCGATATAAACTTTTGTTCGTGATTTGAATACAAAATTTTCGACATATCATTCGGATGCGTATTTGACCCTCCGTCTGTAGTCTGGGTCGTTAAAGTCCTGCTAATGTTTTTTCTAAGAAAAAAACATAAAAAAAAAATCTGAAAAAATTCTGAATTACTTAGCTAACATTTTTTCCATGATCCAATCATTTGTTGAACCATTTTTAGTGACCAAAATTTTTTAACAATTTTTCTAATTCCAGAGATATTCGATTTTTGAATTTAGCTCGTGCCTTTAAAGACCCAGTGTACGGATGGAGGGTTAAAAAATAGAAGAAATAAAAATCTTCGCAATTCGTATGCTATAAAAAATTTATTTGATTCTGGATCAAAGTTCGGAACACAAAAATCAAATTAAAAAAAAAGTACATGCCCGAAGAAAATTCTAATTCACGAATCGAGATTCTAAAATGATAAAAATATAATAATAAAGTCGGAAAGTGAAATTCAAAAGTACGCTCGATGAACGGCAACTCGTTGACGAAAAAAAAAACCCGAGATAAGAGTACGATCTTATCGTCGGACAATGTCAACGTTCAATTATTCATCGAACCTTTTGACTCGGATCGTAGTATAAATCTTAAAAATCCACACGTGCGCGTAACGGGGCATTTTTTTCTCCCAATGTTATCCCAACAGTTTAAAGATAAAAATTAACGACGGTAATCGGTCGAAATTAGCGATTTATCTCCGTCGCAGTGAACTCTACACCCAGAAAAAAGATCTAGTACATGTAACTAAATTCTAGTCAAGCCAAATAAATTTTTTTAGTTGTAGGCCGGCCTCATACAACTCTATTCATGTGAACGAATTTTTTTTTTTTTTGAATGACCTACTAGGAAAATATATTGCGATCTAATAAATTTTTATTTAATATTGATAAATATTATTTCAAACTGAACAAATATGTATTTAAATAAAATAATTTTTTTTTAAATATTTACACAATATATATTTTTAAACATTTCAATCGCTGAATGTATAGCTACACATATGACGTCTGCAATTTCGTAGAGCTTCGTCTTTTCTTTAACAGAAGGAAAAAGAAAAAAGACCCTTTTTTATGGGAATCCTTCTCGGGGATTCGACCATCTTGCGTTTTGCAGCAATTTTCAATGTATTTGATATCCATACTGAAAAATATGGATATCAAACATAGACGAGCTTGGAAAGGATATAGGCGTCGAGAGGCAGGTTCGCTTGTGCGAGAGGTAGCCACCTGGCGGATTTTTTGGGTACTGACGAATCTGCAGATATGATCGGATGAGATTACGGGTGAAAAGGTATTTAGCAACAACGAATAGCATTTTTCTTCAACGCCTGTTTCTCGATGACGGGGAATTCAAATAAATAAATATGCACTGCGACCTCGATAATCGGAATCCGTCGGGACCGGCTCTTGCAAGAAGTGGGGTTGCGCACATTGCACAGAACCGTCCCCAGGTGGGATTGGCCGGAGCTTGTCACATGGCCCAGCATTGGCCCAACGCAGTGTGCCGATGCTGGCATTGTAACCTCGGGCCAAGTCTGGCCAACCTTTGAAGCCAACGTCGGGCCAACGCTGAAACTGAGCGTCGGGCCAACAATGGCATAACGGCTGGCCCAGCACTGGGCCAGTCGCTATGCCAGTGCTGGGCCAGCCGTTATGCCAGTGCTGGGCCAGCCGTTAGACCAGTGCTGGGCCAGGCCCGGTTATCCCATACACTCGGTATGTTTAGGAGGTTATGTTCGCACACGTAGATGTCATTCGATCATCGTAAAAAATGTTGAAACCACGTTCCAGTATTTCGAGAGTGAAAAAATACCGTTTTTTTTTAAATTGCGTTCCGAAAATAATCAGTGAGGAAGATATAGAACAACCGGCGAAAAAGCAAAAAAAAATGATCGCGATTTGATGGATCCGATTGTAACGATTCAATTTTCTAACCTTAAAAATTCGCATTTCATTGTCGAAGATGACAACGATGACATCGAGGATGAATTAGTTTCTTCATCACTTGACGAATCGCCAAATGACGAATCACTTAATCAAGACGTCAATTAATTGTTTTTTTTTCTTACTTCAGAAATACGTTTGTTGAATATTAAATAAATATTTCTATAATCATTTTTATATAATCTGGTCTGAGTTTGAAAATTATTTCTTAATGCGATCCGCATTAACATTTATTTATATCCACCTATTTATATCCAGTACTAGGCCATGATTGAATGCCAGCGTCGGGCCAGCATCGGATGCCAGTACAGGGCCGTCATTAAATGCCAACGCCGGGCCACGATTTGATGCCAGCGCTGGGCCAGCATTGTATGCCAGCGCTGGGCCGGCGTTGTATGCCAGCGCTGGGCCGCCATGTAATACCAGTATTGGGCCGACATTGCATGCCAGAGTTGGGCCGAGGTTAACAAACCAGTACCGGCATAATGCTGGCCCGATACTGGGAGTCAGCTTTGGGCCAAGCCTGTACGCCTGGCATCTAGTACTGGCCCAACGTCGGGCCATTTGTTAAATCCCACCTGGGTCTCTGCGCCGCTGGTGGCTGACGGCGGCCTGACGCGATTGGCTTGGCGCTTCTCCCACTACGCTGCAATTGCAACGATCTAGTTACCGATTATCGAGGTCGCAGTGTAGTGGAAGTAAATATCGCCCAAAATTGGATGGAAAGAAAATTTCCTTTAAAGTAACTAAAAAATAATCAAATAAACGATTATAGTACCTACAACTAGATCTTTTTTCTGGGTGTAAGAACTTGTCTTTTATTGTCACCAAGATTTCATTTCAAAGAAGGATCAACGGTCCTAGAAATAATTTATCAGGGGTCAGGGACCCTGAAATTGTAAATTTTTTGTACAAAATTGTTATCGACGACTTTTTCAAATTTTTACCTTGAAAAATTGGCAACTATTTTCAGCTCTACACTGAGAAAAAAGTTCAGTTAAAACAACTAAACCCATTTAGTTGATTCAATATTAATTTCTTTGAAATAATGAAACTATAATTGATTCAAAAAATGGATTTGATTAACCATAAGATACGAGGGGAACGAAATTATTTGGTCAATTTCCAGATACAGTTTAGTCCACTTTACACGTTACTGCGTTGCTGTACAAAAATATTTCGTTGATTTCTAGTATATTTTAACTAAATAGATTTAGCTGTAACAAAAAAACATTTCATATTTTCAATCACACAATATATTTGGTACAAAGATATTTATTTGATTGAACTGAAACTTTGCCCATTCAAGCAACGATTTAACCGATTTAACTAAAATTTCCACTGTATCTTTGTTGAATTACCAAAATGATCTCGTTGAACGTCCGGAAACAAATATTTGGTTGAGTCAAACAAATTTTTGCATTTACAACAAAATTTTTTTCTCAGTGCAGAAAAAATTATGAACCGAATCAACGAGGAGGATCAGGGCCGAATAAAGATGGATCCTCCGTATGATAAATATTTTTCTTCCCATCACCGAGAGCTCTCTTTCTCGCGGGTACTTGACCTCATTCATTCTAGCTTGAAAAAAAAAAACTTTTTCCGCTAATTGAGTCTCGAGAAACGACTACGTCGTCGTTGAGTGCTGTCCTTCACGACGAAGAATAAAGGAACGAGAGCCTCACGGTTGCAAATTTTTGTAAATGAACGTGTGCAAATAAAATCCAAAAATTTTTTTCGATAAATTTTTTTTCAGAGGCCAAGATTTTGGGAAAATCATGTAGAAAACTCCGAGGCAGGAATTGTTCGTGTTCGTGGGACGATGGAAAATGATATTCCGTTTTTGTTTTTTTTTTAATTAAATAGAATTTTATCCGATATGTTTGTTCACGCCAAAACCATAATTGTTAAAAATATGAATGTAAACTGATGATTTTTCAAAAATAATCCACTTTCTTTGGAGTCTAATTTTCAAAAAAATTATCAACAACCGCAACGAAAGTTCAGTGAACTCGACATGCGTATCTATTCACTATAATTACAAACGGCGTGTAAATAAATGCAAAAAACCTACTTCGTTCATTAAAAATTTATTATATACAATCATTGTGGCGTGGAAGGTAAAAGACCGGTTAATTGATCTTTGACACTGTCACGGGCAACTTCGGCTCCGACACGTTGTTGATCGCCAAGTCTCGTCAGATTCTCTTGTTCTTGTTTCGAAAATAAAAAATTGATGACCGATTCCCAATTTGAAATTCAATTTTCATATATTTTTTAAATTTTAATTCATGTGAAATATAAGTTACTTAAAAAAAAAAGAAAAGAATAAATAATTAAAGAATAAGAATAAATTTCTTTAAATGCAGAAATTAAATAAATATAAGGTAAATGTCCCAATTATTGAACAGGTTCCAATTATTGAACACTATCTTGTATTTTTATTATTTCTCATTCACCCGCGTGCATTTACTCATTTATAAAAATTTCATTACATATATGAAACTTTTAGCTATCGAAATGTTACCTTACTTGTGCAAAAAAAGCTTTAATCAAAAATTGTCGCATCTCAAAAAGTAAAGGCGTTTCAGGTTTCTCAGAAAATTTCTTACAAATAACAATTAAATTTTTTTTTTTTAATTAATTATTTGTTAAAAAATACGGTGTTCGATCATTGGGACATAGAAAATGCAGTGTGTCCCAATTATTGAACACTCGAATTCTCCAAGATGGCGTCGTTAAACCCATCAAAACATCGAGACAGTTAACGCGTGACGGATCGTGTGAATCGGATTTATTCAAACAAAAGCTGTAAGTTCCTAAATTAACTTGCCTTTGTTCTTTTAATAATAACTCTAAGATCGTCAATATATTTTTTATTTGTATTTCCGTGCAATAAACGTAAAAAGAAAAGTAAAAAGAGAATATAACCTAGATGTAACCTAAAAATACGAATGTAATGTTCAATATTCTTTGCACTCCGATATTTCAGTCGAAAAACAAGAAAGCTGCGACTGAATCAAACAAAAACGGAACATAAAAACGAGGAAGCTGAAAATAAAAATAAAATAAAGTTCGAGTTAAAAAGCAAAAATTAACCAAATGCGAATGAACCAAAAACCAGTCAAAAGAGACTAAGTATATATTTTTGTATTTTTACATGATTAATAAAAGATTATTCAAGTGTTTGATTTTGCTTTCGCTTCTTAATATTGTACCCACAATAATATTTTCAGAACGGAAAAAGAATTCTCGAGAGTGTTCGATAACTGGGACATGCCTGTTCAATATTAGGGACATGGACACTTCCCGTGTTCAATAATTGGGATATTTGGATGCTTCACATTTTTATTCTTTTTTTCATTTGAAATCATTTAAAAATAATTTAAAGGGTGATTTTTCGAAAGTAAAAATATCAAAGTATCATTTGAACATGAAAGGGATTTTTCTTGATTTTATATATTTTTCTCACCGAATTCAATCCCCAGATCCTTAGCTGGTCAATAATTGGGACATTTACAATAAAAAATAAAGTGCACGGGCTATTGTTGTTATTTCGATCGGAAGATCGTTTTACATCACAATTTTTCGAGCAATCTCACTTCAAGAATTTTCAAAACTATTTTTTTTACATGGGAAACGAATAATAGTACATTACATCACGAGTGTGAGTTTGCAGAACGAGCCGAAGGCAAGTCCTGCAATCACACGAGTCAGAAAATGTTTTTACGCCGAGTGATGTACGATATTTTATATCACGAGGTGCAAAATGGACGTTTTCACGTCCGCTTGCGGACGTAAAAGCGTCCATTATTGTACTGAGTGATATAAAATAAAAATTTCGTCTCTGCGGCATGCAGCCTGCTTGATTTATTCCATATAAACGCTGTTTACGTGAATGACGAAGAAAAAGGAGAGACAGGAAACGCAATTGTCGCTTATTCGAGTCTGGCCAATGATCATGACTGGAAATTGTCGCGAAAGAAAATTAAAGGAGATATTTTGAGCGTGCGACCGATATTTTTATATGTCGAACGACAAAAATTCTCAAGGACTTTATGCGCGAATCTCGCACGAACGTTACAGCGTCGTGCATAACCGTGCAAACTTGTTTAAAAAAAAAAATAAAAAAAAAAATTGTAAAAAAATGTTTGTAACAGAGGGCGAAAAATGATTGTCAATTATTGTTCCTTTCAAGCTAAACGGCATGAATCTTACGTGGATTTGTGCCATTCTGAGTTTACTCGTAACTACGAATGGGATACCCGAGGATCAGCTGGAGAAATTTATAAGCCTGACAAAGTACGGTTACGAGGATTCGTGCTCAAAATCAGCGGAATCCGAATGGGCTTTTATCACCAAACCGACGAACGAAACTCGTCAATCATGGGTAACATTTTTTTCAAGCAAAAAAAAATGTATCTGCATTTTTTTAATTATGAATTAAATACAACGCAATTCAAAATATTAATTTTTTCAGGAAAATACAGTGACTGATTATGCACTGTACAAAATAAATCAGGTCAATGAAACGAATGATCAAAAAGTGGAAAAATTTCCCAGTTCCTCGTTGAAATATGCGTACAATGTCGTCATAAAACCGGGCGATGCGTTGCTCGATCCTGAAGACTTTCGTCGGGTGAGAAATTAAAAAAAAAGTAATTAATCCATTTATTTTAATTTTTGTGTAATTTTTTTTCTTCATTTTTTATATAATTCCAGCTTGTTTCGTTTGTTGGCCAAGCTGAACA
This sequence comes from Alloplasta piceator, assembly GCA_946863875.1. Taxonomy (NCBI): domain Eukaryota; kingdom Metazoa; phylum Arthropoda; class Insecta; order Hymenoptera; family Ichneumonidae; genus Alloplasta; species Alloplasta piceator. The sequence goes on from OX333072.1 coordinate 2,201,603, forward strand.
ATTTCGACTGACCGGACATTGCGTAACGGGGAATAAAAAACGCTCAAGACAAGGTAGGATTGAGGGAAGTTACGGAATTGGAACTCCAGAGAAAATTGTAATTATTGCTATTTTTGTTTCTGGGCTCTGTTAAAAAAAAAAATTCGAAATTTTATTTCACAGTGCGAAACAATTTTTTTCAATTGAATAATATTCATGAGGTATTCCCGCTCAACGGGACCCGTAGTAAAAAACTCCATTCGTCGCCATTGAAAAATCCCCATTCATTCCCCATTGCCAAAATAACCAATGGAGATGAATGGAGTTTTTACTATACGAAAGAATCTCCATTGCTGTTCGCCACTCATTCCCCATTGCCCACAAAACCAATGGATATGAATGCCGAATTTTCTAAGGACATTTTCACCATTAAATTCCCCATTTGAAACGGAATGGGGATTATCCCAAGGGGATTCAATGGAGACAATCTCCCTAGTGAATTCGCCATATTCACCTCTATTGGTTTTTGTGGGCAATGGGAAATAAATGGGATCATCAATGGAGATTCTTTCATATGATTGCTATATATACATGGAATTAGGCATTAAATAATCAAGTAAGTTATCAGTAAGTAAGGTTAATCATAATGCTAATATTAGCATAACGACCAATAATTATATCATATATCATATATAGCAATCATATAGCAATCATGTATATATATATGTATATATATATATTACATTTAATAGAAATTATTGAAGCTCAGAATTGAGAAAATAGATTGTAAGTGTATTCAGATGACGATTGATAATGAAAGTATATACGTTTCTCCTCTCACAAATCGAGTTGAGAGGGACTGATAAAATTATGTGTATATGTTAAAAATAAATGGTTTTAAAAATCATTTATCCCAAACGTACGCGCACTTGATGAGCAGTATATAATATATTTTTTTAAAATATATTATATTATATTTTATTTTAAACTATGATATTATATTTTAAACTGATTGACCATCGATATAATCATCAGCATTTATTACAATTGAAGAAAATATTTGGTTCATATATGAGAATCAGCGACATCTACTCTTACTTAATTTTATTAATTCACCGCCGTTTGAGAAATATCGCATTCGGAAAAATTCTCATCGATCGATGGGTTCAATTGCTCTGCATTGAACCTCGAATATGGATTGCAACATCGTTAACGAATGCTGCTCATCATTCGATCAGTCGTCAATGAAGTGACATTATTGATAAATGTTGATCATTGTATAATTCGTAGTTACTTATTATTCAATGGGTATCCTTGGTAAATGCTGATCATTTCATCGTTAGCCGCATTTGGGTTCCAATGAACATCTGTGGGAAATGCTGATCTTTCAGTTCATCCGCATTGACTTTCCAATGGACATCATTGGGTAAAGCGGATCATTTCGTTCATCAGCATTTACCTTCCCATGGACACCATTGGGCAATGCTGATCGCTCGATACATCCGCATTGGCTTTCCAATGAGCATCATTGAGTAATGATGATCATTCGATTCATCCGCATTTGATGTTCAATGGATACCCATTCACTGATCAATGGTCAGCCCTGTACGCCATTGACAAATGCAGAAATCTCAATGGGTCCCCATTCATTGTCCAATGGAGTCGTATGAGGACCATTGGTTGCCATTGGCGATTCAATGGAGTTTTTTACTACGGGCGACTCCCTTTTAGGCCGACCTCTTTCGATTTTCTTGAAACTCGAGTATGTTTTAGTGTTGCCTGAAAGTATATTGTACACTAATTTTCAGATCTCTAACAATAATACTCTTTGGAATACACCAAAAGTTATATTTCAAACTTTTGGCGTATTCAGCGCTGCGGAGCTTTGGCACGGCGCGAAATAAAATCGAAAAAATTCTTCAACAATAGCTTTCGATCGGAAATTTCCTGCGCTTTTCGAAAAAAAATATCAGCGATTCCGAAAAAAAAAGAATTCATTTGAATTTCGGCCAAAAGTCGAAAAAATTAATTTACAAAAAAAGAGCATTATTTAATTCAGTGGGACAATTTTTTCCATGTTTTCTATATATCTGAGAAGTCACGATATAAATTTCAAGTTGGAACTCGCATCCGTTTACCACACTGAGAAAAAAAATTGGTTGAATATGCAAAATCGTTAGTTGAATACGGGCAACTAAATATTTATTGGGTCTAACTAAATAATTAGTTTCTTGAATAATTCCGCGCTTCGGTTGACCAAAATATAGTTCAGGCAACAAAAATTTGGATTGTATAACTAAATATTTAGTTGCACGTATTCAACTAAACGATTTTGCATATTCAACCATTTTTTTTTCTCAGTGCAATGCCAAGTCTTTTAGTAGAATAAAAATTCTTAAATATTGTTTTTCGTATTCAACAGTTCTCTGATATATTATATAGTTTTTTTTAACGAATTTCGAATTTTATAAATGTATTAAATTCAAAATTTAATAAATTTGATTTAATAAATTCAATTTAATAAATTTACTTTAATAAATTTAATTTAATTAATTTAATGAATTTACTAAATTCAAAATTCGCTAAAAACGTTATACAATACATCGGGAAACTGTTGAGTACGAAAACCACGATATTTTAGAATTTTTATCCTACTAAAAGACTTGGCATTAGGAAACGGATGTGAGTTTCAACTTCAAATTTACATCGTGACTTCTCATATATATACAAAACATGAAAAAAATTGTTCCGCCGAATTAAACTATGCTTTTTTTATTGTAAATCAATTTTTTCGGTTTTTGGCTGAAATTTAAATGAATTCGTTTTTTTTTCGGAATCGCTGATATTTTTTTTGAAAAGCGCAGGAAATTTCCAATCGAAAGGTACTGTCAAAAACTTTTTTCGATTTTATTTCGCGCCGTGCCAAAGCGCCGAAGCGCTGAATACGCAAAAAGTTTGAAATATAACTTTTGGTGTGGTCCAAAAAGAGTATTATAGTTAGAGATCTGAAAATTGATGTACAATATACTTTCAGGCAACGCTAAAACATGCTCGAGTTCCAAAAAAATCGAAAGAGGTCGGCCTAAAAGGGGGTCCCGTTGAGCGGGAATACCTCATATATTGGGTGGGGGTCGAAGAGTCGACTAAACAATATTTCGAACGGCCGAAATCCCGAATTTCACGATTACGAGCGTTCGAATAACGAAGCGCCGAAATCCCGAACGCCAGATAAGCGAAAGCGGAGAGAGCCACCCCATGCGTAAGAGAGAGAGAGATGCGCCTCCTCTCTCTCTTACGCATGGGGCGGCTCTGTCGACTTTCTCTTTTCTGGCGATCGGGATTTCGGCGCTTCGTTATTCTAAAGCTCGCAATCGTAAAATTCAGGATTTCGGCCGTTCGAAATATTGGTTAGTCGACTCTTCGAACCCCACCCCATATATTAAATATTCCAAAAAATTTAAATGTCCGAATAAAAAAAAAACAAAACAATTTCTCCTGTGGATTCAATAACTTTGTTAAACAATCAAGTTGAAAGTTTTAAAAATTCATTTAATCCGAGCCCAACTTGAAAAAATTACAAACGCTGGTCGTTAATGAAAACAATGATTATTGATTAAGAATTGATCACTCGGTGATCAATCGGAGGATAATTTCGAATATTGGAGTATTTACATTGTTTTAAAAATTATTTTGCAGAGATCGAACGTCAATTGGCTCGAAATGGAAATCCCAAAGACAAATTGTCAGCATGGTCAGCTTGGCATCGAGCACTGTCGCCAATGGCGACGAATTATTCTCATATTCTGCACTTGGTAAAGAAAGCCGCAGCGGCAAATGGTACGTAAACACGACAATCCAGTCACGACGAGAATCACGTAACTCGACGAATATTAAGAATGTCCGCATTTTTTCTTTATCGAGATGTTTTACAGTAGCGATTTATCGTTTACGCTGTATTTTTTTTTTTTTAATCGTGGAATAAGCATGAAAACTCAAAGACCTTCGCGTACTATGCACTTTGCATTAACAATTTCTCGAGAAGAATTACAAACATTATGGGTCATTCCATGTAAAATGGACCAACGTTGGAATCGACCCCTTTCAATTTCGATGAAATTTAGTCAGAACTTTTCGTTTTCAATAAAACGAAATTCTACCGAGGGAAAAAAATTTAATAATTTTTTCTCGAAAGTTATGCAAGATACAAAATTTTATAATTTTTTAAATCTTTCAAGTTTATTTTTTAAATATCTCGAAAACTAATATAGTTACGAAAAAATCGTTCTGCATTCGTCTTGAAGTTACTTGTGGTTACGAAAAAAAAAATATTCCGAAAAATGTTTTGAAAAATGACGAATTTTGAGAATTTTGAATTCCCAAAAATCGTGAGAATCCACTTTCAGCATTAAATTGTTGGTTCAAATTTTTTTTTTATAATACTTTGTACTGATATTAAAAGATCCTGAAATTTTCAGAAAGGTGTTTTTTGTTTTTTAAAAGATATGAAATTTTGGAATTTTTAAAAATCGTGTAAATCCACGATTAACATTCAATTTTGGTCAGAAGTTTTCGTTTTAATAAAACGAAATTCTACCAACGGAAAAAAATGTACATTTTTTTTTTCGAAAGTTATGCAAGATTCAAAATTTTACAATTTTTCAATTCTTTTAAGTTCATTTTTTAAATATCTTGAAAACTATTATAGTTACGAAAAAATCGTTCAGCTTTCGTCTTGAAGAGTATACTTATGGCTACAAAAAAAAAATATTCCGAAATTTTTTTTTGAAAAATGACGAATTTGGAGAATTTTGAATTCCCAAAAATCGTGAGAATCCACTTTCAGCATTAAATTTTTGGTTCAAATTTTTTTATATAATACCTTGTACTGATATTAAAAGATCCTGATATTTTCGGAAAGGTGTTTTTTGTTTTTTAAAAAATATGAATTTTTGAATTTTTAAAAATCGTGCAAATCGACGATTAACATTAAATTTTTGATTAAATTTTTTTTATATAATACCTTGTACTGATCTTGAAAGATCCTGAAATTGTGAGGGTGGCGTTTTCAAATTCAAAATTCTCCAAATTCATCATTTTTCAAAATTTTTTTTCAGAATATTTTTTCTTTCGTAGCCACAAGTATACGCTTCAAGACGAACCCAAAACGATTTTTTCGTAACTATAATAGTTTTCTAGATTAAAAAAAAATAAACTTGAAAGATTTAAAAAAATTGTGAAATTTTGAATATTACATAACTTTCGAAAAAAAAATTAATTTTTTCCTTCGGTAGAACTTCGTTTTATTAAAAAAGAAAGCTTCTGACCAAATTTCATCGAAATTGAAAAAGGTCGATTGCAACTCTTGGTCTTGACATGGAATGACCCTTGTATATTATCGAATTCGATCATTGCTGAGAAAAAAAAAACGTATGCGACTGTTCAAAGATGACTCAACCTTTGACACTCATTCGCTCGGAAATAAAAAAATTTTAATAATGTTTCCGTCGTTTTGAAAATAGGAAAAAAAAGTGTACGTGAATATTGGGAGATGCTCAGTGGTTACGAAAATGGTTACGAGCATGCCAAAAGAGAATGGAGCAAAATATCGTGGATGCACGAAAAGATCCTGATTTATGTCAATAATCGTTTGAATAAAAAATACGCTGATAAGATCGAAAAAAATACACTGCCCGCTCATTTGTTGGGTAAGCACTGAATAACGAATAAATTTCGATCTCGACGCAAAATTATTTTATTTTTCTTGAATTTCAATTCATCTTTAATCGACGATTTTTTTCAAGGGTCTCTGCGAAGCTACGATTGGACGAATCTGGCTCTAAGCATCGTCCCGTACAGCGACGTAACGTACGAAATTCGTAAAAATTTATTGGAAAAAGTGAGCTATATCGAAATGTTATTTTCGCAAAATTTTCTCGCTTTTTTTTGCTGATGAAGAACCGATATATTGCAGGAAATCGTTGGCTCGAAGCTCTACGAGAAAGCTTCGACTCTCGGCAATGCTATACTCAAAACCGTGCCTCAATCAGATTTTTGGAAAGAGAGCAATTTTCGTGGTCGATGTCCTTCTCATTTGATAAATCTTTGCCGGCAAAGCAAAATGAGGTTGGTATCAATAATTATCGGTTAAATCGTGACGGAAGCGTAACGGGTGAAAAAAAACATGCGGAGGAGGAAAATTGAATATTTGAATCGAATTTTTAGGATTTCAACCTGTTCCGAAGCCTCGATAGCAAACTTCATTTCGGCGCACAAAAATGTTGCAAAAATCGTCGTAACGCAAATGTCTCACGATACCGAGCCGATTTTGAACCTTGCCAACAGATATTCCGGTATGTTGAAGACAGGGTTGCTAATAATGCATTACTTTTTTTAATGCATTTGCATTTTCATTAACCATTAAAATTTAATAGTTAATGGAAATTATTTTCATTAACTATTCAAATTCAATGGTTAATGGAAATTATTTTCATTAACCATTAAAAATATTTTCATTAACCATTAACCATTAACATTTAAAGGTTAATGGAAATTATTTTCATTAACCATTAAAATTTAATGGTTAATGGAATTTATTTTAATGGTTAATGGAAATTATTTTCATTAGCCATTAACCATTAAAATTTAATGGTTAATGAAAATGCAATTGCATTCAAAAAAGTAATGCATTATTTGCAACCTTGCCCATTACAATGTAGTGTGTAATAGAAAACATTTCCATTACCCATTGCAATGTAATGTGTAATGGACAAAACTTTGATTGCAATTTTGGGAATGGAAAAATATAGATTAATAAATTATTGCAGTTTTGCATTACATTTTATTGACTTAGGACTTAGATTTTTAGAATTACAATATAGACGCTTTTTAGAATTTGAAGTGAAAATCTAAGTCCTAAGTCAATAAAATGTAATGCAAAATTGCAATAATTTATTCATCTATATTTTTCCATTCCCACAATTGCAATCAAAGTTGTGTCCATTACACATTACATTGCAATGGGTAATGGAAATTTTTTGGATTACATACTACATTGTAATGGGCAGGGTTGCAAATAATGCATTACTTTTTTTAATACAATTGCATTTTCATTAACCATTAAATTTTAATGGTTTACCATTAACCATTAACCATTAAATTTTAATGGTTAATGAAAATAATTTCCAGTAACCATTAAATTTTAATGGGTAATGAAAATAATTTCCATTAACCATTAAATTTTAATGGTTAATGAAAATAATTTCCATTAACCATTGAATTTTAATGGCCAATGAAAATAATTTCCATTAACCATTAAATGTTAATGCTTAATGAAAATAATTTCCATTAACCATTAAAAAAGTAATGGTTAATGCATTACTTTTTCATTAAAAATTTCGCAACCCTGGTTGAAGGAAAAAAAAAACACAAATTAAATAAAAATTATAAAACGAGAAAAATAATTTCTATTCGATCGAATGCATTTTTTTGTCAAACAGCTCTCGACGAGGGAATAGGCGAATTATTCGGTGTCTTATCGATGAGTCAAGCTTGGTTGGATTCGCGAGGCCTGATCGACAATAATACCGATTTGGACCAAGTGCGAATAGTCTCATTGATGATAACTGCCCTGGACGTTTTACCACGAATGGCGTATTATCTCGCCGCTGATATGTGGAGAATAGACACAATGGAAAACAAAACATCCAAGGACAATAATCTCGCATCCAGTTGGTGGAAATATCGGTAAAAAAAATAAATTATTAAACGACCAAAAGTTATTCTAGCAATTGAAATAATTAATATTTACGAGGAAAAAAAAATTTGTAAATTCAGAATGGAATACGAGGGCATCAGTTCCAGTATTCCTGACCTTCCAACTTTTTTGGACGATGACTACATCACCAGCAATCGACCTTATCTATCGTGAGTATACATTTTATGGATTTAATTATTATCAAATTACCTCTGCTTCCTCATAAAGGAAGCTTTGTTTTCGTGAGAATTTTTTTCGAGATTTTTATGCCAATGTGTAAAATGTCCCAAAATATCGAGAAATCATATATTTAGAAGAAATGTCCGGATGGATGCCTGTGTGTGTTTGTATATGGGGCATTCCATACCAAGTCGACCTGAGTGTGACCCTCGAACTCGGTGATTTCGTTTACGATTTTTTTATACGATTCTTCCAACTCAAAATAGCATTCAGAATTTTTTTAAGATTTTTAAAACCAAATTTGAGTACGTTATGATTTTTAGAACATTTTTTTCGAAAGCCTCGAGGGTCGTAATTTAAAAATCTGAAAAAATTCTTAAAAATCCGGTGTCAAAAATGCAAAATTTTTGCCCAAAATTCATGACGTTCAGGCTTTCGCTTCCACCTCGATTTTAGGTTTTTATGAAAAATTAAAATTTTATGAAAAGATTAAAATTTTATGAAATTTTGAATTTTTTGAAAAATAGCCTAAACGCTCTAACTTGGGCAATTTTTGAGATATTGTACTGAAACTTTGCACAGAGCTAATATAGCTATCGAGAGTGTTCGCTATTAAATTTGGCAAAAATCCATCGAGGGATTAAATTTTTATCAAATTTTTAATTTTTATAAAAGAAGCGTAAACGCTATTTTTGAAATTTTTTAGATATTGCAATGAAATTTGTGAAGAGCCAGTATAGCTAGAAATGTTATTCGCCATCAAATTTGGCGAAAATCGATCGAATTTGCACAATGATTATTAATATTTTTCAATAGTTAACAAAGCTTCCTTTATGAGTAAGCCAAATTCGATCGTCATACTGTGTGTTAAAGGAAGCTATGTAAACTATGGATAAAGATGAGGAAGCAATGTGCAAATTTCAATTTGCAGGCTTTTTTACGTTTTCTTGATGGATATGGACTTGGTATGGAATGCCCCATATGTATCTTGAGTTTCTGATGTAAATAATTAATAACTCAAGAACGCTTTGAGATATCGAGCTGAAATTTGTCAAACTTGTCGAGCACGAATTGTTCCTGATTATAAAAGTTTTTTGTTATAATTCTAACGGGTGTTCAGATTTTATCGACTTTTTTCGTTTTTGCAACAATGTCGTAAACGCTCTAACTTCTGCAATTTTCAAGATATTGCACTCAAACTTTGTAGATAATTGGTATAGCTATTAAAGTTGTTTGGTATTTACTTTGGCAAAAATCAAATTTAGCAAGAAATAAATTTGAAGGCAATTGGCAAATTTGCACATTGATTACTTTATCATGTTTTTCGATACTTAACAAAGCTTCCATTATGAGGGAGCCAAATTTGATCGCCGTCCTTTTTGTGATAAAGGAATCTGTTTGAACTATGGACTAGTGATGGGCGATACAGTATCGATATTTGGAATATCGATACTCTTCGACCCAAATATCGATATTTTGTATCGATTCTTGGCGTTGCGATATTTTCAAGTATCGATACACAATCCACAAATATCGAAATTTCGATACAACTGATTTTTATTGAGTTTATGTTACCGACTGTGGCAAAAAATTACCGGTTTTGTTACCGACTGAGGTACAAACGACAATTTTTTGTTAACAACTGAGGTAAGAAACTACAGTTTTTTGTTACCGACTGAGGTATAAAACTACTGTTTTTATTTCGAACTGAGGTTTGTTTGCATTTTTATTTGAGTATCGATATCGGTGATATCGATATCGCATTCCCGATATTACACCTGTATCGATACTCAAACCACCAATACGTATCGATACCAAATATCGATACATTCATCAAATATTGCCATCACTACTATGGACAAAGATGAGGAAGCACTGTGCAAATGTCCAATTTGCGGGGTTTCTTAAAATACTTTGTTTTTTTCTTCGAATTACAAAAATTCACCAAAATGAACATTCTTTGTTGCAGCAAATTTATGGGCACGCTGCTGGGTTTTCAAATGTACGAATATCTCATGGAATCCACCGAAATGAGATACGAAACCATCGGCGTTACACCTTTCGCCAATCATCGACGTTTTGCGTGAGTAACGAGAAACAAAAAAATCAAAAATAAAAAATAAAAAAAATAAAGGTAAATGTCCCAATACCCGACCACGTCCCAGTACCCGACCAGTTGAACCAATATATCAGCAAGTTAAGCGTTCACTTGAGAAAAATCTTAAACTGTGAATTGATTCAATATCCCGGATTCATAATCTACGTATACGACACTACTTTTAATAGTTCAAGAATCGTCTGTAATTTAATTTTGGATAAATATGACAGCACGCGTACTATTCGGGGCACGGAAGCCATTATCTAAGCTGAAGTATTAAGGAATCGCGATATCTCATTGGAGCTATTTCGAAGTGGTTTTTATTGTTTTCGAACTGAGCCTCAGCTGTTTCTATTCGGAAAAATACCACTATTTTGATCATAGTGTCTCAATTAGCCAAAAATGCGTTTTAAGTACTTAATTTTCATGTCCGGTTATTGGTACATACGAAATGTATCTTTACCGATACCCTAGCGGGTCGAACAACCGCGGTTGTTGTGGTGAAATAACCATTTTTAGGAACCGGTTGTTTTTACCCCAAGGAAAACCCCAAAGAGCAACCATAAGACAACTGTAGTTGTCGCGGTTGCGCACCCAGTTATTGTAGTTGCACGCTTGGGTGTCGTAGTTGCGTGCCCAGTTATCGTGGTTGCGCTACTCGTTGATGAGGTTATAGTACCCAAAAAATCCGCCAGGTGGCTTCCTCTCGCACAAGCGAACTTTCCCCCCGACGCTTATAACTTCTCCAGGTACGTCTACGCTTGATGTCTTTATTTTTTAGTATGAATTTTCAATACTTTGCGGCAAGACGCAGGATGGTCGAATCCGAAAAGGATTCCCATAAAAAGGGTCGTTTTTCTTTTACCTTCTCTTAAAGAAAAGACAATTTTTTAATCACCGGTTACTGAGGTTGGTCAAAACGCCGCTGCAACCGCACTGAGCAGTGAGGTTACCTATGGTTATTTTGACTGATCAAACAACCCGAGCAACCATTGAGATTTTTCTAATCTTTGGTTACCGGGGTTATGAAACCTGGTTTTCCTAAGGGTAAAAACAACCGACGGTTATTTTTCGGTTGCTCCCTTCGGTTATCGAACACGCTAGGGTAACCGACCATGTGTCCGGATATCGGTACTTGCTCGCGACTATGTTCAGTCCCAGTAACCGGACATCCGCTGACATGTATATTATTCGTGCATAACCTCAAAATTTCGGTGACACATTCTCCGAGCAGCGACGCATTTTTCTCAATTCACCCCCTCCCTTCCCCCAACCATAGAGATGAGTGGTCGGTTATAGGGTCATAATGTGTGGTCGGATATTGGGTCATATAGAAAAACGGGTGGTCGGGTACTGGTACACCTACATTTGTCAGTATTTTCGGTTATTATGAATAAACAACTAATTGTAGCAACAACCATACCCTGTGTTTTGGAAACTAGAGACTTCAAGCTTTCCAATAGTCATAGTTGTTATAGAAAATAGTTTATTTTTGAACGCGAAAAACAAGTCGACTTTTTCGTCGCCTCTTAGATGGTCGGGTATTGGGACGTTTACCTTACTTTCGAAGCAAAAGGGCAGATTATGAAAATTCCATTGCAGGAAAATGATTCGCGAGGGTTTCGCGGATAGTTGGACGGAGATTATAAAAAAATATCTCGACTTTGATGAGGTCAGTGCCGACAAGCTTTTGGAATATTTTTCGCCATTGATCGATTACATCGACGTCGAAGCTGAGCTCGACGAAAACATTCCGATCCCCGAGCAGCAAGAAAAGTATTTGGACAATCTTGCCGAGATTTATCGAAAAAAATTCAACGCACCGTCAACAACAACAACAACGAGCACAACGAGCACGACCACCACGCCAAAGCCAATAGGATCGAAATCTTCGGGAGAATCAATGATCCGAGACAAAGAAAAAATGGAGGCACCAAAATCTTCGAAAACGGAAAATTCGACGAGAACGACGGAGATTGCGAAAACAATAGATATTTCACCGATGAGCGAGACAAATGAAACGGCCGTGAAAGTGGAAATCGCGTCACCGGAGGTAACGGAAACCGATGAAGTGGGACCCAAGACGAACACGAGCAAAGCGGTTTGGGCCGTGGCTGCCGTTCTCATAGCGATCGTTACTATTTGCATAATAGCCATTTTCGGTCGGAGAAGATGCCGAAAAGCGCCAAAGAACAGACGATACGTGTAGAAAAAAAGCAAGGACAAAAAATTTTTTTTGCCGAGTTACCGTTTTTTTTTGTTTTTTTTAGTGATGAATTTTTCCTTCAATTTTTGAAATCGTAATTATGAAAAAGTTCACTACCTGAGTACCAAACAAGTTTTCATAACTGCGCATGAAAAATGAGTTTTCTTCGTAAAATGTGATTTTCTTGAATTTTTTTTGCTCATTCAAAACAGAGTTGAGCAAAGTACTTGCAAGTACTTCAAGTATCAAGTACAAAGTACCGTAGGTACTTGAAGTACAAGTACTTGCAAAAATCAAGTACCAGTATCAAGTACTTTTCTAGTTTTCGGGTACGTCTCGTAAATTCTGGTACTTGGGTCATTCCATGTCAAATCGACCAAGAGGTGAAATCGACCACTTTCAATTTCAATGAAATTTCGTCAGAAGTTTTGTTTTATCATAGAACCAAGTTCTACCAAGGAAAAAAAATTAATTTTTTTTTCAAAAGTTATGGAAAATTCAAAATTTAACCATTTTTCAATTATTTTTTCCAAATATCTTGAAAACTATGATAGTTATGAAAAATCGTTTGTTTCGTCTTGAAGAGTATACTTGGGGCTACGATAAAAAAATATTCCGACAAAATTTTTTGAAAATGGATGAATTTGAAGAATTTTGAATTTTTTCAAATCGTGAAAATTCACAATTAACATCGAATTTTTTGTTCAATTTTTTAAATATAATACCGTGTACTGATTTGAAAAGATCCTGAAATATTTTCAGAAAGGTGTTTTTTTTTTCAAAAATATGAATTTTTTTAAGTCGAGCAATCATGTAATTTTGTAATTTTCAGAACTCAAAATTACACGATTGATCAACTTCACTTAACTTAGAGGTAAACAAAAAGTTTTACCAAAATTCAAAAATTCATATTTTTTAAACAAGAAAAAAACACATTTCTGAAAATTTCAGAATCTTTTAATTTCAGTACAAGGTGTTACATAAAAAAATAAAACCAAAAATTTAATATTGATCGTGGATTTTCACGATTTTGAAAAATTCTCCAAATTCATCATTTTTCAAAAATTTGTTTCGGAATATTTTTTTTCGTAGCCCCAAGTATACTCTTTAAGACGAATCCAGAACGATTTTTTCGTAACTATAATAGTTTTCGAAATATTTAAAAAATAAACTTGAAAAAATGGTGAAATTTTGAATTTTCGAAAAAAAAAATTTAATTTTTTCCTTTGTTAGAACTTTGTTTTATGATAAAAGAAAACTTCTGACCAAATTTCATCGAAATTGAAAGGGGTCGATTCCAAATATTGGTCGATTCGACATGGAATGACCCATATTCAAAGGCTTTGCACATGCAGCCATCAGCAAGACACATACAAAAGTACTTGATACTTGTACTTGAAAAAAGTACTTCAAGTACAGAAAAGTACTGAAAATTTTCAAGTACAGCACTTCAAGTACATGAAGTACTTGAAAAATTTAAGTACAATACTTGAAGTACTTTGTACTTACAAGTACTGTACTTCAAGTACCTGCAAGTACCGAGTACTTTCAAGTACTGCCCAGCTCTGATTCAAACTTTGAGCAACTCTATAATTCGCCACCATTCTTGGTAAAAGAAAAAATTAGAGTTACGGGTGAAATGTCGTAAGAGGGTAATTTTTTAAATTAAATTTGAAGTAAATTTAATTTAAGTTTGAATAATAATAATTGCAAGGCTCAAAAATATTGATTCTCGAAAATCAAGTAATCTGTTATTGCACCGATCAATCGATGATCAATGTAGATAAGTGTGCTCGTTTTTTTTTCATCAAGAATTTGGCGATCGACAGTATTTTCAAAACGATCGAGGATCGAGATCGTTTTTAATCCATTTAATGTTATTTATCATGGCGATAATGCGATTCACATCGTGATTATATTTTTTCTTAAGGGGGTCGTCTAGAGTGAAAGCTGTTTTTTACATGTTTTTTTCGGGAATTTTTTTTTTGACAAACCATTAAAATAAAATAATATATGAATTGTGTATCAATTTTATTAACATTTGAACAAACTTTGTGAATTTTTTGAAGTGAATGTATTAAATATAATCGGAGATGCCATGATTCCGGCCGTTCTGCTTATCTGAAATAAAAGAACTAAACGCCATTTCAATTGTGAGACTTGAGCCTCTACCGTGAACCAAGATAAAGTCAGAATTCCAAAAAAATAGTACATGTACGATATTTTATATCACGAGGTGCAATATGGACGTTTTCACGTCCGCTTGCGGACGTAAAAGCGTCCATTACTGTACTGAGTGATATAATAGTACATTACATCACGAGTCAGAAAATATTTTTACGCCGAGTAATGTACGATATTTTATACCACGAGGTGCAATATGGACGTTTTCACATCCGCTTGCGGACGTAAAAGCGTCCATTATTGTACTGAGTGATATAAAATGATTTTTTTGGAATTCTGACATTATTTTTATTTTTTTTATATGTGTTCCTGTTGGGCGTTGTATCTCCGATTGTATTTAATACATTCACTCCAAAAAATTCACAAAGTTTGTTCAAATATTAATAAAAATGATACACAAATCATAAATTATTTTATTTTAATGGTTTGTCAAAAAAAAATTCCCGAAAAAAACATTAAAAAACACGTTTCACACTAGACGATCCCCTTAAGGGCGCAAAAAATTAATTGTTCCAATAATGCATTACAATATCATTATCGATCAAAAAGAAAAACAAAGCTGCTTTTCATGTCCAAGACAAAAAAAAAGCTGTTTTTCGTTGCCTATTAAATATTCAGTCCAACTGAGCTCATTTTTTGTTGTATTGATGCATGAAACTCGCGTTAATTTTTCATTTGGGAAAACTAAGTTGAAAATGGGGCATCCCATGTCAAATCGACCACTTTTAAAACAGACCCCTTTCGATTTGTCTGACGTGAAATTTTGTTTTCCTTTTCTACCCAATTAAAAACATTTTTCAGGAAATTTTCAAATTTTTTTATCCAACCCAAAAGAAAATGCTTTTTTTTTTAAATGACTATAACTTCTTCAAAAATTGACTAATGGAGACGTTTTTTTTTTGATAATTTTCGGTTTTGAATGTACTTTCCGAAAAAAAAACCAAATAATTTTAAGATATTAAAATCTATGAAATTTTTCAGTTTGAGAAAAATCATCTTTTTATCAAAGTTCGCAATTTTTTCTTTTTTTATTTTATCACTCAAAAAATACTTCAATCAATTCCGGAAAAAAGCTGCCTAACCTGGAGTGGGTCGACATTTCTTTCTATTTATTCAACGATTGATTTTTTTTTTTTTAATTGGGCTTATTTAACAAAATACCACTTTGGAAATTTTTGAGGATTTATTAAGAAACTTCGAATTTAAAAAATTGAGAAGAAGAAAAAATTGAAAATGGTAATCGCCGAAATTATTTTTATTTTTTTCCAAAAAAATGAAAAAAAAAAGAAGGAAAAGTCAACCCATTCCAGGTTGGACGTCATTTTTTCCGGAATTGATCAAAGTATGTTTTGAGTGAAAGAAGAATTAAAAATGGTGAACTTCGTTAAAAAGTTTTTCTCGAAAAAGTGAAAAACTTCATAGATTTTAATATCTTAAAGATTTTTTGTATATTGTTTTGGAAAGTACATTTAAAAACGAAAATTAAAAAAAAAACGTCCGAATTAGTCAATTTTTGAAGAAGTTATAGCCATTAAAAAAAAAAGCTTTTTCTTTTGGGTTGGGTAAAAAAATTTGAAAATTTCCTGAAAAATGTTTTCAATTGGGTAGAAAAAGAAAACGAAATTTCAGTCAAATCGAAAGGGGTCGGGTTCAATAGTGGTCGATTTGACATGGAATGACCCAAATGCATTATTCGCGCGTCATTAATGTTACAACCCTGATCTTTGCTGGCGATTATAGCAATTGCTATTTTCTGGCGGAGACGAGGCGATACGCACCAAAATGAAAAAAGACGATAGATTTAATTTACGATAGTTGTGTAAGTACCTTGAGTTAATTAGCGTCTACACGATAGTCATTCAATAAGCTTTTCCCCTCAGTAAGAATAATCGTAGCCTAATTGACCTCCTGAGTCACAAAATTGTCTCCCAAATTACAAAGAGAAAAAATCATTGAATTTAATATAAGTAGTGATTTCGAGGGACGAAATCGTCTCGAACGTGTTTCCTCATTATTTGCAATAATGAGAATCCTCCCACCTTCAAAAATACCTACAAAAGTTTTTTATTCTTTCGAATTGATAAATTTTTTTCATCCTTCACAGACCATCGTTCTTCCATTATAAGTATAATAATTAACAATACGAGGATTATTCGCTTGTAAATAAATTGTACACGGGTCAGTTGTGGAAAAAAAATCGGAAGAACAGTGTTTTTTTTTTCTAAGAGAAAAAAAAACACGGTAGCACGAAGATTTATATTTTTGTAAAAGTATTTATTTTTTATCGCGAATGTATGTAAAATGAATAAGAAAAAAAAGCGGAAGAGCGAGAGACGAGTGTAACAGAAGCAATAAAATTTCGTTGAGACACGAATGTGATCAATTTTTCTTTCCAATACTCGAACCTCGAAAATAAAAATAAAAAGTTTACGATAACGTTCCATCAAAACCCCTTGATTCATTAAATTATTTCAATGTCGAGATGGATTTAGCACAATTTTGAATCAATGAAAAAAAAATATACAAAGCTTTTGTTGAAAAAAATCGCACATATACATCATACATATATGGAGCATTCCATGTCAAATCAAACATTTTTAAACCCGACCCCTTTCGATTTGGCTGTAATTTAATATCGATTGAAAAAAAAATAATTCCCAGCCGGGCTTATTTCAGAAAATGCCACTCTGGAAATTTTTGAGAATTTATAAAGGACCTCAGAGTTTGAAAAATTGAGAAGAAAAACAAAATTGAAAGTGGTAATACTCGAAAAAATATTGATTTTTTTTTTAAAGTGAAAAAAAAATAAACGGAAATGTCGGCCCACTCCACTTTCTCAAAAAAGAAAAAAATTTCATAGACTTTAATATCTTAAAATTTTTTTGTATTTTTTTTCGCGAAGTACATTTAAAGACGAAAATTTTGAAAAGGAACGTCCCAATCAGTCAATTTTTGAAGACGTTATAGCTATTTGAAAAAAAAAAGTTTTTTTTTTGATTAAGTAAGACAATTTGAAAATTTCCTGAAAAGTGTTTTTAATGGGGTAAGAAAGGAAAACAAAATTCAGCCAAATCGAAAGGGGTCGGGTTCAAAAGTGGTCGATTTGACATGAATGACCCATATATATCAGAGTGGCACTACTCTGAACTATATTTTTTAATTTCGAGTTTTTTCTTCAAAATATTTTTTATCAGAAAAAATCCGGCCGAGACGAAAAAAAATTGCGAGATTCTAGTTTTTTTATCAGCCTATAGCTCAATCATTTTTATGCAGAAAAAAAATAGAAAAATAGAGAAGAGAAGAATAAAAAAAAATGTAGAAAAATCGATTTTGGTCAGACTAGATCTGTCGCGAGGATTTTTTTTCTCGTCAAACAAAGGATATTTAGAGTCCCGTAGACGAAATTAAAAAAAAAAAGGTTGAACATTGCAACTCAAATATAAATGTTTTAAGGATTTTGAGTCCCTATGAAATCTTATAATGTTAATTGTTCAATAAATAGCTTCTCAATCATCGTGAAATTTTTACACGACCTCCTGAATACTTCATGTAAAAACATATTAAATTTTCAGAATTCTATCATCATTACTTCAACCTCCTTAAGGGTTAAAATGAAAAATTATGAGAAAATTCTGAAAATTTGGTATGTTTTTGTATGAAGTATTTAAGAGGTCGTGTAAAAATTTCACGACGATTAGGAAGCTCGTTATTAAAATATTAACATTTTGATGCGAACAATTTTTTAAACAAATAAAAAAAATATTCATCAATAAACTTCGTTTTGTTTCCGTTGCTTTCAATATAGTGTAGATATTAAATAATTGAGAGGTCGAAAAAAAAAACTTATCGCAAAGTTACATCAGTTTCCATAAGACTACGTTTAATTTAATTTGTTAATGTTAATTGTTCGATAACGAGCTTCCTAATCGTCGTGAAATTTTTACACGACCTCTCAAATAATTCATCCAAAAACATAACAAATTTTCAGAATTTTCTCATCATTTGCGATTTGGGACTCAACATCCTTAATCACGAGAGAAAAGCAATTGAATTTCCATCACGAGTCACGGTGAAACTTTCAACCGAGAAAATCAATATAAACCCAAATCTTCATAGCGTCTGTATAGTTGCCAACTGGGACAGCGATTCAGTGAACGCCCCTAAACAGCAAGAAAAGTATTTAGAAATTTGGAAATTTCAATAAAATTGCTCAAACGTACAAAATCATTTGTGCAACATTTTTTTTCCTCGATCCTTCTGAAGTTTCCCTTATCACACGTGTGTGTGTTGCGTGTGTGGTGTGTGTGTGTGTGCGCGCGCGCGTGCGTGCGTGTGTGCGTGCGTGCGTGTGTGTGTGTGTGCGCGCGCGCGCGTGTGTGTGTGGGTGGGGGGGGGGGGGTGAAGAGGGGTGTAAGATATACGTGAAACCTTCGAGAGGAAATGACCCTCGGAGACCTTCGTGTATCGAATCCGTGTGAAAAATCAATACTAGAGCTTCTCGCTTGGCTTCTCAGCGGAATTAAAGCCCCTATAAACTCTCTTTGCACACACACACACACTCGTACGTCAGGCCACGAATGAGTGGAAAAAAGTCTGCTAGGATATAAGTTTTTATGCGGCGTGGGTCGCGCGATCTTTGAGCAAAGAAAGATTAAGTTTCAGTACGGTTCAATCGTCGAGCTTGAACTCTGTGCCTGAGGGATTGATAAAATGCGTGCGAAAAGTCCCGCAGAGTGCATCATGCCCTAGTTTGGGTTTGGGGCTTTTTTCCATAAGCATTGAAGACAGAAATCTGCTTTATCGACCGAGTCACCTCCCTATTGCGGAAAACATCCCTTCTTTTCTATCTCGCCACTGTTCCTTTTCCTTTTGATTCCTCATTAAGGAAGCTTTGTTTTCGGTTTTTTTTTCGAGATTTTTATGCCAAGGTCTTCAAAATGTCCCAAATATATTCAAATCAATATATGTATTTTATTCCAAGTGTCATAATTTTCTAAAAAATCCGTAACTGCAAGATTTTAGTGTTCATCGGTGCTACTATTTGAGGAAAAATGCACAGTATCGTACGGGTCAATCTAGACGAATTGTAATTCGTCTAGATTGACCCGTGTATGATACTGTGAATTTTTCCTCAAATAGTAGCACCGATGAACACTAAAATCTTGCAATTACAGATTTTTCAAAAATTATTACACTTGGAATAAAATATATCCTGGGAATATGGCCGAAACATATTTCAAATAGGAAAATCTACCCTCTTTTCGGGAAGGGTGAGTCTAGATAAAAATGTGAAAAAATTAAGGTATTGTTTTTGAATTATCTGGAGTCGATTCGGGGGGGTCTGATAAAAAATTCGTCCGAGCCCAAAATAAGGGCCACCCTAATGTGTATGATCCTGAGTTTTAGACGTAAATAATTAATAACTCGAGAACGCTTCGAGATATCGAGCTGAAATTTGGCACACTTGTCGAGCACGAATTGCTCTTCATTATGAAATTTTTTTGTTTTAATTCTAACGGGTGTTCAGATTTTATGGACTTTTTTCATTTGTGCAAAAATGGCGTAAACGCTCTAACCTTCTGCAATTTTCAAGATATTGCACTCAAACTTTGTAGAGAGTTAGTATAGCTATTGAGACTGTTTGGTATTGAATTTGGCAAAAATCGATCGGAAGATTGAATTTTTTACGAAACTTTTAATTTTTTTGAAAAATAGCGTAAGCGCTCTAACTTGTGCAATTTTTAAGATGCTGCACTGAAACTTTGCACAAAGTTAATGCAGCTATCGAGGTCTTTCGTTATCAAATTTAGCGAAAATCGATCGAATGATAGAAGTTTTGTCAAATTTTGTTTTTTTTTTTTAAATAGCGTACTTCGGCTATATACGAGATATTGTACTGAAATTTTTTGAACAATCAAAATAGTGATCAAGGTTGGTCGCTATTGAATTCCACCCTGAAAAAAAAAACTTATTACGAGGGGGCGTTCAACCCCTATTTTTGGTAACATATTTTTCGACCTAATAAAAAACACCCCATCGGCTCAATGAACGCGCCAAACCGACATATAAAATGCGTCATCTAACTCCGTGAGTGTACAAGGGATTATAATCGAGATCAACGATAATATATCCGGAAACTTCTTTACCGACGAACGTATCGAATTCCTTATGGAGAAAAAAAAAGAAAAATCATGCGATTCGTTTTGAATGCCTCGAAAGAAAGGGCTCTCACTTTGTTACCCCAGGCAAAACCCTATTCCACTCCTATTCCACTGTGTATATGGGGCATTCCATGTCAAATCGACCACTTTTAAACCCGACCCCTTTCGATTTGGTTGAAAATTTTTGTTCCTTTTCTACTCAATTAAAGACATTTTTCAGGAAATTTTCAAATTTTTTGACCAAATCCTAAAAAAATTATGAATTTTTCAAAAAAAAGGCTTTTGTTTTTTCAAATAGCTATAAATTCTTCAAACATTGACTAATCGAGACGGTTTTTTTTTTCAAAATTTTTGTCTTTAGATGTCCTTTCCGAAAAAAAATACAAACAAATTTTAAGATATTAAAATCTCATGAAATTTTTCACTTTTTCGAGAAAAATCATCGTTTTCTCGGAGATGCCATTTTTGATTTTTTCTTTTTGTAACTCAAAAAATACTTCGATCAATTCCAGAAAGAATGCCGCCCTAACAGGAGTGGTCCGAATTTTCCTTCTATTTTTTTTATCGATCAGGAAAAAAAAATTTCCACCTGGGCTTATTTCACAAAACAACACTGGAATTTTTTAGAGAATTTATAAAGGACCTCAGAGTTTGAAAAATTGAGAAGAAAATAAAATCGAAAGTGGTAATCCTCGAAATTTTTTTTTTCTTGTTTTTTAAGGGAAAGAAAAAATAGAAGACACCTATAAATACTTTTTTTGTATTTTTTTCAAAAACTACATACAAAAGCGAAAAAAAATGAAGAAAAAAAATTGTCATTTGGGCCCATTTTTGACTAACGTAAGCCACAGGCTTTTGAAAAAGACATTCATTGCATATCATCTTGAATCCAATATTTTTCAATTTTAGCTCGTCTTAGCTTTCTATATTTCTTCTTTGATTGAAAAAAAATAACAAAAAAAGTATTTATAGGTGTCTCTTATTTTTTCTGTCACTTAAAAAAAAAAAAATTCGAGGATTACCACTTTCGATTTTATTTTCTTCTCAATTGTTCCAACTCTGAGGTCCTTTATAAATCCTCAAAAAAATGTCAGAGTGTTGTTTTGTGAAATAAGCCCAACTGGATTTTTTTTTTCTAATCGATAAAAAAAAATAGAAGGAAAATTCGGCCCGCTCCATTCCGCGGCATTCTTTCTGGAATTGATCAAAGTATTTTTCGAGAAAAAAAAAATCAAAAATGGCATCTCCGAGAAAACGATGATTTTTCTCGAAAAAGTGAAAAATTTTATAGATTGTAATATCTTAAAATTTGTCTGTATTTTTATTCGGAAAGTACATCTAAAGATAAAAATTTTGAAAAAAACAACGTCCCGATTAGTCAATTTTTGAAGAAGTTATAGCTATTTGAAAAAACAAAAGCCTTTTTTTTGAAAAATTCATAACTTTTTTAGGGTTGGGTAAAAAAATTTGAAAATTTCCTGCAAAATGTCTTTAATTGAGTAGAAAAGGAACAAAAATTTCGAACCAAATCGAAAGGGGTCGGGTTCAAAAGTCGTCGATTTGACATGGAATGACCCATATATACCAAGGGATGAAACAGAGGGTTGGGGGAGGGTGGAGGAGGCTCAAGTACTCGAGGCGATACTCGACCAAACGAGGAAAGAGCGAGGGAGAGAAAAATCATCCCCCGCGCGTTGTCGTTTATCCCGGTAAAATGGCCGCCGTTTCAGAGCGCACATTCGTATCAGGGACATGCGCGTCAACCCTCAAACAGGGGTTGTTACGTACACCTCAGGGAGGGGCACGATCTCCCATCGCGTGACTCAGTCGTCTGCATTTCGAAAAACCAGAAAGACAATTTTTTCGACACTGCATCAAATCGTCCCCATTACTCAAAAAAATAAAGAGCATCTATTTTTTATCATCTCGAGTGGAATATAAAAGCGATAAAACTTTTTCCGACGAAGTAAGGGTTAAAATCTGTCGGGAACTTCAAAGACCCACATAAATCGGCGTAATGTGAATACTGTGCAGTTCCCAGTGCGCAGAAATTACGTATGGATTGACCGTCGCGAGAGGCACCTTAACATGAACGTGAGTGGAAGAAATGTTTTTTATTAAAAAAAAGAAAAAAAAAAAAATCTATCATTATAAGCTGGAATATATTATCGCCATTTTCTATTCGTTTTTTATAAAGATACTTAAAAATGCGAATTTACGTATTTTTAAATACAAAATTTAATAACTTCAATCCCAATCTGTTTTTTTTTTTTTCAATTAAAAATATAAAAAAAACTGCAGGCTATTCAAATATTGTATATCTTGAAATAAACCTGCTTCAAATTGAGGCTCGTGAATTTTGGGTGCTTCGCTCTTTCGTAGGAAAATAAACATCTCATAGAAAAAAGGCAGTCAACGACCCGAGGCTCGAAGAAATGCTCTCATTTTTTTTTAATCTACTTATGGGGCATTCCAAGTGAAAACGTGGGGTCGTTTCACTCGGGTCATCAGATTCTTGCATAACTTTTTTTTTCACATTGATTCACATGCAAAATATCAAAATTTGCCAAGATGTGTTTTATTTTTATATTATTTTTTTACTCATGTAAGAGGTATTAAGAATTAATTTTCTCATATTTTAGAAACTGAAAAAAAGAAAGTTATAAAAAAAAATATGAGGCAGCCGCGGGCCACTTTCTAATCATGATAGAAATTACTTATTTTTGACCCAGAATCCGTGGAAAAAATTGCAGAATTTTTAAAATAGTGTTTTTTCAGTTATCCCTTTTTTACACAAAAATGATCGTCGCGCCACCTGAAGGAGTGGCCAGAAAAATCTTTAAAAAAATTAGGTTGTTTTTGAAGTCGAATCAATGCGAAAAGAAAAGTTATGCAAGGATCTGATGATCCGAGGGAAATGACCCCACGTTTTCACTTGGAATGCCCCATATATATCCAGAACGAAGGTTTTGAAAATCCTCGAAAAGAAAAATATTTAACATATCCGGGGCGGAAACTGGGGGGACGTTAGGCATATCGAAAGATTGATCGTTGAGAAAAAAACTACCAGGTTTATGATACCACGCATTTTCGTTTACACGAGATAGGAAGAAGTATGGAAAACTCGTTTAGCATATGATGAAAGAAAAAAAATATAGGCACTGGCAATCTCGTCCGCCTCTGCATATCCAATTATCAACGTGTCCTTGTCTCATGTCACAATCATAATTGCGTTCTCTCCCTCTCCGTCTCTCGTTCATCCGTTATACGTTTCGTCTACACCCAGAAAAAAGATCTAGTACATTTAACTAAATCCTAGTCAAGCCAAATAAATTTTTTTAGTTGTAGGCCGGCCTAATACAACTCTATTCATGTCAACGAAATATTTTTTTTTTTTAATGACCTACTAGGAAAATATATTGCGATCTAATAAATTTTTATTTAATATTAATAAATATTATTTCAAACTGAACAAATATGTATTTAAGTGAAATCATTTTTTTTTAATATTTAAACAATATACATTTTTTAACATTTCAATCTTTGAATGTATAGCTACACTTATGAAGTCTACAATTTTGTAAAGCTTCGTCTTTTCTTCAACAGAAGGGAAAAGAAAAAAGACCTTTTATATCACTCAGTACAATAATGGACGCTTTTACGTCCGCAAGCGGATGTGAAAACATCCATATTGCACCTCGTGATGTAATGTACTATATTTATGGGAATCCTTTTCGGGGATTCGACCATCTTGCGTTTTGCCGCAATGTTCAGTGTATTAAATATCCATACTGAAAAATAAGGATTTCAAACATAGACGAGCTTGGAAAGGATATATAGGCGTCGAGAGGCAGGTTCGCTTGTGCGAGAGGTAGCCACCTAGCGGATTTTTGGGGTACTGACAAATCTGCAGATATGATCGGATGAGATTACGGATGAATAGGTATTTAGTAACAACGAATAGAATTTTTCTTCAACGCCTGTTTCTCGATAACAGGGAATTCAAATAAATAAATATAGTGGAAATTCGATGGAAAGAAAATTTTCTTTAAAATAACTAAAAAATAATCAAATAAACGATTATAGTACCTACGACTAGATCCTTTTTCTGGGTGTAGTTTCATAAAATAGTATTCATGTTTGTATAAATTTCAACATTTGTCCATCATAAATTCAATTGACCATTTTTTTTTTAAATGAATTAATCATAAAAAAAAAAAATTAATTGTAAATAATCGCTGGAATCTTGCATGAAATGATAATTCGTCGATAATTGAAATTTTGGAAATGAAATTATCTCAAGAAATTATTCAAAACGATTAATTTCGAGCTCAAAGAGTTATCGCGTCTTTTGTCTTGGTTTGGAAGAAGTATGAGGAAAATTACGCATATTCGATTGATTGAACTAATTTTCGAAAAAAATTATCATTCTCTTTTGCAATACATTCAACGATTGAATTCCTCAGGATGAGTAGTCACTTGACGTGGAATTTTTGATTTTTAACATTCCTCGTCTTACTTGGCTTGAAATGCTCCAACGCTCCATTACTTATCCTGAAAATAAGAGCACTCTGCCAAAGAGGTATTGGAAGTGATCCAAAAGGCACTCGATACACTCCAGAGCGGTCTCTTGGGAGTGGGTGAAATTTTTGACCAAAGCATCAAAAACATACACTACCGGCGAAAAGTTTCTGGACAAAACTTCAAAAAAAGTCTAAAACGTTTTTTTATGCCATTTTGCCGGAAGTCAACGTAAACTAATTAAACAGGCGGCATTTTAAAGGGGAAGAATTCGGCTTCATTTGCTCGTTTTTTAATTAGGTATTTTTACAATTTGTTTTTAGATTTGGACTCTATTTTGAAAACAGCTGTTTTTCGCTCCCCCTCTCTTCAGGTGCACTCATCTTCTAGAGGAAATTTTTTTCTACCCATTTTTACGATTGGATTCATAGAGAGAAAACTTTGAGCTTCAGTTTCTTTTTTTTTTAATTTTGAGCGATTTTTTTTCAAAGTTATCCTATTTTTTGTGATAAAAGAGGAAATTTAAAAAATCCCGCATAACATGAAAACGAAGAGGATTCATGAAAAACTTCAAACTAGCAAAAAGTTGCGTCTGTTTTTGTTGAGTGCAGAGGAATTTTTTTAGATTTTTTTTCCCAATTTATTTTTCTCTCATTTTCTGGATCGGAGCTCGGATCATTCAATTGGCATAACTCGAGAACTATGGGATTATTGATAATATTTCAAGAGGGGAAAATACTTTATTTTACCATTTTCAACACGCTGGAATTTTTTTTTCAAATTTTTTTCCCTAAATTTTTTACCAGTCTCAACATGAAAAAAACCAGTCTCAAAATTTTTGAAAAAAAATCTGAAAAAATTCCTCCGAACTTAACAAAAATAAACGCAACTTTTTGCTATCTTAAAGTTTTTCATGAATCCTCTTTGTTTTCGTGTTGTACGGGATTTTTCAAATTGCCTCTTTTTTCACAAAAAACAGAATAATTTTGGAAAAAAAAATCACTCAAAGTTTTGAAAAAAAAGAAATTGAAGCTCAAACTTTCCCCTTTATGAATCCAATCGTAAAAGTGTATTAAAAAAAAAAATCGAGAAGATGGGTGCACCTGAAGAGAGAGGATAAAAGGCGAAAAACAGCTGTTTTCAAATTAGAGTCCAAAACTAAAAAAAAATTGTAAAAATAATTAAAAAATCCGGAAATGAAGCCGAATTCCTTCTCTTTAAAATGCCGCTTGTTAAATTAGTCTACGTTGACTTTCGGCGAAATGGCATTGAAAAACGTTCCAGACCGTTTTTGAAGTTTTGTCTGGAAACTTTTCGCCGGTACTTGTTTGAAAAATTCCTCGAATCAATTTTATTTATCGAAATATCGTGATTACTTTTTTGCGAATAATTGCGTTCAACGAACTTTTGGAAATCACGAGTGCATCT
Organism: Alloplasta piceator; assembly: GCA_946863875.1. Taxonomy (NCBI): domain Eukaryota; kingdom Metazoa; phylum Arthropoda; class Insecta; order Hymenoptera; family Ichneumonidae; genus Alloplasta; species Alloplasta piceator. The sequence continues at coordinate 2,228,113 of OX333072.1, forward strand.
GAGAATTAAAATTTCAACATTCCGTTGCGGTTCGTTGAAATGGAGAAAATTATTATTGGATCGAGTAATTTTTTTATCAATCCAAGTGCCAATCCAATGAGAGCAAAGGCTCTCGAGGAGATGAGATTGCAGGCGCAAAATCCAGCGACGATAACTCGAACGGAAATACTCGCGGCACATTCGTCGATTCGTCATCATCTTTGAAGACGATAACAAATGCAGCGACGAGTGCATCTCTCGAAGTTAGAGTCTGGGGATTTCAATCGAGCCATAAACTACGATGCGACTGATTGAATTCGCCATCAGTAGCCCTATTTTAATTGAGGGGTTGCACGTAGTCGAGGGATGAAAAGACTGTTATTTTTAGGCACTCACTCATTTATGACAGAAAGTGCCTATTGCAATCACCTCGAAATCTGTGTCGGATGTCCGTCCAGACCCAGATCTCAGAAACCGATGTACGGAATTCAATTTCCTTTGGGGGGTAGTTGTGTATGGTTGTAATCTCTATGCCCAAGGAGTTTAAATCCAAACGGATATTGTGAAACAAAGATTTTTGAAAAAAATAGCCATTTTTGAGCAAAAAAAGTTGTTTTATGACCATATGTAGTTGAAACTTGGAATTTCTCTAACGAATTTTTCTCTCACTCACAGAATGTGTGTATATGATTGTAAACAAATGTCTGACGAAGTATGAATCCAGTCAGACACCATTAAGGTTGCAATTTTGGCAAAAAACACCATTTTAACCAAAAAATGCTATTTCTATCTGTATGCACTTGGATCTCCGAAGTTCACGGACGAATTTTTCTCTAACTCACACAATGTCTGTATATAATTGTAAACAAATGTACCACGAAGTATGAATCCAATCAGACACCATTAAGCTTACAATTTTCGCAAAGAAAACACAATTTTTAACGAAAAAACAGCTATTTCAGTCCATATGCACATGGATCTCCGAAGTTCACGGACGAATTTTTCTCTAACTCACACGATGTCTGTATATGATTATAAACAAATGTCCCACGAAGTATTAATCCGATCAGAGACCATTAAGTTTACAATTTTTGCAAAGAAGACACAATTTTTAACGAAAAAAAAGCAATTTCTGTCCATATGCACTTGGATCTCCGAAGTTCACGGACGATTTTTTTTCTATCTCACAGAATTTCTGTATATGATTATGCACAAATGTCCCATGAAGTTTCAATGCTATTAGACACTGCTAAGTGAATAACTTTTGCACAAAAACAATATTTTTAACAAAAAAAGACTATTTTTCTCACTGACAGAATTTCTATATGACTGTAAACAAGCACATATCACTCTCACCGCTTTCACGTAAAGCATAGACCGGCGCACGCGACGTCGCCACGTACGTCACAACGCTGCTACGCCACGTACAGAGTAAAAGAGGAACTAAGCACGACCTGAGCGCGCCAAATTCAAAACCGACATTTCGCTCTTATAAAAAGTACATGGTTCTTTTGTGTGCTTGCGCTCCATTGGCAATATGGCGATCACCCACGCGTTTCCACCGTGAAAAAACAGAATCTGAGCATTGATTTATAACCGGAAGCTTTTTTTACTTATTATAAATGGACTAATAATCATTAAATTATTAAAGTGTTATGATAAATATGCCCATCTCAAATGTCACTAATATTCTTCATTTCTGCCTAATATTGTAACAATTCTGCGGATATAATCTTTCAAAACATTTGAATAATATGATTGTTTAGATACTCTTATATCATATTGATTATATTCAAATCTGTCTTTTTAATTATGATTAATAGAATTTATACTACTCAATGTTCACAATGAATCAAAGAGTTCAAATAACGGTGTGAGTGCCGATTAAAACGTCCCTAAGGGACATGTTAAGCAACATTCAAAATATATCACAAAAATAAATATATGATTATTATATTATGAAATTGTGAGTGCCTACTAATATAATTCTTAAAATTCGGTCATTAACTTTATGAATTATTGCCTCCATTGAGAATGAAAAATGTGACTCAATATTATCAAAAATAATGTTCAATAACACAAAAACAATATAGTATTTACATACCGAATAAATTAAGATAATGGTCAAGAATACGGAGCGCAAAGCCCCCCAACAAAACGTTAAGGGGGGTTTGGAGGGCAGAGCCCCCCAACGAGTACGCGAAGCGTACTTGTTAACATTTTATTTGGAACAGAAAAATCTGGAAGAAATGATGTTGAAGTTTGCATCGTTAAAACGCAACGAAATTCAGTTTTCTTCTCTGTTGTAAGTATTATTTACCTGTTTTGTTTGTCTATTTAGAACCCTAAATCGTTAATAGAGAAACCAAAAATATTTAAATCATTTTTTACTTTGAAAAAACATCCTTAACCCTTCGTCGTCTGCCACTGACGATATCGTCGAATCTGACTGTTCATAGATTTCATTTTGGAATAAAAACTGTTGGACTATCAAGATGAGACTTAAAACTGGTTTCCTGAATTTTTTGGGAATTTTATAACACTTCTAAGTGGGTTAAAAATAGACGCAGTACAAAATACAAGTAGACGGCGCAGGGTTAAGGTTTGTTAATTGAAAATAAAACCTGGGGCATTCCATGTCAAATCGACCACTTTTAAACCCGACCCCTTTCGATTTCGCTGAAATTCTGTTTTCCTTTTCTACCCAATTATAAACATTTTTCAGGAAATTTTCAAATTTTTTTTAGTCACCCAAAAGAAAAAGGTTTTTTTTTAATGACCATAACTTCATCAAAAATTGACTAATTGGGACGTTTTTAGTTTTATTTTTTGTTTTTGAACGTACTTTTCGAAAAAAATACAAACAAATTTTAAGATATTGAAATCTATGCAATTTTTCACTTTTTTGAGAAAAAGCATCGTTTTATCGAAGTTGGCCATTTTTTTTTTTCACTCAAAAAATACTTTGATCAATTCTGGAAAAAATGCCGCCCAACCTTTCTATTTTTTTTTTTCAACGATTGAAAAAAAAATGTTCTCTATTGGTCTTATTTCACAAAATACCACATTGGAAATTTTTAAGGATTTATAAAGGACCTCGAAATTTAAAAAATTGAGAAGGAAAAAAAACTGAAGGTGGTAATCGTCGAAATTTTTATTCTTTTTTTTCAAAAGAAGTGAAAAAAAAGAAGGAAAAGTCGACCCACTCCAGGTTGGGCGGCATTTTTTCCGGAATTGATCAAAGTATTTTTGGAGTGAAAAAAAAAATAAAAAAAACCGAGCTCCGATGAAAAGATCATTTTTCTCGAAAAAGTGAAAAATGTCATAGATTTTAATATCTTAAAATTTTTTGTATTTTTTTCGAAAAGTTCATTGGAAAAAGAAAATTAAAAAAAAAAACGTCCCAATTAGTCAATTTTTAAAGAAGTTATAGCCATTAAAAAAAAAAAGCTTTCTCTTTTGGGTTGGATAAAAAAATGTGAAAATTTCCTGAGAAATTTTTTTAATTGGGCAGTAAAGGAAAACGAAATTTCAGTCAAATCGAAAGGGGTCGGGTTCAAAAGTGGTCGATTTGACATGGAATGACCCACCCTAGTCGTTGCTTTTCAACGTTGCAAAGTCGAACATCATTGGAAAAAAAAGATTTCGCTACAACGAAGTTTCTTTTGTGTGAGTATGCAAAACCAATGGAACTGGTCGATAATATTTTTTTTTTCCGAGTACCAAAATATTTTTGAATCGTAGTGTTTGTGTCTGCGCGTATGCTTGTGTTTAAAGGGAGATCGGGAGTCAGGATTTTCATTCTCCGGAGTCATACTTGGTTGCTCTTTTCGTATATGCACTTCTGAGTCTCCATGAATGCTTCAACAGTCACGAGAGAAGGAGGAGAAAGAGAGAGACGGAGATGGAATCATGAGGGTTGTTATTTTAAACGGGGCATTTCTCCCACATGTGTGCTTTGCATGCCACGATGGAAACGGGCATAAACGAATATAGAAGCGGCATGTGATCATGTGTACACGTGCCTCTCTCTCTCTCTCTCTCTCTCTCTCTCTCTCTCTCTCTCTCTCGCTCTCGCTCTCTCTCTCTCGCTCTCTCTCTTCCACACATTAAAACGTTGACGTTCAAAAAAGAAAGATGCCAAAAGTTGCTATATGAAATTTCTCCCTCGAGTCACCCAAAAAAAGTACACCTTAACGAATGAATCCCCCCATTTACAATTAGTCTGCTGTCACGATATTTCGAATTCCAGCAACCAATTATCGCAGGGGAAAAAATCGAACCGTTTTCCGTTTTTATTTGAGAGTTTTTTTTAGTTCAAGTCTTGGATCACCGTCGTGGAGTCTTTTTCTCGTACGACACTGACGAAGAAGAAATTGATCCGTATCTATGCGGAGGGTCGATACGGTTTGCTATCTTGGTTTCGGATCGCTGATCGATTTTTTTTTTCTTCAAATTCTGGAGTAATGTGATAAGAAAAAAAATCCATTCTCCAACGATAGAAAAAGAATAATAATACGGGCTCTCGAAATTTTTTCTTTCGAGTGACGCTCTTAATAATGATACTTTTCACAAAAGAGAAAACGTCTTCTCACGGTGGGAAAAATGTTCCGTTTTTATGTCGGAGAAAGAGAGAGAATTTTTTTGAATAATTACGTTCCTCGCCCTCTGCTCGGGCAAGAAAAAAAATTGTCCTTTACAATGATTCTATTTCCAAGTTCGAGACGTTCGACGGAGACTATTGAAATGGAAATTCGTCATATTTGAATTTCAAAAAATGATAAAAAATAAGTCTCGAATGTATTTGATCGTTCCATTTTGGACGAGATAAATAACATATCATTTGAATTTTACATCTCTGATGCAGATTCTAGGATAAGCTATTCCGTTGGTTACAAGTATGCTCCTTCATGTTTCATTTTATTCCATCTTATTGTATTTTTATTTTTTCAATATCGTTTTTGATCAGCAACTGTCGAATAATACAAAACTGCTCAGATTCTCACTGACGAATATTTGTTCGGTTAATTTTCATATTCGAAAATTCAATTTATCCGGAGAAGATGAAAATTTTCCATTTATTTTGCTTCTCCCGAAAGTAGCCACAAAAAAAATGATTGAAATATGGCAAACTGTGGCCTTGAAATAATGATGTTGAAGTTTGCAACGTTGAAATACAACGAAAATCAGTTTTCATTTTCGATTTAAGTATCGTTTACCTGTTTTTTTTTGTCTATTTAGAACCCTTAATCGTTAATAGAGACCCCAAAAAACATTGAAACCATTTTCCAATTTGAAAACATATCTTTAAGGATCGTTAATTGAAACTAAAACCTACTGTCGTTCCATTTCAACGTTGCAAAGTTGAACATCATTTGAAATACAACAAAAATCAGTTTTCTTCTTCGTTTTAAGTATTGGTTAACTATTTTTTTGTCTATTTAGAACCCTTAATCGTTAATACAGACCCCAAAAACATTTAAAATATTTTCCACTTTGAAAAAACATCCTTAAGGACTGTTAATTGAAAATAGAACCTATTCTCGTTGCATTTCACCGTTGCAAAGTTGAACATCATTTGAAATACAACGAAAATCAGTTTTCTTCTCCGTTTTAAGTATTGTTTACCTGTTTTTTGTCTATTTAGAACCCTTAATCGTTTATAGAGACCCCAAAAAACAATTAAACCATTTTCCACTTTGAAAAGCATCCTTAAGGACTTTTAATTGAAAATAGAACCTATTGTCGTTGCATTTCAACGTTGCGAAGTAGAACGTCATTTGAAATACAACGAAAATCAGTTTTCTTCTTCGTTTTGAGTATTGGGTACCTATTTTTAGTCTATTTGGAACCCTTAATCTTTAATAGAGACCCCAAAAAGCATTTATACCATTTTCCACTTTGAAAACACATCCTTGAGGGTTGTTACTTGATAATAAAACCCATTGTCGTTGCATTTCAATGTTTCAAAGTTGAACATCATTTGAAATACAACGAAAATCAGTTTTCTTCTTCGTTCTAAGTATTGGGTACCTATTTTTTGTCTATTTGGAACCCTTAATCTTTAATAGAGACCCCAAAAAACATTTATACCATTTTCCACTTTGAAAACACATCCTTAAGGGTTGTTAATTGAAAATAAAACCCATTGTCGTTGCATTTCAACGTTGCAAATTTGAACATCATTTGAAATACAACGAAAATCAGTTTTCTTCTTCGTTTTAAGTATTGGGTACCTATTTTTTGTCTATTTGGAACCCTTAATCTTTAATAGAGACCCCAAAAAACATTTATACCATTTTCCACTTTGAAAACACATCCTTAAGGGTTGTTAATTGAAAATAAAACCCATTGTCGTTGCATTTCAACGTTGCAAATTTGAACATCATTTGAAATACAACGAAAATCAGTTTTCTTCGTTTTAAGTATTGGGTACCTATTTTTTGTCTATTTGGAACGCTTAATCTTTAATAGAGACCCCAAAAAACATTTATACCATTTTCCACTTTGAAAACACATCCTTAAGGGTTGTTAATTGAAAATAAAACCCATCGTCGTTGCATTTCAATGTTTCAAAGTTGAACATCATTTGAAATACAAAAAAAAATCAGTTTTCTTCTTCGTTTTAAGTATTGGTTATTATAAGCATTGGTATTATAAGGATTGGTTATTATAAGTATTTCAAGAATTGGATATTTCAAGTATTTCAACGTTTCAAAGTCGAAAATCATTTGAAAAACGTTCACCGAAGATTAAGAAAATTTGACAATTGGCCAGTTGGACTTGCGAACGCTCGTTTCGATTCAATGATCCGGGCGGGAGAGTTTTTCAGAGTTTTTGCTGTGCGGGTCTCTATTCTGGCATCGGGGAGCGAACTCTTCCACGCTGGCATAAAGGCAATTGCGGGCGTCCGCGTGTGCGTGTATTTATTAATAGAGATTAAAGTTTGGCGTCGTGTGGTGTCGTGTGCAAAGAGGCCTCCCGCGGGCGCGGGGTCCCTCCTCGTGCCAAGCTGAGGCAGTCTGACTCAGACTGCCGTGGTCCACGATACTGCAGCACGATTGCGATACCATTCGTACACACTTTTAAACGCTACTCCGCGCTAACAACGGCTTCGCGCCGACCAACCCCGCTATATTTTCCGTCTCGTTCTCTCATCTTTCAATCGGACGTGAACGAGCCGCGGCCATTTTGCGCGCCTCTCGAGAGACGATTAAACGCCATTCTAGTGTTATATCGACGATCCCGTCATTTAAAAAAAAAACGCCCAATTTTTCATCCGCGATTTCGCGCAATTGAAAGTCAATCGCCGCGCTCTAATCGATCGATGAATCTATAATACGATTCATGAACGGCTGAAATATCGATCAGAGTGACACGGAGATCAGCGCCAAAGTGCGAAGGGACTTTGGACTTGAATAAAGTGCGAAGGGACTTTGGACGGAATATAGTGCGAAGGGACTTTGGACTTCAATAAAGTGCGAAGGGATTTTGGACTTGAATAAATTGCGAAGGGACTTTGGACTTCAATAAAGTGCGAAGGGATTTTGGACTTGAATACATTGCGAAGGGACTTTGGACCTGAATAAAGTGCGAAGGGACTTTGGACTTCAATAAAGTGCGAAGGGATTTTGGACTGAATAAATTGCGAAGGGACTTTGGACTTCAATAAATTGCGAAGGGACTTTGGACGTGAATAAATTGCGAAGGGACTTTGGACTTGAATAAAGTGCGAAGAGACTTTGGACTTGAATAATTTGCGAAGGGACTTTGGACTTGAATAAATTGCGAAGGGACTTTGGACTTGAATAAATTGCGAAGGGACTTTGGACTTGAATAAAGCGCGAAGGGACTTTGGACTTGAATAAATTGCGAAGGGACTTTGGACTCGAATAAATTGCGAAGGGGCTTTGGACTTGAATAAATTGCGAAGGGACTTTGAACTTGAATAAAGTGCGGAGGGACTTTGGACTTGAATAAAGTGCGAAGGGACTTTGGACTTCAATAAATTGCGAAGGGACTTTGGACTTGAATGAATTGCGAAGGGACTTTGGACTTGAATAAATTGCAAAAGGACTTTGGACTTGAATGAATTGCGAAGGGACTTTGGACTTGAATGAATTGCGAAGGGACTTTGGACTTGAATAAATTGCGAAGGGACTTTGAACTTGAATAAAGCGCGAAGGGACTTTGGACTTGAATAAATTGCGAAGGGACTTTGGACTTGAATAAATTGCGAAGGGACTTTGGACTTGAATAAAGTGCGAAGGGACTTTGGACTTGAATAAATTGCGAAGGGACTTTGGACTTGAATAAAGTGCGAAGGGACTTTGGACTTGAATAAATTGCGGAGGGACTTTGCACTTGAATAAATTGCGAAGGAACTTTGGACTTGAATAAATTGCGAAGGGACTTTGGACTTGAATCAAGTGCTTCTGATTTTTATCGTTTTTTTAAAACAATTGTGAAGTGCAGTTTGTTTTCGTGATTGTTTTTTTTTTTGTTTGTTCGCGAAACAACGCGGTACCGGGAGCGATTTATCGGTAATTCGGCGAAGAAAAAAAATGGTTAAATAGGAAATTGATCGTCGGGGAATTCGCCGAGTGTGTTCCTGTTTGCCATTAACGCTCGGGGGCCTTAATGAGCCAAATGGGAGTGAAACGTCGTTATCTCGCTTGCCGTTCGATTAACTGGAACAATTGGTTCGTCACTTGTTGCAATTTAAACGCTCTCGGGCGCGCCCCATCCGCACTGACGTAACTTACATTATCGTACCAATTTTTTTTTGTATTTTGAAAAGAATTTTTTTTTCAAAAAAACCCGCGTGATAAATTAATTGCCATTGATTATTAAATATTTCTTTTACCACATTAATTTTTTCGCGAAGAATCAAAAATGGGAGTATCAATATTTTTACAAGATTTTCCAAAAAATCTCATACAATTTCCTAAATATCTGATGGATAATTTCGAGAATTAATTTTTCATTTTATACGTCAGGGGCCAATAATATTTCAAAACTTGAAAAACAAATAATGAAATATTTCGTTATTGAATCTTGTGGGGGAAAAAAATAAATTTCAATAGAGATAAGCCGCGTGATAAGCGACAAGTGTGACGAAACCGAATGGCGATGCACTTCCATGTACTTTCGTCATATCCGGCATTATCTACGTTGACTCGACCCTATTTTCCGTATCAAAAATCAGCCTACGTCTCTAAATTTTTCTCAACGTCGGTGCAAACAAAATGGCGGTCCTCCGACAATTTTAAACGTCAAATTTTGCGAGCCAAGCCCTTTTGTTTATTATCATTGGTCGGACGTTGAGCGAAAAGATAAATGTAGAATGAAACTTATCTCGAGTGGCTGCTCGAGTCTCGAGTGCCCTTCACTTATTATCGCGCCGAACGAAAATCCAACTCAATTATTTGTCACAAAAACTCATTTTGTTAGATTTGATAGATTTTTCAAAATATTACTTTGTCAAGTTTGGCGGGATCCAAACCGGAAGTAACGATTTTCCCCGATAAAAAAAACTATATATGGGGCATTCCATCCCAAATTGGACAGTTTGAAAAACTTTTTTTTTTAATTTCCTTAATTTTTTTATATTTTTGAGTACCCTTCAAAAGACCCTTCCTGTTAAATTTTGAGATTTTTTTTATTACCCGTTCCAAAGATATTACATCAACAAAAAAACCGCTCTTTTTTGGTATTTTGTCATAACTTCTTTAATAATGATCCAAATTAGAAGTGTTTTTGTTCAAACATTTTTGTTTTTTTAAGGCCTTTTCAGAAAAAAAGACAACAAAAATATTCGACGTGTTTTTGAATGAGTTTTTTGAGTTTTGAACTTTAAATCGCATTTTTAAAAGCGATTGTCATTTTTGATTTTTTTTTTAATTTTTTGTGTCAAACATCAATCTATTCAAAAAAATTTAAGACTAGTCCGATCGTGAGATTTCAATAACTACTTTTTTTTTCGAATTTTGAAAATAAATTTTTTTTTTCATAAATTATTGAATAATAATATCATGAATACTAATTTTTGTTACTGTATGGTATTTTTTAAAATCATTTTGAATTAATTTCGACACTTTTTCATTATTAACGTATTTTTAAAATAATCGTATATGTAAGGTTTTCAAAAAAATACGTGAATTAATAAAAACTGTTGTTATTATTGTTCATGAACAGACTTAACGATTAATTATTAATTTTAAGAACCTGTTAACAATAAAAAAGTGTCAAAATAAATTCTAAATATTGAAAAAAATACTATACAGTAACAAAAATTGGTATTTATAATAATTTATTTTAAAAAAAGAAAAATTTTATTTTCAAAAATCGAAAAAAATTAGTTATTGAGATCCCACGATCGGACTAGTGTCAAAAATTGTTGAATAGATAGATGTTTGAAACAAAAAATTAAAAAAAAAAATCAAAAATGACAATCACTTTTAAAAACGCGATTCAAAGTTTAAAACTCAAAAAACTCATTCAAAAACACGTCGAATGTTTTTGTTGTATAAAGGCCATAAAAAAAAAATTCTAAAAAAAAACTTTTAATTTTGACCATTATTAAAGAAATGATGACCAAAATACCAAAAAAAGAGCGGTTTTTTTGTCAATTTAATATCTTTTGAACGGGTAATCAAGAAAGTCTCAAAATTTAACAGGAAGAGTCTTTTGATGGATACTCAAAAATATAAAAAAATTGAGGAAATAAAAAAAAAGTTTTTCAAACTCCGATTTGGGATGGAATGCCCCGTGTAATAATTCTTCAAATATCTTTCAATTTAAAAAAATGATTATTTACCAAGTACTTGCTCTCTTTTAATTTTTGTTAAACAAATAAATTTGTCGATTTTTCGTTCAACTGAACGTTCGAAACTTGAAGTATGTACGTCAATTTATGAACTTTCCTGCATCGTTTTAGGAATCGAGTATTGAGAAAAAAGTGAGAGAAATGTTTGAAACGGAGTTGCGTCGCGCTTTGACCAATTTAGTTCATACAAAACATCAAGTTGGACTTGGTTAGTGTTTTTTTTTTACATTTTTGACTCAAAGAGCTTTTTTCGCGTCGTGAAACGTGGGGGACGTTTCTTTGGTGAAATATATACTTTTTTTATACGCAAAAGCGACAGAGGGAAGAAGAGAGAGAATTTTTGCAGCAGCATCGGAGGTGCGATTATGCTGTGAAAAAGCATATTGCACCGTTAAACATTTGTCTGATGATGCTAGTGCTTCTGTTGTGCGTCATAATGAAGATAGCAGAGTTTTCTGTCGGACGTGAGAGTCCGCCGTTGCCGGCGTTGACGGGAAGGCAAGTATTGCCGCCGGTCTGTTGCAACAAGAGAAAGAGACGATATCGCAATCATCACAACAGAAATGTCAACGACAGATCAAAGGGAGTCGGCCTCAAACGTAAGCTACAAAAGAGTTATAAGAAACGAACTAAAATTTACTCCCCCCTTTCGAGTCTCAACATTGGCTAATGAATTATTTATACCTACGAACGATTGATTCTTCGATAAATATCAAAGTTGCGTAGGTCAAAATGTGGGCGAGAGTCCCCTTGATGCAAAAATATACCACGACATTTTGCATACATTTTAGAACCTTCGTTCTCCGAGGAACAATTATATTGGATAAGGAGAGCCAATACACTGAGAAAATTTTTTTGTTGAAAATGCAAAAAATTGTTTGACTGAATCAAATATTTGTTTCCGGACGTTCAACGAGATCATTTTGGTAATTCAACAAAGATACAGTGGAAGTTTTAGTTAAATCGGTTAAATCGTTGCTTGAATGGGCAAAGTTTCCGTTCAATCAAATAAATATCTTTGTACCAAATAAATTGTGTGATTGAAAATACGAATTGTTTTTTTGTTACAGCTAAATCTATTTACACTCAGTCAAAAAATTAAAGGAACAGTAAAATTTTCGAGATTTTTCAGCGATTTTCCAAAGGCTGTAACTTTGTTAATTTTGGTCGTAAAAATTTTTCAAAAAAAGCATTTTGAAGCTTGAATCTTCTACTTTTGGAATCTTGAGTCAAAAAATTTTTATGGGCATCACCCTCGACGCAGTCGAAAGAAATATCACGGTAAAAATTTTCTCGAAATTTTTGCTTTTTTCAAAACAGTCGATGGGCTTCAAAAAATTTTTCCGAACTTAACCAATCTATGGATCGTTTAGCTGAATTCTTTGGCTTCAATTTGCTTTTTTTATTTTTGTTCTACGACCATTTTTCGCTGAAATACCGGTGATTGAACAAAAATTCGTCTTTTTTTTTTAATCTTCGATATCTCTGGAACTAATGATCGTACAGCGAGTAAACGGTGAGTTTCGGAAACTTGAATCTACCCTCTATAAGTGCCTGTTATTGTTATAAACGAAAAAAAATTGTTTCCATTCTTAATTTTAACTTGAAAAAGTGCAAAAAATTAGCTTTTTTTCTTGTTTTAGAAAATCTACCACAACTTTGCAGATATTGCGAAAAATACCAATGTTTTAAGGTCCTTTTTTAGCTCAATACATCCCTAAAAACCATGCCAATTTTCAAAACAATCGGTCGAACAGTTTTTTGTGACCGATTCATCAAACTTTTAGAAAAATTGAAGGAACACGTTTATCGATCCTTAATGACTAATTAATGTTGTTAAAAATTTTGAAAAAAGTTTTCTTTTTTTCCCCCTTAAATTTGCATGTAACGAGCGGGGAAAGCTAGAAAAAATCCAAATTTCGAAAAAAAATTCTAATAAATTTTTTTATTCAAATTTAAAAAATAAAAAAAAATTAATAAAAAAAAAAAAAAAAATTTCTTTTTGAAATGTGGATTTTTTTTTTAGTTTTCACGCTCATTAAATGCAAATTTGAGAGAAAAGAAAGAAAAACTTTTTAATTCATTTTTAACACCATTAATTAATTGGTCATTAAGGATCAATAAATGTGTTCCTTCAATTTTTCTAAAAGTTTGATGACTCGGTCACAAAAAACGGTTCGACCGATGGAAAATCGCTGAAAAATCTCGAAAATTTTGCTGTTTCTTTAATTTGTTGACTGAGTGTAGTTAAAATATTCTAGAAATCAACGAAATATTTCTGTACAGCAACTCAGTAACGTGTAAATTGGACTAAACTGTATCTGGAAATTGACCAAATAATTTCGTTCACCTCATATCTTATGGTTAACCAAATCCATTTGTTGAATTAATTATAGTTTCATTACTTCAAACAAATTAATATTGAATCAACTAAATTTTTTTCAACTTAATGGACTAAGTTGTTTTAACTGAATTTTTTTCTCAGTGTATGAGTGATTCCACGTCAAACCAGCTGGTCAAAAAATCAATGTCTCCGATCATACTCCCGATATTTTCCTGTGTTCTCCATCATGAGAAAACATGGCTGTTAAATCGCTAGCCCAAAATAAAATTATTTGTACGAGTTATGATTTTTTGAAAATTGCGTACTTTTAACGACTCGAAAAACAACTTTTTTGCTTCTGTGTATAAATCCGCTGGATTTTAGAATTTGAGAATTTCACTTCGAGAAATCGAAACTGTATTCAAAACCCTTCAAAATGAGCACAAATTAACCTCATTTGGTGCATTTATGACGCCACAATCGTAAAACTACGTTTTTTCGAAAATCAAGAATAACTGAAAAACCTCATTTTTTTTAATCTGAAAAAATCACATTTAATTTTTACGACAAAAAATATATATTTCTCTGGAGCTCTGACCAATAGATTTTGAATCATTGATCAAGTTAATCTTTTGAAAATCAGTTTCAGCTATTTTGGGACATTCAGGTTTTGACTTTAGGTTTTCTGAGAATTTCGTCAATAAAATTGATGGTCATTGTTTCAAAAAATTATAAAACAATTTATTTACAATCCATTTAAGGTCCAGCTCCATCAAATGATGATCATATTTACGAATAATTGCTTTTTCTGTAACTTTAGGTCTGAAGTTGCAATTGTTTAAATTGTTTTATAATTTTTTACAATTTAAACAATCGCAACTTCAAACCTAAAGATGCAGAAAATAATTGCTTTTTCTGCAACTTTAGATCTAAAATTGCAAAAAAAGCAATTATTCGTAAGTATTATCATCATTTGATGGAGATGGATCTCAAAGAATTGTAAATAAATTGTTTTATAATTTTTTGAAACAGTGACTATCGATTTTATTGACGAAATTCTCAGAAAACCTAAAGTCAAAACCTGAATGTCCCAAAATAGCTGAAACTGATTTCGAAAAGATGAAATTGATCAATAATTCAAAATCTATTGTTCAGAACTAGTTCAAACTCCACAGAAATAGAGATCTTTTGTCGTAAAAATTTAAAGTGATTTTTTCAGATTAAAAAAAAATGAGATTGTTCAGTTATTCTTGATTTTCGAAAAAACATAGTTTTACGATTGTGGCGTCGTAAATGCACCAAATGAGGTTAATTTGTGCTCATTTTGAAGGATTTTGAATACAGTTTCGATTTCTCGAAGTGAAATTCTTGAATTCCGAAATCCGGCAAAGTTATACACAAAAGCAAAAAATTTGTTTTTCGACTCGTTGAAAGTACGCAATTTTCAAAAAATCATAACTCGTACGAATAATTTTATTTTGGGCTAGCGATTTAACAGCAATGTTTTCTCATGATGGAGAACACAGGAAAATATCGAGAGTATGATCGGAGACATCGAATTTTTCGACCTGCTGGCGTGGAATCACTCATGATTCCTTGGAGAATTTTTTTTTTATAAGAATTTGTTAAAAATTGTTTTATTTGGTCGAGCACTTTTTTTTTATCCATCACGGAGTAATTTGACGAAGCATTTTGGGTGGGGATCGAAGAGTCCACTAACCAATATTTCGAACAGCCGGAATCCCGAATTTCACGATTACGAACGTTCGAACAACGAAGCACCGAAATCCCGAACGCCAGAAATGCGAAAGCGGAGATCGCCGCCCCATGCGTAAGACAGAGAGAGATGCGCCTCCTCTCTCTCTTACGCATGGGGCGGCTCTTTCGACTTTCTCTTTTCTGGCGATCGGGATTTCGGCGCTTCGTTATTCCAACGCTCGTAATCGGAAAATTCGGGATTTCGGCCGTTCGAAATATTGGTTAGTCGACTCTTCGACCCCCACCCAGCATTTTTTCCAGTAGAGTAGATTGGCCCTCCTCACGTCCTCATCCAGTCACTTATATTATGACGGTACTCTCATTCGAGTATTTTTCTCCCCTTATCCGGTGGATGTGCAATTTTGCCTAACGATTGCCTACGCGCGTACAATGCGTCTCGGAAATATTCTCACGCATCTTAAAATATCTGTTAAGGTACTTCTTACTTTAGAAGGCAAAAAAAAAGAAAATTTTTAAGATTTTTTTCGCAGCTCCTTCATCAGATGTGGCGATAAAACTGTTTTAACAACATTGTTTCATCCTTCAAAAGTACAAAAAAAAAATCTTCATTTTGATTCTTATTTGAATGATTTATATTGAAGGCGCCAAAGTCGAAAATGTCTTTTTCCATGGCCTAATCTCAGGATTGGCAAGTGTGAAACAAAAAAATAAAAAAGCATTTTAAAGAGGAAGGTTTCTTACACAACAATTTATCACCGTTGATGAAAAATCGATTAAAAAAAAAAATGGCGCATGTTTGAAATGGAAATGAACCATTGAATTTTTCACAATTTATTTCAAACATCCGCCATATTTTTTTTTATCGATTTTTCATTAAAGGTGGTAAATTGTTGTGTAAGAAACCTTTCTCTTTAAAATGCTTTTTTATTTTTTTGTTTCAGAATTGCCAATCCTTCGATTAACTATTCAAAAAATAAAAATATTTTTTCTGAAAAGGAGCTGAGAAAAAAAATCTTAAAGATTTGCTTTTTTTTGCCTTCGAGCTAATTTTTCACCATCTTTTTGGATGAAAAAGACTCGATAAATTCTTTGAGAAAGGAGAAAATTGTGACAATTGCGAGAAGTCCGTATTCGTAACGTATATCGTAAGAGGACTCTCTTCAGGATTGAATTTCACTGCGAATAAATGAAATTTGCGCGGGTCGTCGAGAGAATCGTGAGAGTGAAAGACTCCGTGACTCGTCTCGAGTTTTCTTCGTGTGTCGAGCTCCGCGTCTAAAATTACGACCCCCCAGGCCAACTTTTCTGGCTTCCCGAACTCATTGTCAAAAATATCGCACTTGAACCACTTTTTTGCCGCAAATTTTCGCGAATCCACAAATTACACGGATGAAAAATGGATGCCTCAAACTATCAATCTTCATTCTTCATCAAATTAATCAAAGTACTTTTTTTCAATAAAATCAATCATGATTAATTTTTTCAGTGAGATCAATAAAAAATATTTTTTCCCTCGTCGCGTCTTGCAAAATTTTCGCATCTACGTTATTCGCGCGTTCGTTAAAAAAAATGAATATTTCCAAAAAACTTGAGTATTTTAGGGATTTTTTTAAAGCCAAATTACCATTTGATTTTGAAATCAGAGTTGTAAATAATGCATTACTGTATTTATTACCCATTACACTGGATAATGTGCAATGGATAAGTGTACCATTACAAATAAAAAAGTAATGTGTAATGGATGCATGTGCCATTACAAATAAAAAAAAGTAATGTGTAATGGATGCATGTGCCATTACAAATAAAAAAAGTAATGTGTAATGGATGCGTGTTCCATTAGAAAATACAAAAGTAATGTGTAATGAATGCGTGTACCATTACACATTACTTTTTTTAATTGTAATGGAACACGCGCATCCATTACACATTACTTTTTTTATTTGTCATGGCACATGCATCTATTACACATTACTTTTATTATTTGTAATGAGACATGCATCCATTACACATTACTTTTTTTATTTGTAATGAAACACGCGCATCCATTACACATTACTTTTTTTATTTGTAATGAAACACGCGCATCCATTACACATTACTTTTTTTATTTGTCATGGCACATGCATCTATTAGACATTACCTTTACTATTTGTAATGAGACATGCATCCATTACACATTACTTTTTTTATTTGTAATGGAACACGCATCCATTACACATTACTTTTTATTTGTAACGGCACATGCATCCATTACATATTACTTTTTTTTAATTGCACCCAGAAAAAAGATCTAGTACATTTAACTAAATCCTAGTCAATCCAAATACATTTTTTTAGTTGTAGGCCGGCCTAATACAACTCTATTCGTGTCAACGAAATTTTTTTTTTGAATGACCTACTAGGAAAATATATTGCGATCTAATAAATTTTCATTTAATATTAATAAATATTATTTCAAACTGAACAAATATGTATTTAAATGAAATAATTTTTTTAAAAATATTTACACAATATATATTTTTAAACATTTCAATCTTTGAATGTATACATGTAGCTATACATGTGAAGTCTACAATTTCGTTGAGCTTCGTCTTTTCTTCAACAGAAGGGAAAAGAAAAAAAACCCTTTTTTATGGGAATCCTTTTCGGGGATTCGACCATCTTGCGTTTTGCCGCAATGTTCAATGTATTTGATATCCATACTGAAAAATAAGGATATCAAACATAGACGATAGACGAGCTTGGAAAGGATATAGGCGTCGAGAGGCAGGTTCGCTTGTGCGAGAGGTAGCCACCTGGCGGATTTTTGGGGTACTGACAAATCTGCAGATATGATCGGATGAGATTACGGGTGAATAGGTATTTAGTAACAACGAATAGAATTTTTCTTCAAAGCCTGTTTCTCGATGACAGGGAATTCAAATAAATAAATATAGTGGAAGTAAATATCGCCCAAAGTTGGATGGAAAGAAAATTTTCTTTAAAGTAACTAAAAAATAATCAAATAAACGATTATAGTACCTACGACTAGATCTTTTTTCTGGGTGTGTAATGGAACACGCATCCATTACACATTACTATTTTCATTTGTAATGCAATACTTGTCCAATACACATTGTTTAAAGTAATGGGTAATGCATTACTTTTACATTACTATTTTCACAACTCTGATTGAAATACACTATCGTCCAAAAGTTTGTTGTTTCCAAACTTTTTGAGGACAGTGTAAATTTTTAAATTTTACCCTACAATTGATAATTTGACGTAGAAAAAAAAGTTTTCATTTTGGAAATATAAAAATAAAATATAATAAATATATGAACGTGGAATCGCGTGAAAATAAACAAACCAACGTGAATTTATTATATTTACGTAGCGCTGAAAATAACCACAACGAAATATTTCATTAGATTTACGCAGATGTATAAAATCATGTTTCACATAGCGAATATCAAACGGTAGATATAATGCTAAAAAGACAAATTTGAAAAATACGAGAAATGCAAATGAGGATACTAAATTATATGAGCTTACTTACTCTTTATGGTCAATCGATAATTCGTCTCAATTTAAGTGGTCTCACCGTTGATCCACGTGAAATTTCGACCAGAAATGTGGCTCCTTCAATCACTCACAAACTTTTCTTTACATAAACTTCACTCCGGATTTCTTATTTTCGACAATTGAATGATTAAAAAACGAATGGAAAAAAAAATTAGCGCGATTCTATCATTTTATGATGACGACAAAACTTTGAGTGACGATAAAAAAGAAATGGGCTTTGAAAATATTATTCAATGTACTTTTAATTAACCGATGCCATCAACTAATAACTATCGTCGAATTATTACAAGATTTGTATTTGATCGCGATAAATTAGCCCACGATGAAATTCCACGAACGACGTTTTTCTGTATTATTTATTAATTTATTATCATTATTATTATTGTTTGAATTCAAATTTACGAAGAGATTAAATTTTTTTATTTTATTTTAAATGTGTTTTGTTTTAAAGCGACCTGAGCATTTTTTGGACGCACCCTAATGTATAAGTATGAAAAAAAGAAAGACTCGATGGTATTAGTATTCGATAAAGCTAACCCCTTTGTTCGAGCCTCATGCGCACATTGTTTCTTCGACAATGATGTATATGGGGCGTTCCATCCCAAATCGGACAGTTTGAAAAACTTTTTTTTTTAATTTCTTCAATTTTTTTATACTTGCATCAAAAGACCCTTCCTGATAAATTTTGAGATTTTTTTGATTACCCGTTCAAAAGATATTTAATTAACAAAAAAAAACCGTTCTTTTTTTGGTACTTTGGTCATAACTTCTTTGATAATGATCCAAATTAAAAGTTTTTTTTTCAAAATTTTTGTTTTTTTATGGCCTTTTCGGAAAAAAATACAACAAAAATATTCGACGAGTTTTTGAATGAGGTTTTTGAGTTTTAAACTTTAAATCGCGATTTTAAATGTGAATGTCATTTTTTATTTTTTAAAAAAATTTTTGCTTCAAACATCTATCTATTCAACAATTTTTAAGACTAGTCCGATCGTGGGATTAACTACTATTTTTTTTCGATTTTGGAAAATTAAATTTTTTTTTTATAAATTATTATGAATACCAATTTTTGTTACTGTATAGTATTTTTTTAATCATTTTGAATTAATTTTGATACTTTTTCATTGTTAACAGATTTTCAAAATGAATAATTAATCGATGAGCAAATAACAACAGTTCAAGAATTGTGCGAGTGGGCATTGAACCTAAATATAGTCTACCGAATATAGCTATCAAATTTTCACCGGAAAAACATTATTTAGATGCAAAAGAAAGATTTTATTTGCGACAGAATACTGCGAAGTCAATCACAGGGACACAAAAATTTCATCCAATTATTCCAATAAGCTACGGAAACGTATTGGCAAAGGAATATTCTAATTCAGGAAATAATCGTATATGTAAAGTTTTCAAAAAAATACGTGAATAAATAAAAACTGTTGTTATTATTGTTCATAAACAGACTCAACGATTAATTATTAATTTTAAGAACTTTTTAACAATAAAAAGTGTCAAAATAAATTCTAAATATTGAAAAAAATACTATACAGTAACAAAAATTGGTATTCATAATGATTTATGAAAAAAAAAAATTTTATTTTCAAAAATCGAAAAAAAAAATAGTAGTTATTGAAATCCCACGATCGGACTAGTCTTAAAAATGGCTGAATAGATAGATGTTGAAAACAAAATATTAAAAAATAAACAAAAAATGACACTCGTCACTCTTAAAAACGCGATTTAAAGTTTAAAACTCAAAAAACTCATTCAAAAACGCGTCGAATATTTTTGTTGTATTTTTTTTCTGAAAAGGCCATAAAAAAACAAAAATTTTGAAAAAAAAAACTTTTAATTTGGATCATTATCAAAGAAGTTATGACCAAAATACCAAAAAAAGAGCGGTTTTTTTGTTAATTTAATATCTTTTGAACGGGTAATCGAAAAAATTTCAAAGTTTAACAGGAAGGGTCTTTTAATGGGTACTAAAAAATATAAGAAAATTGAGGAAATCAAAAAAAAGTTTTTCAAACTGTCCGATTTGGGATGGAACGCCCCATATAGACAACGGGGCATATATATATATAGGTATATGCACAAACGTATGTTTGTATAGACCCACATCGTAAATGTAAACGATGACAATGATGAAATTCCAGTAGAGGACAGTAGCACGTAAGATTCGAAGGAGTTAGGAGTGTTTAGACGGTGCGCAATATGGACGTGGAAAATTTTTAACCCGCGATTTCGGTTTACGTTTAACGAGTGTAAATGTTCACCGCTTAAATCAATTATTTGAAAAAAATTGGGGACAAAAAATTTTTCAACGACAACAACGCAATCATGAGATTGAAAACTGTCGTTCGTTCAGGTGGGCGTCTCTCTCCCTCTCTCTCTCTCTCTCTCTCTCTCTCTCTCTCTCTCTCTCTCTCTCTCTCTCTCTCTCTCTCTCTCTCTCTCTCTCTCTCTCTCTCTCTCTCTCTCTCTCTCTCTCTCTCTCTCTCTCTCTCTCTCTCTCTCTCTCTCTCCCTCTCTCTCTCTCTCTCTCTATCTATCTATCTATCTATCTATCTATCTATCTCTCGCTCTCTGTTTGTACATACATATATGGAGATAGAAACTCGTCAACACACGGCTCTATAAAAAAAACGAAACATGGTTTGTGGAACGCACGACATTCCTGATTCAATTATTTCAATTCTAATTTTCGTAATTAATAAGAAGGAATTTTTCTCGGCCAAACATTTTTTTTATATTTAATTTAATTTAAACCGATTCGGTTATCGTGGGTCGCTGGAGACCCGAGCGATTTTTCTTTTCCCTCATTTTTTTTGAGGTACATGTGTTTACGACGAAAAATAAAATATTTGTTCACATTTTTTTGGTATCTTCATGGTGTGCCCTCACAGAAGAAGTATTCAAGAGTGTTAAGGAATTTTATCAGATTTTTTCATTGCAAATTACGTGTTTTAACTTGCCTTGCAAATTACGGGTCTCCAGCGACCCACGATAGCCTGACAAGGTGTCGAAAAACACGATAACCTGATCGGGTTAAAACATTTAAAAATAATGCGGAATTAATTCTGCAATGAACTTAAAATGAACGGCTCGAGAAGTTTGGATCAATATTTTTTTCCAACAATCGTTGCGAACGCTATAACTTTTATTAAGCAACTTTAGAGCTTTAATTGTTTTTCGAAAATGTATGCGGAGTCAAAAATGTTTCCGATATCAACATCTTCGTTCCCACTCTTCTTTATCGTTGACATTACAAAAAAGCATCAATTTTTTCGTGATTTTTTTTTCTTCAATTTATCGAATATTTGAATAACCGATTTTTGCATAAATATCAAATTTTCAAAGAAAGCCGCGACGTTGGTATATTCTGCAGCAATATATCTATATATTCATCTATAAATCTCATGAATTTAACGTTATTATGAATTATTTACGACTATTTGTGTCAATCAAATAAATTCTAAGACCTCTTGCTCCAACATCGCGCTTTTTGTTTTGCTCGCGCGTCCTTGCAACGACCTTGCAGCGAAAGTGCCGAAACGCATGAGAATTGCGAATAATGAGGAGAAGATAATGATAATGGCCGACGCTGTACACATTTTTCTCACCAAACGACAATAAAAACTTCGAAGTATTCTCGCCAGAGTCTGCGCAAAAACAAAGAGATCTTATGCGTTGCGTTGTTTGTTTATTTCTCATCGCGTCTTCGATACAGGGTCGATCAACGCGAACACACCGTCGAAAAAGCATTCCATTGACAGAGACTAATGAGAGACAGACAAGGAGAAAAACACGACAGGAAGTGCAAAACATTGCAAAGAGAAGGGCGAGAAGAATTGATCGTTATCTCGGCAAGATTTTCCATGCCGGCATAACCTGCAAAGGAATAAAAACAGTTTCCAGCGACTTTACCTCTTTCCCGGAGCCAGAACAGATATTTCTTTTATCTTCGGACTGTCACATGCGAAGTGAAAACGCGCGCTTTACTTTTCCGTATCGAGATTCCCGTTTATTTAATTCTTTTCACGTTGAACGGACGAAAAAAAAACACGCTTCTCTATTCGAAAACAAGTATCTCCAAATTACGTTAGTCGCGTGTGGTAAACTCTCGCTTCGCGATTACGCGAGGGAAAAAAAAAATTCACGAGCCGCCGTTCGCGCATGCGCCTGCGTTCCATCGACGCGGCGGCCATTGCGCATCGTGACGTCACAGTGTCGCCTACGAAATGCTACGATTTTTTAGTACATTCCAACATCTCGCGTGTGGGAGATCGCTCTCGCTTCGCGGCGCGGCTCGAGGGCCCTAGTTTTATATTATTTTATCATCGAAATTTGGCCGATTCGAATCCTCGAGGACGATTGCCTCGAACTTGGCGGTCATTTCGCGAATCGTTCGTTGTTTTTATTCCAAATTTCGGGCGTTTAGTGCCGTTTGGATTCAGTGAGAAAAATGTTTGGCGTTTTTTTAACGACGTGTATTCTACGGCAGGCACAGATCGATCGTCCTGCCATGTAAGAAGGTTAGTACTTGCTCCGAGTGTTTCTCTCTCTCTCTCTCTCACTCGTTTTCTCTTGATGAAATCAATCGCGATGCCACCGCAATAAACACACGCGTTTCTCGCAATCTGACAGCTCAAGTTTAAAAGATAATCCGTATGGTAAGAGTGACGTTCTTCGAAAGGAAAAGTATAAAATGTAAAGAGTACTTCGAGGAACGAAGACGCACATACAATCGACGACGATCTGACGTGACTCTCGCTCGCGAGACGTCTAAAACTGCAGTGACAATTTCAAAACACGCCCTAGATCGTTTTTTCAAGTCGTACGAGGCCCTCTTCGAAGTCGTAGAATCCGTTCTGCACGATATAATCATCCGCTGTTTTCTGGGAAAAATGATTCACTCCATCACGTTCGACAGAAGTGATATATAGCGCATCGATGCATTTTTTTTCATAATAATTTCTCGGAGAAAATCAATGAAAAACTGTAAAGGGTAATTGATGAAAAAATTGTCGAATCTTATTTCACGAATTCCGGAATGTAAAATATATTCATTAGACTGTTTAAAAAAAACCGACTATTTTTTTTCAAAGAACATTGATAAATTGTCAGAGTATCCCTAAATAAAGACCCTGCCGAAATATGAGCCCTTAATATTAATATTTAGAGGTGGCGATTTTCAATTTTCTTTTTCAATTGAAATAACGATAAATAATGATGTTGTTTACTTATAAACGAGACGAAATCGACGCATATCACTTGAATACCCAATATTATCGTCTTTAAAACAAATATCTGCAAATTTTTAAAGGAATGTTGATCAAAAAGTGTTATTATAATCAACGACGAATGATTAATTTTATTATTCATTAATAAAAAATACGGGTATATCACAAATATATGATGAAATTTCACCATAAATTTTATATATTAATCGATAATTTATTTTGATTCTATATAAATTTGTTGAGTCTTTTAAGAATAAGTTTTGTAACTATGAAAAGTTTGTTTCTTTAATTCTTTAAGTAATTAATAATTAAGTTAAATAATATAAAACTTCTAATTAAAGAATTGAAGAAAAAAAAATTCATATTCTTAAAAAACTCAACCAATTTATCAAAAATCGAAATAAATTATTGATTTATAACATATTAACTTTATGATAAAATTTCATGATGTATTTGTGATATATCCGTATTTTTTATTAATGATCCATAAAATTGATCATTCATCGTTGATTAAAAAAAAAATTTTGATCAACATTTTGAACGTTCAATTTCCTACAAAAATCTGTTTCTTATTACTGTACAGTGATTCGATTTGAGTAATAAAATTCCAAAGTTCAAAACAAAATTTTCCCATGTTATTTAAATGGAAGAAGAAAATTGAAAATCGCCACCTCTAAATATTAATATTAAGGGCTCATATTTGGACAGGGTCTTTGTTTAGGGATACTCTGACGATTTGTCAATGTTCTTTGAAAAAAAAATAATAGTTTTTTTACAGTCTAGTATTCATACTTAAAATATATGGATTTTTCTATTTTATAGTTTATCTTGACTGGAATAAAATTATCTTAATTTACGCAATTATATATTCATGTGTGTATCATTAAAAATTATACATGTACATATAACTCTCTATATAATATAGATTAGGGTGGGTCAAATAAAATAACTTTTTTTTCTTCGATATAATGAAAAATGTATTCTTTGGCATCTCAAAAAAACCCCTTTGCATGTATTAGCCCTTCATATTTAAATTAAGAGGTCCCTCATCGCAAATTTTTATTTCCCATTTAAATAACATAGGAAATTTTTTTTAACTTTGGAATTTTATTAGACTTTAACTGTTGAGGTTAGGAGAGTTTTTTAGCACATTTTTGTAAAACATTTGATGCTCTACAAAAAACTCTTTTGTGTCTAATCGATAATACTAACCGTTCAAAAAATAATCGGTGATAATAAGTGATAATTATGACCGATTATTTTTTGAACGGTTAGTTTTATCGATTAGGCACAAGAGAGCTTTTTTGTAGAGCATCAAATGTTCTACAAAAATGTGCTAAAAAAGGGGCTAATACTTGCCGAGGGTTTTTTTGAGATGCCAAACAATACATTTTTCATTATATCGAGGGGAAAAAAACTGGTCATTTTATTTGACCCACCCTAATATAGATATATTTTTTTAAAGTGTGACGAAAAATAAGTTCAAAGAATTTCCAAAAATGCTACTCCAAAAGTAGATAGCATGTATATTACATATAAAAAAGTCGCGATTTTTTTTTATACGAAATTATTCATATTGCAAAATATGAATTTATAAGAATACCTCAATTTTATGAAATATTTTCTATCCCGAACAGAATGAATTTTGTTTGTCTCCAATAATGTACTCGCTATGAAAATCGATGAAACATAATTCCTATCGTGGATCGCCTATCTTTCTAGATACAAGCATCGTCATCGTGGATTATCGATTTTTTTTTAAGATCCGTATCAAAGAATCGTTTGTTATTGAAAGCCGACCTTGCCGTCGTATTTTATCTTTTTTTTTGCTGAGATCCGTATGAAAGAGGCAATTGTTAATGTTCGTTTTGAAACTATGAAAAACATTATTAAATTTTAACCCTCCATCTGTACAATGGGTCTTTTAAGGCACAAGCCAAATGTTCAAATCAAATATCTCTGGAATTAGAAAAATTCCAAACAAATATTGTTTACTATAAATGGTTAAATAAATGATTGGATCATGGAAAAAAATTTAATATGAGTAACTTAGAATTTTTTCGGATTTTTTTGACGTTTTTTTCTTAATAAAAACATTAGCAGGACTTTAACGACCCAGAGAACAGACAGTGTCCCAAAATTTAAGTATACGGATGGAGGGTTAACCAATCATAATTCCTCAAATAAAATAAATAAACTTATATTCAGGGTTGCAAATAATGCATTACTTTTTTTAGTGCATTCGCATTTTCATTAACCATTAACGTTTAATGGTTATTGGAAATAATTTCCATTAATCATTAAAATTTAATGGTCAATGGAAATTATTTTCATTAACCATTAAACTCCATGGTTAATGGAAATTATTTTCATTAACCATTAATATTCAATGGTTAATGGAGATTATTTTCATTAACTATTAAAATTTAATGGTTAATGAAAATTATTTTCATTAACCATTACAATTTAATGGTTAATAGAAATTATTTTCATTAACCATTAAAATGTAATGGTTAATGGAAATTATTTTCATTACCCATTAAAATTTAATAGTAAATGAAAATTGTTTTCATTAACCATTAAAATTTAATGGTTAATGGAATGTACTTTCATTAACCTCTAAAACGTAATGGTTAATGGAAATTATTTTCATTAGCCATTAAAATTTAATGGTTATCGGAGATTATTTTCATTAACCATTAAAATGTAATGGTTAATGGAAATTATTTTCATTAGCCATTAACCATTAAAATTGAATGGTTAATAGAAATTATTGCCATTAACCATTAAATGTTAATGGTTAATGAAAATGCAATTGCTTCCAAAAATGTAACGCATTATTTGCAACCCTGCCAATTAAAATGTAGTGTGTAATAGAAAAAATTTCCATTACCCACTGCACTGTAATGTGTAATGGACAAAACTTTGATTGCAATTTTGAGAAGGAAAAATATAGATGAATAAATTATTGCAGTTTTGCATTACATTTTATTGACTTAGGACTTAGATTTTTAGAATTATAATATAGATGCTTTTTAGAATTTAAGGTGAAAATCTAAGTCCTAAGTCAATAAAATGTAATGCAAAATTGCAATAATTTATTCATTTATATTTTTCGATTCCCAAAATTGCAATCAAAGTTTTGTCCATTACACATTACATTGCAATGGGTAATGGAAATTTTTTCTATTACACACTACATTGTAATGGACAGGGTTGCAAATAATGCATTACTATTTTAATGCAATTGCATTTTCATTAACCATTAACATTTAATGGTTAATGGAAATAATTTTAATGGTTAATGAAAATAATATCCATTAACCATTAAATTTTAATGGTTAATGAAAATAATTTGCATTAACCATTAAATTTTAATGGTCAATGAAAATAATCTCCATTAATCATTAAATTTTAATGGCTAATGAAAATAATTTCCATTAACCATCACATTTTAGTGGTTAATGAAAATAATTTCCATTAACCATTAAATTTTAATGGTTAATGAAAATAATTTCCATCAACCATTAAATGTTAATGGTTAATGAAAATAATTTCCATTAACCATTAAATTTTAATGGTCAATGAAAATAATCTCCATTAACCATTAAATTTTAATGGCTAATGAAAATAATTTCCATTAACCATCACATTTTAGTGGTTAATGAAAACAATTTCCATTAACCATTAAATTTTAATGGTTAATGAAAATAATTTCCATTAACCATTAAATTTTAATGGTTAATGAAAATAATTTCCATTAACCATTAAATTTTAATGGTCAATGAAAATAATCTCCATTAACCATTAAATTTTAATGGCTAATGAAAATAATTTCCATTATCCATCACATTTTAGTGGTTAATGAAAATAATTTCCATTAACCATTAAATTTTAATGGTCAATGAAAATAATCTCCATTAACCATTAAATTTAAATGGTTAATGGAAATTAATTTCATTAGCCATTAAAAAAGTAATGGTTAATGCATTACTTTTTCATTAAAAATTTCGCAACCCTGCTTATATTAAGAACGATGAGAATAAACGATATGCAATGAAGTCAGGATTGAATAAATTATTTTACAAAACAATTGCATTCGAGACTCGAGAATAATTCAAGTAGAATAAGGCAACAAAGAACCTTTCACAAGTGTGGGCATTCAATTTTTTATGATGGTGAATTTTCCATCGTTGTAACGCAACGAAAATCAATTTTTTTCAATTCATTGTTATTGATATTTACGCTTTAATCGTTCGTTCAGGATTTGAAGTCCTTAATAATCGCCCCAAAATACGTTTCAACGATTTTTAACTGTCAACATTTTTAGAAAGAATAAATTTTATTCAAAAACAAACTGTCTTCGTTGCATTTAAACGATGCAAACTTCGGTATGATAATTTTTTAATAAGCATTGTCGAAATGTTTATTTGTTTGTTTGTTTCTATTTTAAAGGCACTGTCAAAGGAACCGCCTCAGTGATGGAAGATCCACAAACACCGGGTTCCGATTGTAACTCAAATCCTTCAGATCCGGTATCTCAGGATCTCATCGGATCCGAATTTGTTCAGGACAATTCCGAGTATCAATGGTTCATTGATTACGGGTGAGATATTTTTTTATGACCCTCAAGATTTCTGCATCTGCATTTTTCGATTTCGGCTGAACACAACTTGCCAATTATAACGCGAAGAAAAAAAACTCTGTTAACATTTTTTGCCCCTCATTCAATTCTCTGATGGCCGATTTTTTCAAAAAAAAATACTCGAACCTGCAATTCAGTTGTTTTGGCCTATTTAAAAGATTGGCACGTCGCATGATCTTAGCGGACATTCGGGGAACTAAAGGGTCAAGACCTTTTTATCTCCCTCAATTTTCTAGTTGCCAATATTTTTAGAAAAATTTTAAATTCATAATTGATGGTGGTTTTATCGTATAAAAGAGCCCTTAAAATATCACTCCAAAACTATAACCTTACGGATTCGTTGTTAGTGAGATTTTTTCTTCATTTTGTTTAGTTTTTTACATGAGAATACATTGTAAAAGTACAATACATTGTAGAAATATTCAGGAGCTTTTAAACTTGCAAAATTTAACCCTCAAAATAAAAAACTTTAAAAAACTTGAAATACACTTAGTCAAAAAATTAAAGGAACAGCAAAATTTTCGAGATTTTTCAGCGATTTTCCAAAGGCTGTCAAAAAAAATCCAAATTTCGAAAAAAAAAAGTTATTTCAACATTTTAGAAATTTTTTTTTTTTTTCAATTTGGAAAAAAAGATGTATTGGCATTTTTTTCGAAATTTTTGTTCGATATTTATTAAATATTGAATGCAAAATTGTGAAAAAAAGTCATTACAATTTTTTTTCAAATTAAAAAAAAAAAATTCCAAAATTTTGAAAAAAAAATGTTTTCTTCAAAATTTGGATTTTTTTTTAGCTTTTACGCTCATTAAATGCAAATTTAAGAGGAAAAAAAGAATAACTTTTTTTTTCATTTTTAAATTAATTGGTCTTTAAGTATCAATGAACGTGTTCCTTCAATTTTTCTAAAAGTTTGATGATTCGGTCACAAAAAACGGCTCGACCGATTGTTTTGAAAATTGGCATGGTTTTTAGGTATGTATTGAGCTTTAAAAAACCTGAAAACATTGGTATTTTTCGCGATATCTGCAAAGTTGTGGTAGATTTTCTAAAACAAGAAAAAAAACTATTTTTTGGACTTTTTCAAGTCAAAGTCGAGCATCGAATGTTTTTTTTGTTTTTTTATGACGGTAACAGACACTTATAGAGGGTAGATTTAAGTTTCCGAAACCCACCGATCACTCGCTGAACGATCATTAGTTCCAGAGATATCGAAGATGTAAAAAAAAAAAAGACGAATTTTTGTTCAATCGCCGATATCTCAGCAAAAAATAGTCGTAGAAAAAAAAATAAAAAAAGTAAATTGAAGCCGAAGAATCCAGCCAAACGATCCATAGATTTGTTGAGGTCGAAAAAAAAAATTTGAGCCCATTTACTGCTTTGACAGGAGCAAAAATTTCGAGAAAATTTTTACCGTGATATTTCTTTCGACTGCGTTGAGCCAGAAAATTTTTTTGACTCAATATTCCAAAACTAGAAGATTCAAGCTTCAAAATGCTTCTTTTTAAAAAATGTTACGACCAAAACTAACAATGTTACAGCCTTTGGAAAATCGTTGAAAAATCTCGAAAATGTTGCTGTTCCTTTAATTTTTTGACTGAGTGTATTAAAAATCTGCCAAAAATTGAAAAATGATCGGAATCGAATGGATCAAGCGTGGCTTTTAAACATTCATCGATTACGCAGAGAATGAGATCAAGTTGAAGTCGAGATATAATCTAAAAAATAAATTTAAGTAATTTTAGTGAACCGATTGAATTTTAGCCAAGGTGAAAAAAAATCAATTTTTTTTTTTGAACCTTACATCGATGTATATTGTCCTCTTGAATTCAAATCTACCATTGATTTTCCCAAAAAAAAAAATGTTCAATGAACTTTTATTTTAAAAAAACATTTTTTTTTAGATTTGCTGAGCTTTTTCTCATGAAAAAAATTGTAAATAGTTACAGAGATGGAGGACTCCACGTCCATCCGAGCGTTCTTTCGTCTTTGTCGACTTCCTACACTCAAGATGATCTCGGATATTACGATGACCTCGCGAGAAATTTGGATGCCAATCTGGCGGAAGTCGACATGGAGAGCTTTAGAACGGCGGACATACATACTCTCCTCACTGCTTTACCAGTCATGTGTACCGATCCTGTCCAACATTCGGAGGTAATATTGTTAAATTAACAATTTTAATCAATCGATCCAAGATCAACGTGGATAATTGTAACGTTTCATTTACCGATTACAATTCTTCAAATACCACAATTTTTTTTTGTATACGAAATTCTTGCGTCGTTTCACTAATTCGAATTATCGAAAATAATAGAAACAATAGTACATTGCTGCAATCACACGAGTTGAGAAAAAGTTTCTCGCACGAGCATCGTACAAAATTTTATCGCACGAGTGCGAGAAGTGGTCACTTTACGCACGGAGTGCAATAATAGTACATTACGATACGAGTGCGATGAAACTTTTTCTCGACGAGTGTGAGTTTGCAGCATGAGCCGAAGGCGAATGTTGCAATCACACGAGTTGAGAAAAAGTTTCTCGCACTAGTATCGTACGAAATTTTATTGCACGAGTGCGTAAAGTGCCCGCTTCTCGCACGCGCAGCGAAGCGAAGCGTGCGAGAAGCGGTCACTTTACGCACGGAGTGCAATAAAAGATTTTATCCATCTAAGGTTTCTATTTGAAAATCATTTTATTCAACATGATCCTTCAACTTAAATTTTTTTAGATCAGTTTCTCAGCAATAAAAATGCAACTTTTATCCTGCTATTATATTTAACTCAATACCTAATAATAATAATAATAATAATAATAATTGAATAAATAGATGATAAAATTTCAGAAATATATTGTCGTTGAATTAACGATTATCCAGAAGTAACAAGGAGAAAAGTTATTATGGAAAAAAAACTATTAATCTAATAATATTTTGATATTTACATTTCTTCATCAATGTCTACGTGATGACAACCCATAAAATTATTATAAGGATGCCCTCGTGATTTAAAAAAATTAAAAACAAACATCGTGAATATAATAATCAAAAATTAAATTATGCAGACAGATTTTTTGATAGAACGATAAAAACAACCTTTGGCCCAAAATCATGATTCATCCGAATAAACATATTGTTTTAATCCTGAGAGCCGTCGTATTTATTTATCAATTTTTAATTCTCCTATCGCGATCGGATTATCGATCGATAATACCTAATTGAAAACACAAATTCTCGTTCAACAACAGTTTAACTATCAGAGGGAACGTTACGCCAGTATATCTGGCTCAGTCATGGAAAAGATCGACGTTGGCTCCTCTATCAGTCCTCATACGAGCAGCCAGGTACGATTGAGTGCTGCCTGTGGAAAAAAAAATCATATTGCCTGCACATATCGAGCTAACTAGCGAAAAAAAATCCTAATTCTCGACCTCGAAGACTCGAGATCTACCTAGCTTTTTTTGGGGTGCAGTTCCGAAAGGCCCATACCTCCGATTTATTTGAAACTTGGTATTCTTATGTTTTTTGGCTCGCTGATCACGAATATGACAGTGAAAATACGTGCAAATTTGATTTTCAACGTTAAAACCCAAAAAAACTGATTTTCGCGACGTTTTTCCATTTTAATTCCATAAGTGTTCATTTTAACGAGAAGTATCTTCTACAAAAGTTGTAGCCTATGAAAAAATGCATCTTTTTTGTTCTATACTTTTTTCGTCTAAAACTGTTCTGTTTCGGGAAAAATGGCATCTCCAAAAAATGGTCTGTATGTTTTGGGTTTGATAAAAAAAATTGAATTTAGCTACTAGAATACAGCGGAGTTTCTGTGGTTTTTTCGGGTTTGATAAAAAAAAAAGAAATTAAAATTAGCTACTAGAATAGAAATCCCTGTTGCAGAGTTTCCGTCATTTTTTTTGGTAAAAAAAAAGTTATAAAAAGTTTATCATTTTTTTTTTATCAAACCCAAAAAACGACAGAAATTCTGTAACGGGGATATCTATAATAGTAGCTAAATTCCTTTATTTTTTAATTATTAATCTTTTTAAAAAAACATTCTTCAGACGAAAAATGTATAGAACAAAAAAGATGCATTTTTTCATAGGCTAAAACTTTTGTGAAAAATATTTGTCTCTGAGATCAACACTTTTGGAATTAAAATGGAAAAACGTCGTAAAAACCCGTTCTTTTTCAGTTTCGAAGTTGAAAATCAAATTTACACATGTTTTTAATTGATCAATGATCAACGAGTTTCAAATTAATCGGAGGTAAGGGTTTTTCGGAACATTATCCCTTTTTTCTTTCGCGCATGAAAAAAATTCCTAAATTCTTCCGCGAAAAAGAAA
Organism: Alloplasta piceator; assembly: GCA_946863875.1. NCBI lineage: Eukaryota > Metazoa > Arthropoda > Insecta > Hymenoptera > Ichneumonidae > Alloplasta > Alloplasta piceator. The sequence goes on from OX333072.1 coordinate 2,260,753, forward strand.
AAAAAATAGCATACAACTTGTCAAAATAATGACAAATTGTTCCCTTATTTCGAAACAATTTTTAATGTTTAATCTTCAATTCTTTTTTTCTTACAGAAGCATGTCTGCACTGCATCGAGCTCGAAAAAATAATTTTCTAGAGTTTTTTTTATTTTTCTAAAATAATTATCAAATATTTTGAAACAATTTACTGCCTATAAAAAGATAAATTCGTTCGTGACCGAACAAATTTTTTTCACACTTCAATGTCTCTACAGGCAGTAAATAATTTTTAATTTCGTACTGCTTCTAATATTACTAATGAAATTTTTTTTAATATTTCAATATTTAGTTTTCGAAATATTCGTAGAACCTTTTAAACAAGGAGAAAAAAATGTTTGTTCAAAGGGAGAAGACTCGGCATGTTCGACGACCGATACAATATCGATATGCAAGTCGTCGTTGCTATTCTCACCCGTAAAGGAGACACCTGTCTTGCCTCCAGGAGGCAGCTACAGCGTCGACTCCCTGGACTGCGAAGATATGTTACTCACATGCCAAACTAACAACAAAAATAATTACACGATCGCCTTCGAGGGTAGCATGACAATGTACTCGGATGGTTCCCAAGATTTCGAGAGTCAAGGTAATTAAAAAAAAAAAAAATTGGTGTGGGCTGATAAACCACACGGTAGAAGTGAAACTTCTGTCGGGATTAGGGTTACCAGATGGAAAATTGAAAAGTCCTGACACAAAGCCTGATTTCCATAGAAATGTCCTGAGATTTTGTCGCAAACGTAATTGCGCAAAGCAAATATGATAAAACTGATTAATTTCACAGATTAATGAAAGTATTGATTATTTCCGCAATTCATTTAAGGTACTAGTCTACTTTAAAGGACAAAAAAAGCAAATTTTTAAGATTTTTTCTCAGCTCCTTTATCAGATATGACTATAAAACTGTTATTACAACATTGTTTCATCCGTCGAAAGTACAAAAAAAAAACTTATTTTTTATTTCGATTCTTTGAATAATTTATAGAGGGCGCTAAAGTCGAAAATGTGTTTTCCCATGGCCGACAGTTAATATCCGGATTGGCAAGTCTGAAACAAAAAAATAAAAAAGCATTTTAAAGAGGAAGATTTCTTACACAAAAATTAACCATCGTTAATGAAAAATCGATTTAAAAAAAATTGCGAATATTTGAAATAAAACAAAAAATGTAATTTTTCACAATCTAGTTCAAACATCCGCCATTTTTTTTGTTAATCGATTTTTCATTAACGGTGGTTAATTGTTGTGTAAGAAACCTTCCTCTTTAAAATGCTTTTTTATTTTTTTGTTTCAGACTTGCCAATACTAAGATTCAAGAATCAAAATAGAAAATAAATTTTTGTTTTGTACTTTCGAAGGATGAAATAATATTGTAAGAACAGTTTTATAGTCATATCTGATAAAGGCGCTGAGAAAAAAAATCTTCAAAAATTGCTTTTTTTGGCCTTCTAAAGTAGACTAGTACCAATAAAAGTTGATTTTAAAAACCAAAGAGGGTAAATTAGATTATGTTTTTATATTATGTTGATGTTAATTACGTTGATTTGTGATATTATCCAAAGAAGATCATATTTTTGTTTTTGTTGATTGCAACTTTCTAATAAAAAAATCTGAAAAATGTACTGTATTTGATTAAATATCGAAAAATCCTGAGATTTCCGAAATCCGGCCGCAATCCTGTCAGTACCTTAAAAATCCTGAAATCTCAGGACAAATCCTGAGATATGGTAACCCTAGTCGGGATACCCTTTTCTCGACAAAATATTATTTTTGGATCATCTATTCTCGTCAGCAAGGAAAGCCAGTACATCAAATCAAACTTAGAATTGGCGAGCGGCAAATTACAAATGTAATTTGTAATTCAAAGTTTTCTAATTACAAATTACAAATTTAATTAGTAATTGAAAAATTTCTAATTACAAATAACAAATGTAATTAGTAATTGAAAATTTCCTAATTACAAATTACAAATGTAACTAGTAATTGAAAATTTCCTAATTAAAAATTACAAATGTAATTAGTAATTGAAAATTTCCTAATTACAAATTACAAATGTAATTAGTAATTGAGAATTTCCTAATTACAAAGTACGAATGTAATTAGTAATTAGAAAAATTCTAATTACAAACGTAATTAGATTCAAATTTTGCACTAGTTACATTTTATCGATGTAATTAGAGTCAAATTTTCGACTAATTACATTTTTCAATGTAATAAGAGCCAAATTTCACTCTAATTACATGTTATTAGTATCGAATTTCCGACTAATTACCTTCTTCAATGTAATTAGAGACAAATTTTACTCTAATTACAGACAAATTAATTACTCTAATTACATTTCCGACTAATTACATGTATTTAGAGTCAAATTTGACTCTAGTTACATTGATAAAATGTAATTAGAGCGAAATTTGAACTTAAGTACATTTGCAATTTATAATTAGAATTTATCTAATTACTAATAACATTTGTGATTTGTAATTAGGAAGTTTACAATTACTAGTTACATTTGTAATTTGTAATTATAAATTTTTCAATTACTAATTACATATGTAATTTGTAATTGAAAAGTTTTATTTGCTAATTACATGTGTAATTTGTAATTAGAATGTAATTAATTACAAAAACACCCAACTCTGATAAGCAGGCGGCAAAGACACTATTTGTGCGAAAAACGTGACACTCCGCCGTTCCATTTGCCCGTAACGCTCTCGCGCCGGAACGTGCCCGTAGAAGTTTCATTGCAAAAATGCGAAATTAACATTCACATTATTTCACATTATTCATTAAAATTCACTAGAAAGAACAAACGCATTGTTTTCCATAGAAACCGTTTTTGAAAATTGAACGTGTCCAGAATTGGATTTTTTTTTTTTCAAATAAAATGAATTTTTTAGAAAAACAAAAAATGTACGAAGCACGAGAAACTTACTACAATACGAAGCTGGATTTGAAAAATATTCTGGATCTCTCGATGGCCTGTTCCGACTCCAAGATTTATACAACCTGGAGCAATCTCAAGCATTCTTCCTCCAACAAAGTAATGACTCGTCATCCATCGGGCAATAACAATACCATACCAAATTTTTTAACCGGAGCCGGAAATATAATGCTGAGTACGAACAAGCGTAGCCTGAGTCTGCCGGATCTTCGAAAAACACGTCAACTTCAACGGATTTATGCACCCTTAAATTTCTCCGTGAGTTGAAACAATCTATAACAATAATTTAAATCAACTCCAATAAAAAAAAACTTGTATTACTCATCTTTGCAAAATTTTTACTGAATCCTGATTGTTGACAAACGGTTCAGCCGGATAAGAATGGTGAATCGGCCTCCATCGAATTTTGTGGCGCTAATTTTTTCCAAAGTTCCTAACCTACAAAAACAATTTTATGCAAAATTAAAGCTGTCCATATTGATGCCCTTCCTGCTAAAAACGTGTTTTTTCGATTTTTGCTTTTTTTTAAATACCAAGAGAAAACCGAAAAACCTTAAAAAATTCTGAAAAATCACATGAGAATTTTTTTTTTTTTTTTTTTCTTAAATGTTAAACTTTAGTTTTAATCATCGAATTTTCATTTTTAAACATTATTTTGTAGCGAAGCGATTTTTCTACTATTATGAAATGATTTTACTCTTCATTCCTGACATTGAAAAAAAAAAGTTCCCAAAATTCGACCCGCGACACATTTAGAAAAAATAAAAACGACAAAATTTCTCATTTTTCATGGGAAATCCGTAGATAAATCATTCTTTCGGTTTAATAAATGGGTGCTCATGGCTGGAAAATAGAAAACAGGTCTCTTCGATGTTGAAGAGGTCAATGTCGTGATCAACAGGGATAGCGATGAAGATTAATATGTTGCAATATCGATAGTAGGGGTGAATAAACTAAAACTAGCAATAAAATCGTGTTGTTTGCATCTATTTGTTATGTCTCACAACTACTTTAGCCATGATCACCCATTAATTAAACCCAAAGAATGATTTATGTATGGATTTCCAATGAAAACTAAGAAATTTTGGCGTTTTTAGTTTTTTTTCAATGTGTAGCAGGACGGATTTTGAGAATTTTTTTATTTTGAAATGTGGGGATGAAGAGTGAAATAAGGTCATTTTTTGTCATAATAGTAGAAAAATCTCTCTGCTGCAAAATGTTTTTGAAGAAAGATTCGACGATTAAAAATAGAATTTACAATTAAAACAAAAAAGAAAAAAAATTCAATTAAAATTGACATGTTTCTGATTTTTCAGAATTTTTTAAGGTTTTTAAAAAATTTTTGAAGGTATTTAAAAAGTGCAAAAATCGAAAAAACTTTTTTTTAGCAGGAAGACCCCTCGGCATCGATGTTAAAAGCTGTAATTTTGCACAAAATGGTTTTTTTAGTTTAGGAACTAGGGTTGCAAATAAAGCATTACTTTTTTTAGTGCATTTGTATTTTCATTAACCATTAACGTTTAATGGTTATTGGAAATAATTTAATGGTTAATGGAAATTATTTTCATTAACCATTAAAATGTAATGGTTAATGGGAATTATTTTCATTAACCATTAAAATTTAATGGTTAATAGAGATTATTTTCATTAACCATTACAATTCAATGGTTAATAGAAATTATTTCCATTAACCATTAAATGTTAATGGTTAATGAAAATGCAATTGCTTTCAAAAAAGTAATGCATTATTTGCAACCCTGCCAATTACAATGTAGTATGTAATATAAAAAATTTCCGTTACCCACTGCAAAGTAATGCGTAATGGGCAAAACTTTGATTGCAATTTTGGGAATGGAAAAATATAGATGAATAAATTATTGCAGTTTTGCATTACATTTTATTGACTTAGGACTTAAATTTTTAGAATTATAATATAGATGCTTTTTAGAATTTAAGGTGAAAATCTAAGTCCTAAGTCAATAAAATGTAATGCAAAATTGCAATAATTTATTCATTGATATTTTTCCATTCCCAAAATTGCAATCAAAGTTTTGTCCATTACACATTACATTGCAATGGGTAATGGAAATTTGTTCTATTACACACTACATTGTAATGGGCAGGGTTGCAAATAATGCATTACTTTTTTTAATGCAATTGCATTTTCATTAGCCATTAAAAAAGTAATGATTAATGCATTACTTTTTCATTAAAAATTTCGCAACCCTGTTAGGAACATTGGAAAAAATCAGGGCCAAAAAATTCGCTGGAGGCCGATTCACCATTCTTATCCGTCTAAACCCTTTTTGGAGAGTCGAATTTCACTCGAGTAATTATTTCGTTTTTTGTTTCATTTTACAGATCGATTCGGCCGATTGCAACAATCATCCGGCGAATCTCCAGAGCTCGAGCTCGGCAATGAGTCGTTCGACGAACGAGGATAGTTCTGGTAGCGTCGATCACGCCGTAACGGGAAAAAAGTTGCAAAATCTAAGTCTCGTTCGTCTATTTATGAAGCAAAAGAGCATGAGCGCGGAGGGTATGAGCCTAACGCTCGATCAGTCGGATTCCGTGAGCGACAGCGGCGGTTGGCCCACGAGTAACAGTGACAGCGGTACAGCGAACACGAATACCCAGATACAGCGTCCAAATTTCAATGAGACTCGAAACGGCGCGAGCAACGTTCCGGCGACGCGTGACAATGATTTTTCGATAAATTGGTTGAAAACGGATTGCCAGAGAAGCGCGAACGAGCCGTCGAGTACGAGCGACAACACATCCCGTCGCGTGTCGTCGTTGTCGAAGGAATACAAAAATTCGTCACCGTCGGTCGAGGAATTATCGGAGAGTCTTTTGAAATCAACGATCAACGATAGGGTCGCGTCGATCGGCCGAAACATCCCCGATGAAGCAAAGAACGACTCGTCGCGCCGTGATAATCCTCCGTCAAAAACAACGGGTATCCAAGCGATGATCGAGGTCGAGGACAATGGCGTGCAAACATCGCTGGTTTATCCACCGATCAACAAGGATTATCGATCGCTGCGCGAGACCGTGGTCGACAAAAAACCTGTTTACATCGTATATCCGAATTACGCGTTGCCCGATTTGTCATTCTTGAATGCCAGAGACGGCGAAACGGTGATGGAAAACGTAGCGCTCAAGCCTCACATCTACGATCGCGATAAAACCGGTTCTCGAAGAAACAAAACGGCTGGCAGACCATTCTCTTGCAACGACATAGACGCGCTTCGACAGCGTGGCTTTTCCCACGTCAAAGATTGGGAATCTTTGAATTTTTTGTTGCCCCTCGAGTACAGAAAGATTCTGAACGACGTGCCCGAGGTGTCGCGTCACATAAGACTCGGTGACGACACCTCGACGACGCTGAAGAAGCCACTTTTCTGTCTTTCGCCGCCGATGCGTCATCGCACGCGGACGATGAGTGAAATCGTCCCGACCAACGTGTCCTCGAGCAGCAGTAGCACGGGAACTCAGCCTTCGTCAGGTTATCGCGGTTCCTCGACGATTCTCACGGATTCCACGTCGAATCAGCAATTCGCCACGGCGAATCCTCTCTACCTGTATCGTTACGACAGCATGAGCTCGGCCGAAGCGAGTCTGCTCTCCCACGACAAAAAATCCCAACGTTCGTCAACGAGCGTTCGATCCAACGTGGGTGGAAAATTCTCAAAACGTTCGATATCGTTGCCTCACGGCGAGGACGGGGGTGTCGCGAGAGTACCGCCTCGACCGCCTCTGCCGAAGAGTATACTGCGCAAGAATCGTTCGACAGCGAGCAAACGTTACAGCATGTTCGAGATGGGTGGCGGCATCGAGGAGATGGATGATCGACGATCGCCGCCCGAGCCGACAAAGAGAATGTCCCTTCAAGAGCCCTGTTACACGAACAATGATTTGCAGATATTTCGAAATCCACGCGGCCTCGATTCGGAGAAGGACGTCGACGAGGTCGAGGAGGAGAGACGTTGGGCGGAGAGACAGCGCGAGGCCGGAAGTCACGTTGCAACGGACATTGACGCAGCGTCGAGCGGCGAATCCAGCAGCGACGACGTTCGACAGCTCGAAGAATTTTTAAAACGCAGCGGTTTCTCGTCGGGGAGCAGCGACGCCGACAACGAAGATCCTGATGTCAAATTACGCTCTTACGTCAGAAAGTTTTTGTCACTCAGAATGAACAGGGACATCGCCGCCAGAACAACGGATATGATGGAATCTCAGAAGAAAACCGTTAGTTTTGCTATCAATCAGAGAAACGCTTATCTGGCGCGCAGAGTCAACAACGATTTGGCGTTCGACCCGACGTTGAAAACCTCCGTGGAAACAATGGATCTTGAGGACAAGAAGAGAATGATGTGGTCGATAAATCGCGCCGTTGATCTTCTCGTCAAGTATTGGCACGCTCAACCTCTCGAACAAGCGTCGCACGATCACGTCGACAAGAACGAGTGCGCGCAATTGTGCGTCAGTAATTTGTGTCCGGCTCTGTACGCGATAATGTCCGATGGACTGAAGCCACAGTTGACCTCGACGTTCGGTCCTATCGCGAACAGCGTTTGGCAGGTCGTCGAGGCGTCTTCGCAGCAGGGTCCGCTGACCAATACCTTGAACGAACTCGTGCAGAAGATCAACGGCGAGGATTTCATGACCGAGGGTATGCTCAAGTTTCACGCTTTCGTCTTCGGTCTTCTCAATCTTCGAGCTCTCGATGCTTGGTTCGCTTATCTCTGCACCCGCGAGAGTATTTTGCGAAAACACTACAGCGCCAACAGCCTCTTCGTCGATGCTCTCGGCAGTGTCAATGCTCGAGAGGTAGTCGACGCTTTTCTCAATATTCTTCAGCCATTGGCATTCTGTCCATTCCAGCTTGATCTTCTCTACCAGTATCGTCAGTTGCACAATAGTTTTGGCTGCATGAACGTCATGAGCGTTCAAACGGCACCGTTCAGAATCGTCGATGCGTCCAAAGAGCATAATTATGAAAAAACTGAAGTCTCAAGCCCAAAGAAAATTCGTCCGCGATCCTGCGGATTGTACTACAACGAAGACAGACGCGGTAAGAGCGAGATCGAGACGAAAAAACGTTGGAGCCACGTACCCGGTGCAATGAAGGTTTATCCGGGCTTGGAAAAACTGACCTGCGAAGAATCCGAGGATTATACGGACAGTCTCGAGCACACGCCTTGTCGCAGTGGAACGAGATTGAATACTCCCTGTCGAGTTTCGAGTCCTGAGATCAGACACGACGACGATGATGCGATACCGCGAGAATTGAAATTTCGCAAACTTCAGGAAAAATGGGAATTAATGGTGGACAAGAAGGAGGAGACCAATGGGGGAAATCCGAGTCCGACCAATACGACACCGACGAGCGCGAGTAAATCAAAAATTCCACGATTACTGACGTCACCGATTAAACAGGCCTCCGGGTTGATTCGAGTCGCTGGTAAAACTACGAAATCACCGGTTTCCGGTATACCATCATTGAAAAAAATTCCAACGATCGGCGCGGCGACAACGACGACGACGACGACGGCGACGACGATGACGACGACCCCGACGATGACCAAGATTGCACAGAAAAAAGGGTGCGATTCGAAAAACGTTAAGGAGGTGACGAGACGAACCAGCAGAGTCGATCAGGATCACGCAACACCTGTTAGAACTCTCGTGAGACCGAGCTCTCTTCCTTATTACAAATCACACGGTGTCGCTGCCAGAGACAAGAGTCTCGTTTCACCTCACAGAAGAGCCGCATCAACGTCTTTGCCGAGGCCAACCGCACCCGCTAATGCGAGGACCAATTCTGGATATAAACAACCCGTGAAGTAAGTTATTTTCTCGTTCCCAAAAAAAGGAAAAGAAAAAAATGATTTTTCGCTGCGAATGAATGAAGCTTTGTTTGCGTGAAAAATTCTCCTTTTTTCATTCAAGTATTTCGTTAAATTTTAATTTTGTTCAATATGCACGTTTTTAAAAAAATACTTTTACTCTTGCGCCAAGAAACTGTTTGATTAATCAAATATCAAGTTATATATGGGTCATTCGATGTCAAATCGACCGGGAGTTGGAATCGAGCCCTTTCAATTTCGATGAAATTTGGTGAGAAGTTTTCGTTTTTAATAAAACGAAGTTCTACCAAAGGAAAAAAATTAAAATTTTTTTTTCGAATGTTATGCAAGATTCAAAAATTCACAATTTTTTAAAATCTTTCAAGTTCACCTTTTAAATATCTCGAAAACTATTATAGTTACGAAAAAATCGTTCTGGGTTCATCTAGAAGAGTATTGTGGCTAAGGAAAAAAAAATATTCCGAATTTTTTTTTTTGAAAAATCATGAATTTGGAGTATTTTGAATTTTGAAAAATCGGGAAAATCCAAGTTCAGTATTAAATTTTTTGTTAGATTTTTTTTATATAATACCTTGTACTGATCTTGAAAGATCCTGAAATTTTCAGGATGGTGTTTTTTTGTTTCAAAAATTTAATTTTTGAATTTTGGTAAAAAAAATTTTTTTTTTTTATCTCATTTAAAAAAGTTGAGCAATCATGTAGTTTTGTAATTTTGATCAGTAAAAAAAAAGTAAAAGTAACAGAATTGTTGTAAAAAAAAAAATGTACTAAAATTAAAAAATGTATACTTTTTAACAAAAAACACTCCTGAAAATTCCAGGATCTTTTAAGATCAGTACAAGGTATTATATAAAAAAAAATTATCCAAAAATTTAATGTTGATCGTTGATTTACACGGTTTTTGAAAATTAAAAATTCTCCAATATCATTATTTTTCAACATTTTTTTTTTTTTTTCGTAGCCCCGAGTATACTCTTTTAGACGAATTTAGAACGATTTTTCGTAACTATAATAGTTTTCGAGATATTAAAAAAGTAAACATGAAAGATTTGAAAAATTGTGAAATTTTCAATTTTGCATAACTTTCGAAAAAGAAAATTAATTTTTTTCCTCTCGTAGAACTTCGTTTTATTAAAAACGAAATTTTCTGAGCAAATTTCATCGAAATTGAAAGCGGTCGATTCCAACTCTTGGTCGATTTAGCATGGAATCACCCATATAACATATTTCGTATTCGTAGAACTTCGTTTTATTAAAAGCAAAAACTTCTGAGCAAATTTCACCGAAATTAAAAGGGGTCGATTCCAACTCTTGGTCCATTTGACATGGAATCCCCCATATAACATATATAAATTTATAATATATTCCGTAATTTACATATTACATAAATTTATAATTATCAAATATCTCCACAGAGAAGTTCGCACACTGACGCACCGTTTGCCGTCCGACAACGGTCATCTGTCGTTCAACGAGGGTGAGAGGCTGAAGGTCATACTAGAGGTCGATGCTAAATGGTTGCTTTGCGCGAGAGGCGATCGCAAAGGCCTCGTACCGCGATCGTGCGTTAATCCGCTTCACTCCTAACCCACGGCCACGCAGCCGTGACCAAATCAATCGAGACACGATATCACGATGGCGAAATATCGATGGAAATGATTCCGAAATCTTCGATTTTCATCGATCGTGAATTGAGGATTTGCGAGCATTGTCGACGCATCGAAAAACGTGCAGAATTTATATCCGGGAAATCGTGTCGAGACTGAACAATGATGAAAAGAAAAATAATGACAAAAACCAAGACTATATATTGTACAGTGTATCAAAAAAAAAAAAAAAAGAGAAATCGTTTAAAGTCGTTCTATCGTAAATGACGCGCAGTCGCGATAGTTTGCATACCCAAAAAAAAACATATTTAACTGTATAACCAACTAAAGCTTGGTTTTTATCTCGTATTATGACGTATTTAGTATTTTCAATGACGAAAAAAAAAAAACCACAACTGGTTGAAAGATAAAGAGAAAAAAGAGTAACCCTCGGCTAGTCATAGTAGACTTTCGAAAGAAAAAAAAACACCAGATTGTATTTAAATCCAAACATTGACCTATTTATAAAGAAGAAAACAGCCCCTGTCCCTTTTACCCTCCGCCCTTGTAAATATTATACACAGTAAGCGATGATTATGTCGGAACGACGAGTCGGATGAAGCGTAGAAAAAAAGTTGAATTAAAAAAAAAAAAAACTCATACCATTATTTATCATAAATGTAACTGTGATCATAGCGAATAGGCGAGTAAGTTTATCGAAAAAAAAAGTGCGATGGAATTCGATTCCCTGAAAACATTGTCACTCTTTATTATTTTATTTACGTTGTGTTATTCATTGTCTTTTCTTTCTTTCGTGTCATGTCCGTAACGCGCGAAAACGTATATGGGGAGTTCTTTTTCAATCGGGCCACTTTTTTCACCCTCTCGAATTTTTTTCAAAATCTGCCAGTTTGAAAAATTAGTCAAAAGGAATGTCTGTGATTAAAAAAAAAATTTTTTAGGCGCCCGTTCAAGATTTTCAATTTTTCATTTTACGAACACTGTATCTCAAAAAATATTAATCAAACAAAAGAAAACTTAAGAATAAAAACTTATTTATTTTTTCCACTTTATCGAAAAAAATTACAATCATAAATTTTCTGCATTGAGAAAATGGAAATTTGGCAAAAAAAATGAGAGTACAATTTTTTTCAACCTAATAACACACTTTCGATTTCGATACAAATTTTACAGGATGTCTGTCATTGGGTAAAGAGTCTGCGAAAAAATTTTCAGAATGGCACCTGCAATGGTTACGATGAAAAAAAATAAAAACCCTGCGAAATCTCATAACAGCGTATAGATTTCGCAGGGTTTTTATTTTTTTTCATCGTAACCATTGCAGGTGCCATTCTAAATTTTTTTTCGCAGACTCTTTACCCAATGACAGACATCCTGTAAAATTTCTACCGAAATCGAAAGTGTGTTATTAGGTTTAAAAAAATTTTATTCTCATTTTTTTGCCAAATTTCCATTTTATCAATGCAGAAAAATTATGATTTTAATTTTTTTCAATAAAGTGGAAAAAATAAGAACGTTTTTATTCTTGTTTTTTTTGTTTGATGAATATTTTTTGAGATGCAGTATTCGTAATAAAAAATTGGAAATCCGGAACGGACGCCTAAAAAAATCTTTAAAAAATCACAGACGTTCCTTTTAACTGATATTTCAAACTGGCAGATTTTGAAAAAAAATTGAGAGGGTGAAAAAAAAAGTAGCCTGGTTGAAAAAGAACTCATAGGCGTTTAAAAAATGTGTTTTTTTTTTAATTTTTCATGTATAAAGAAAAAAATCCTAAAATGATGACGTTTTTTTACTTGCTTATATTCTTCAATGTACGAAATACGATGAGATATAATCGATAAGAAATTTGAAAAAAAAACGAGTTATTGTAATTTAACGTCTGTACAGTTTTCTCGAGAACAAAAAAGAAGAATGAGTCATCGAAAATCAAGGAATAAATTATTGAGATTTTTCGAGAAGCGCAAATATTTCCGCGAGAATTCGGAACTATGGAAATGTAAATATCGATTCAATGTGCTTCTCATAGCTTGTGACAGATATATTTAAAAACATCGTTATAACCACGCCGTTCAAGAATTTTTTTTTTGGCAAAATCCGTTCAAAGCCGGAAAGCTTGTATGATTTTTCCAAGTCCGAAAATACTCTCGCAGACTCCAAATGAATGATCCTCGTTGATGAAGTATTGTTTGTAAAATAAGATTACGACGCAAGGAAATTTGAAAATCAATAATTTAAAAAAAAAACAGGATAATTGCTGCAAGAAAGGAAGAACATTGGCCTCGTATCGAGTTAATTCACACGTTCGTAATCAAAGTAACGTACAATTATGTATACGTTGGTATCAATAAAATGATCATATTATGCTTTATGCTTTTTTTCTGCCTCTTTTGTCATTCGAGAATAAAAATATTCCCAAAATTCTCGAATATCCACGAATTTTGTAATCCTTATTTCGCTCACAATTAGAATCAAAATGTCACGATTTTTCCCGACCAATTATCTTTCTCAAAAAATGTTTTTCGAACATTCACACAGTAATTTTTATCAGCAACGTCTCAAGAACATTTTCAATCTTTATTTTTTATTTGTAAAATCCTCAAGAGGTCAATTTTTTAAATCAAACTTCCCTGGAAGATAAAAAAAACCATCGGAATAGTATCGTGCGAAATTTTATTGTACGAGTGCGCAAAGTGCCAGTTTGAGCACGCGCAGCGTGCGCAAAGTGGCACTTTACGCACGGAGTGCAATAAATTGGATTTTTCGGCGCAGGAACACTTGAACATAATTGATACTTTCGGGTGATAAATAAAATGTGAGTGATAGTCTCAAATCTCCAAGATCATTATTTGTTTTATTTACAAGTAAATATTTTCTTTTAATCTAAGAACATAATAGATACAAATTTAGATTAATTCTGTGTTTTTTTTTGCGACTCTATAGACATAACTATCGAATGATTTAATTGCTTAAAGAGCTAGACTAACAACAACAGTATCGGAAAAGCAACCGGTTTATCAATAGTGTAATAAAAAGCATTTTTTGCCAGTTCAGTCCATCGTAATATCCAGGCGGACGTGAAAAATATTTTTTAAGGATTTCGTTGGAACAATTCAACGAAAATCATTTCCCAAGCTTCAATGTTAAGGGGTTGTAAAAAACGATTAAAATCGACTCCGGACAAATTCCATCATTCTGGCAAGTATAATTATTATCATTACAAGACAGTACTGGACAATAGTCGAGGACAAAAAAGAATATCGCCCAAATAGAAAATAAATAACAAATAATTCTACGTCATTTTTCAATTAGTCATTATTTTCTTCGAAATTATTCTGTAACGTTTTTTTATCTATTCAAAATTTATCTCTCTCTCTCTATCTCAACCGTACACACGGGGTATTCTATGTCAATTCAACTGTAGTCAATTTTTTCTTGAATGCAGTCGAAAAATTTTTCCTCCAATGATTTTTATCAATTGCCCGAGCTGTAATAAATGTTAGTGTACGTCGGAAGCGAGCCAATTGTAAAACCAATTCGTAACAATTTTTTAATCTTTGAAAAATCTTCAAAAAAAAAGCTTTTTATAAAAAATATTTAAAAAATATTAAAAAATATTGTCATGTGATTCGGTACAATTGTAGAAATAATCAAAGAAATCCAAGTTGACATGGAATACCCCATACTTATGACACTGCGCAATGAGCCGAAACCATTGATGTCTCAAAAAGAAGTAAAAAAAAGTTTATTTCTCACAACTTCATTTAACAATTTGGTACACATAATCACAATCAACCTTATTTTTCGATAAAAATGCTATTTAACCTCGACTCCCTCTTCTTCGCTCTTAATTCTTATTAATAATCTATACATTCCACGCTGAAGAGCAAGACAATTTCGAAAATCCTTCGAATTCGCATTTTTATTCACGCGGATAGAACTGCGGAAAAACGAGGCAATTGCGAACTACGAGTGTAAAAAAAAAAAAATACTTGTTGCAAAAAGGTAAAAAATAAACACGCACAATTCGGAGCTCAAAAAAAATTAGGAACAAAAAAAGATATACTATATTTATATATATATATGATTTTTAAAAAAAACAACTATGAAAAATCTACATCATCCGAAACTCTCGTTAATCGAGACTTAAATTCGCAAAGGCCAATGAATATTCATATACGCATGTATAAACCCTGTTATTATTTACAAATGTACGAACTAATTTATCTTCATGATTTCGATCGACCAAACGTATTTCTTAACGATAGAAACGCACGGCGAGTTGAAAAAAAATTTGCGAAGGATCTCCGAAATTCATTTTTTTCCCGATCCACTCAAAACTTCGATATGTCAGTGGTACAAGTTCTCGAGGAAAAAAAAACTCGTTTTCGATTTTTTTCCTTTTTTTTACGATGCCACTATTCGAGTGCATCGAATGTAGACGGGCTTTCTCTGTTTTTTTTTTTTTAATTTCTTTTTCGTTATTCTCGCTACACCAGATCTTGCCTTCAATCTTAAAATTTACTGATAAATATACAATTGTTAATCAAAAAGCGTGTCATATTCCAATATATATAAATATATATATATTGTACGACTATTTGGCACTGTCGAAACCCAGTATCATTGAGAAACATTTTTATTCAATCGCGATGGACAAAAGTATTAAGACGATTAAGAAACAAAAAATACTGTTTTTTTTTTCCAATCAGGGCTTCTCATCGAGATATTTCTACACTTTTTCTGAATAATATATATGACATGAGTCAAAACTTCTGTAATCTCCAGTTTCTTAACATTTAATGATATTTTAATAATTAATTTTTATAATTTTGTTATATTTTATGGTTTGAATATTGATTGATTATGCACATTAAAAAAATCATACACTGCTTCTTCATAATTTTAGTGCATTTATAAATCTAAAAGAAAACTTTGCAAATGCATAAGAATTATGAGAAAGTGATGTAAACAGTGTCAATTTGCACAATTTTTTTGAATTACCGTAAATAAAACGTAGCGGGAACATACAAAAAAATTTAACCAAGCTGAAGCTACCACACAATTATTTCAACCAATTAGAAATTTTGTAAAATGTTAATGGCCCAAAGTATTTTCTCAAAGCCAGACTATATTCGCGTGTGACATTTTTTGTCGAGTACAATAAAATTTGCAAAATATTAAACGAGATTTTTTTCAATTGAATTTTTAATGAAATTTCGCAAAGACAGATAGAATTTTTTTTCAAAATTTATCGAAATTTCAGAATAGTTATTTCTGAAAGTCTTAATATATTTCGTAATAAAGGAGGAACCAAATCGTAAAAAAGATAAATTACAATTTTTTATTTAGTTGAAGAAATGAAATTGTTTAATTTCGATTTGCCAGTTTTGGAAAACCCAAAAAATGCATAAAAACCTCCCGCCACTTCTACAAGATCCCCTTTTTAGAACAAAGGTACACAAATCTCGATAAGAAACGCAATTGGATTGTTTTTAACCGCCTTAATATATATAAAAGGTCGTTTTAATTGAAATGTATTTCGAGTGAAGTCAAAATTGATTTTTCACAAATATATCGTCAACTATTGATGATTGGACTCACGGTCAAAAGTAAAATTCTTTTTCGGAATTTTTTATAAAAATCAATTCGGATAAAACTAACATTGAAACATATTTTAATATTTCTTACAAAATAATTAATATTATTGGATAAAAAAAAAACTTTTGTCATGACGAGATGTGTAATGAAACTATAAAACACCCAAAATGTTTTGAAAAGTTCGTTTCGTTGAAGTGAAGAAAAAAATCACAAAATTTGCACTTTTCGCGTATTTTCTGACATTTGAGATTCGTTAAAATCGTGTAAGCATTAGACCGTGCAGAAAATAATCGATATTTTTTTTTCGGTTGCATCCACCAAAAAAAGATGAATTAAGGTAAGAAATGAAGAATCCCGGAAGGCGAGCTAAAAAAAAATTATTTCGAACGGCGCATTGCATTTGAATATTTTCCATAAGAATAACACAGGGAAATATTGGCACTTCCAAACGTCGTAGTAGAACTCTTCAGAAAAAAATCTCACAAAAACGTCATTATGATATTCCGATGGAGAATTGAATTCCCTACAAAAAAAAGTCCTTACGAACAATTAGCTTGGAACAACCGTACAAGTGCAAAATCATCGACAGAAATCCCCTAATTGCAAAAAACAGACTTTAAAAAAAAGAACGATGATTATTAAGCATTATAATGTAAAAACAAATTATTTTATCTCATTAAACCAAATTCATTCAATAAAACTTTTCGAAACACGATCAATGATGGACGTCGTTTCTTTTATATTTCTTGTTGTACTTGATTCTTTTTTGTATCAGAGAAATATTTTGAGAACGATTCCATGCAAATTGTATGTTAGAGCAGAACATTCTGTACAAAAAAAAACCCAGAAAGTTTTTTCGTAAAGCGAAAAATTCGAAAAAATTTATTTTTCAACCTTTTGAATCTTTTTTTCTATCAATTCAATTTCAGACAGCGATACCACTTGAACGGTTGTTCCGAGCTAATTGTTCGTAAGGACTTTTTTTTGTAGGGAATTCAATTCTCTATCAGAATATCTTAATTACATTTTTGTGGGATTTTTTTCTGAAGAGTTCTACTACGACGTTCGGAAGTGCCAATATTTTCCTGTGTTATTCTTATGGAAAATATTCAAATGCAACGCGCCGTTCGAAATAATTTTTTTATATCACTCAGTACAATAATGAGCGCTTTTACGTCCGCAAGCGGACGTGAAAACGTCCATATTGCACCTCGTGATATAAAATATCGTACATCACTCGACGTAAAAACATTTTCTGACTCGTGTGATTGCAGGACTCGCCTTCGGCTCGTCCTGAAAACTCACACTTGTCAGAAAATGTTTTTACGTCCTCGTGATGTAATGTACTATTTTGAGCTCTCCTTCGGGGATTCTTCGTTTTTTACCTTAATTCACCTCTTTCGGTGGATGCAAGCGAAAAAAAAATACTGATTTTTTTCCGCACCGTCTAGTAAACATACTTTTGACCCGTAGTCCATACACGAATTTGTGTAATATATTGTGTAATCGATGTAAAAGACATTGTTTGAATGGGCAAAAGCGTGATACCGGGCGGACACGATACCATTCAACTTCGAATTAATTTTTTTTTCTCCATATAACGTTGTAACAACTGTTGTATATGCATTTTTTTAAATTTTTCCTTTTCTTTAATCGTTTTAAAAACCGTACAATCTACCAGATACTCCTTATGCTCGTCCATTGATTAACTGTACAATAAGTTACGTATCGAGGGCCTTGTTTACAGATCAAAAAGCGTGTTGAAAATAGAAAAAATCGCGTTTGCAACATTTCGTGAGCACGGAATATGCTTTGTGAATAAAATTTGTTTAAAAAACATTCCACGGAAACGGAATGTACGAGAACATTGCGAAATACACGATAATCGAATGAATCTGCGAAGAAAATTTCCCCTTAGCACGAGACTTTTGTGTGTTTTCTTAAAACGGTTTTTTTTTCGGTTTCTACTAAATTCCTCGTGGCTTTTCCCATCGTTCGAAGACGATAGGTTCTACCAGGTACAATCGTAAAACGGTCGTTACAATATTCTCGTAGCGATACACGATTTTCAACTTTTCTCTTTCCTCTCATATTTTTTTTTTTTCGTCTGAATTCACGCTCCATTCGAAATCTGTTAAACTCGGTCGCGGAGCAATAAACGAAAAATCGAGTTCACAAATGGCTCGATTTTTTTTTTTTGCTGTACGAAATAGTAATTGGATTCTGGATAACGATGGGAAACGTCTGAAAACGATTGAAAATAAAAAATGTCCGAGTCGAAGACGCGAAAGTTTAACGTTTGTTTATTTACAATGATCGATCTATGCTGATGAAAAAAAAAAATTATCGCAAATACACGATTCGTTTCCTATGCTTTTGTTCATTTTTAAATCTCTCCTTCTATCGTTGAAGTATTAGAAAAACAAGAAAAATGTGACTGAATGCAATGATTCACGGATGATTGAGCAACAAATTTCGTGAATGTCGAACGAACAGGATTGGCAGAAAATTATGATCGTTAATCGGGAAAACACTTATCTACAATTTCGACGTTTCCCATCGTCTGTGTAAATCGGGGACTATTTTGACCTTTACATTTTTTTTATTCCCAGTCCCGGTCCCAAAATATATATTTTTTTAGAAGAAAAAAAATTCTTGCGAAGGATTCAGACGGACGAAAAAAAAATTAAAGGTCACTCGAAGCCTTCAAAGATTGACATTTTGTCCTTCCCATTTAATTATATTTTTTTATATGGCAAATCAACGAACGTGGACGAAATTCTAAAAAATATGCATCAATATTTGATGATTGTCGAATTGATGAAAATTGATCAATAATTTATAACCGAGTGTATTGGAGATGACAAAACAATAATAATTCCATTTCTTTTTTAATTCCCATAACAAAATCTTTGATAAAATTTTACGTCATTTTCGATCGGATTTTTATTTTTAACGAATTTAATCTGCATTAAAAGGAAAACCTGTTTCAAGAAGAATTAAAAAATTTAATCTTGAAAGGCGCGAAGCACCCTCTGAATATGTTTGTCCTGCTAAATCCGTCGCGAGGATTTTTCTTTACATAAAAACAAATATATTGTGGAATTGGATACCGAAAAAAAGGTCAAAATTTATTCAACCCTGCTGTGTATGGGGCATTCCATGCCAAGTCAACCTGAGTGTGACCCTCGACCTCGCTGATTTCGTTTACGATTTTTTGTATGATTCTTCCAATTCAAAATAGCATTCGGATTTTTTTTTCAGATTTTTAAAACCAAATTTGAGTACGTTATGATTTTTTAAACATTTTTTACGAAAACCGTGAGGGCCTTAATTTAAAAATCTGAAAAAATTCTCAAAAATCCGGTGACAAAAATGAAAATTTTTTACCCAAAATTCAATATGTCCAGGATTTCCCTTCCACCTCGGATTTTAGGTTTTCATAAAGAAAACGCAAAAAAAAATAGATGCAGAAATTGATCTATCGTGAAAAATGGCTTGAATATTTTTATCGTTAACCAACCAATTTCCAAAAATAGTTGGTTAATTTCTGCATCTATTTTTTTTTACGTTTTCTTCATAAAAACCTAAAATCGAGGTGGAAGCGAAAGCCTGGACGTAATGAATTTTGGGTCAAAAATTTTCATTTTTGACACCGGATTTTTGAGAATGCTTACAAATTTTTAAATTACGGCCCTCGAGGTTTGAAAAAAATGTTCAAAAAATCATAACCTACTCAAATTTGGTTTTAAAAATCTGAAAAAAATTCTGGATGCTATTTTGAGTTGGAAGAATCATATGAAAAATCGTAAACGAAATCAGCGAGGTCGAGGGTCACACTCAGGTCGACTTGGTATGAAATGCCCCGTATATATATCAATATATATACACACACATATATATCTCTATCTCTGTATTTTTCGTATGTTTTTTCACGAAAAACGGAAAAGAAAAATTATGGTACAAGAAAACTGGTTGGTTGTGCAGTTTTAAAACTAAAAACTATAATACATATCGGCTACCTACATACTAGACTCCTTGGTTGTTATAGACTCATTCGTATTGTCGACGCGTATGAGCGTCGACGAATTTATAACGAGAGTTCGACTCAGAGTAGCGACTCTTTCCATAACGCACGAGGCCGACAAACGTGCTTCGGCGTCGTGATCCCAGCATTCCTCCATCGTGTCGCAAATGGAAAAAAGACCCTGAGATTCGCAAAACAAAAAAAATCAACGATCGAAGGTTTTTTCAAAGGATGAAATTTTTATGAAAAATCTCTTACAGGATGTTTTCGCCACGTTTCCATTATAAGCGGTCTCTCTTTTTTGTGCACCACACTTTCCTGCATATCCTCCAAAGTCGGATGAAGACCAACTTCCTCTTCGAATGGTAGCCTGTACTCGCCAATTGGTCCCTGAACAAAAACAACAAGGATGAGAAATTTTAGTTTTGTCCGTACTAGTTTTGTAGAAAGGGGGGAAAGAAAAATGGAAATTCGAAACTTGCACATCGCTTAAAACATTCGAAATGTACGTTTTTTTGTTTTATCTTTAGATTATCCGTATCAGAGTTGGGCAAAGTACTTGAAAGTACTTCAAGTATCAAGTACAAAGTATCGTAGGTACTTGAAGTGTCAAGTACCGGTGGTACTTGAAGGACGAGGACGAGTACTTAAAGGACAACTACTTGAAAAAAATCAAATACCAAGTATCAAGTACTTTTCAAGTTTTCGGGTACGTCTTGTAAATTCTGGTACTTGAGTCATTCCATGTCAAATCGACCAAGAGTTTGAATCGACCACTTTCAATTTCGATGAAATTTTGTCAGAAGTTTTCGTTATTAACAAATTTTGTAATTTATTAAAAAGTTTTGTAGAAAAAAAATTTTTTTTTTTACAAAACTTCGAAAATGTATATTTTTAAAACAAATAAATACCATCTTGGAAATTTCAGGATGTTTTAACTTTTGAAACAAAACAACACCATCCTGAAACTTTCAGGATCTTTTAAGATCAATCCAAGGTATTGTATAAAAAAGATTTAACCAAAAATTTAATCTTGATCGTAGATTTACACGAATTTTAAATATTCAATGTCATACGATATCACATAAGTTATTATTAATATGAATATTTAATCAGTACTTATTAAAAAATACATTAGTAATTTTTATTCTAGTTATTACTTTTTCCAAAATGAAAACAACATTTCTCCACAAATGATTGATTTTTTTTTTGGTTCTTCAGCAATATCTTTCTCGCTAATTACTAATTCTTGGAAAAAATTAGCAATATTTTATCGTTAATTACTCATTTCTTTGGAAAAATAAGAAATGTTTTGTCACTAATTACTTATTTATTAGAAAAATTAGTAATATTTTTTTGCTAATTACTAATTTTTAGAGAAATTAGTAATATGTTCCCGCTAATTACTAATGTTAAAAAAAATTAGTAATATTTTTTTGCTAATTATTAATTTTTCGAAAAAATTGAATAATCAAAATGGATACATTTTTTTGCCGATCACTGGTTGAATTATCATTTTTTCAGTATTTCGTTGGAATCGAGCGATTTTTATCGAAAAAATGTTAACTCACGTCTTGTACGGTACATCGAGAAGCTAATTCCCAAAGAACGAGACCGCAGGCGTACATGTCAATACGGAGGAACGAGTCTCGCGTGAAATTTATGGCACCCTCGAGGACTTCTGGTGCCATGTATCGTCGAGTTCCAACCTGTCGTTAATTACTCGTGAGATTATGAAATTGTCCAATGGCGAAAAAATAAGCAAAATAAATAAATGGTAAAATAAATGTTTATAAAAACGTTTCAATCAGGGTTGCAAATAATGCATTACTTTTTTTAATGCATTTGCATTTTCATTAACCATTAATGTTTAATGGTTAATGAAAATAATTAAATTAATAATTACCCATTGCAATGTAATGTGTAATGGACAAAACTTTGATTGCAGTTTTGGGAATGGAAAAATATAGATAAATAAATTATTGCAGTTTTGCGTTACATTTTATTGACTTCGAACTTAGATTTTTAGAATTATAATATAGATGCTTTTTGGAATTTAAGGTGAAAATCTAAGTCCTAAGTCAATAAAATGTAATGCAAAATTGCAATAATTTATTCATCTATATTTTTCCATTCCCAAAATTGCAATCAAAGTTTTTTGTCCATTACACATTACATTGCAACGGGTAATGGAAATTTGTTCTATTACACACTACATTGTAATGAGCAGGGCTGCAAATAATGCATTACTTCTTTTAATGCAATTGCATTTTCATTAACCATTAACATTTAATGATTAATAGAAATAATTTTAATGGTTAATGAAAATAATATCCATTAACCATTAAATTTTAATGTTTAATGAAAATAACTTCCATTAGCCATTAAATTTTAATGGTCCATGAAAATAATTTCCATTAACCATTAAATGTTAATTTCATTAGCCATTAAAAAAGTAATGGTTAATGCATTACTTTTTCATTAAAAATTTCGCAACCCTGGTTTTAATGTATAATCGATGTTTACCTGACCGTGCGTGTCACCGCAAGGTTTGCCGGGATGAAATATGAGTGCGAGCCCAAAATCGGCTATGCAAGCACTCATATCCGATTTGAGAAGAACATTTTTCGATTTGAAATCTCGATGGGCAACGGCGGGTTTGTAACCCTCAACCTTGTTGGGCGGGATTTCCTCGTGAAGATGCATCAAGCCGCGTGCCATTGACTCGGCTATACGGCACATTTCCGGCCACGAGACAACGTTCGCTTTCAAAAAATCGCACAGTGATCCTTTCTCGTGATAAGCCGTTATCAGCCAAAATTCCGCTTGAAGATTATCGCCGCGTTTCTCGACACCGATGAAACGCAAAACATCCTGATGATCCATGTGAGCGAGCTTGAATATCTCCTGCTCCGTCTGCCACGATTGTTTGTCCTGTACCGGAAATACCTTCACCGCAACGACGTCGTTTCGCAATTGGGCCTTCCAAACCGCGCCGAAACGTCCTCGTGCCTTTATTTCGAGAAGTTGGATAGGACGAAGTCCAAGATTCGGCGAGGGTTGGGGCAGCGGCAATGGTTCTAACGTGGGAACCTGCTAAAATCGACAATTACTCGTCAGGACAATTACTCATTAACACCCATGAGGGGAGGCTATTTTGTTCACTCTGTCAATTGTGTTTAAAGTTTCAATCAGAGCTGGGCAGTACTTGAAAGTACTCGGTACTTGCAAGTACTTGAAGTACATTACTTGCAAGTACAAAGTACTTAAAAGAGTACTTCAAGTATTGTACTTACATTTTTCAAGTACTTCCTGTACTTTTTAATGTGTCTTGCTGATGGTTGCATGTGCAAAGCCTTTGAATATGGGTCTCTCCATGTCAAATCGACCAATATTTGGAATCGACCCCTTTCAATTTCGATGAAATTTGGTCAGAAGTTTTCTTTTATCATAAAACGAAGTTCTAACCAAGGAAAAAAATTAAATTTTTTTTTCCTGAATTCAAAATTTCACGATTTTTTCAAGTTCATTTTCAAAATATTTCGAAAACTATCATAGTTACGAAAAAATCGTTCTAGGTTCGTCTTAAAGAGTATACTTGGGGCTACGAAAAAAAAATATCCCGAAAAAATTTTTTGAAAAATGATGAATTTGGAGAATTTTGAATTTTTCAAAATCGTGAAAATCCACGATCAACATTAAATTTTTGGTTTGATTTTTTTTATATAACACCTTCTACTGATAGATCCTGAAATTTTCAGAAATATGTTTTTTTGTTTCAAAAATATGAATGTTTGAATTTTGGTAAAACTTTTTTTTTTACCTCTAAGTTAAGTGAAGTTGATCAATCATGTAATTTTGACTGCTCAAAATTACAAAATTACATGATTGCTCGACTTAAAAAAATTCATATTTTTTAAACAAAAAAAAACACCTTTCGGAACATTTCAGGATCTTTTAAAATCAGTACAGTGCTGTTCATTCATGCCTGGAAATCTTTGAAAGAGTCTTGGAAAGAATCTAAAATTCTTTTCAAGATTCTAAGATTCTTTCCAAGATTCTAAGATTCTTCGAAAGATTCTTTCGAAAATTCTTTCAAAGATTCTACAGAAGAATCTTAAAGAGAATCTTGAAACGAATCTTAGAATCTTGGAAAGATTCTTTTCAAGATTCTTTCAAAGATTTGAAGGCATTAATGAACAGCAGTGTACAAGGTATTATATTTAAAAAATTGAACAAAAAATTTGATGTTAATTGTGGATTTTCACGATTTTAAAAAATTCAAAATTCTCCAAATTCATCATTTTTCAAAAAATTTTGCCGGAATGTTTTTTTTCTTCGTAGCCCCGAGTATACTCTTCAAGACAAAACAAACGATTTTTCATAACTATCATAGTTTTCAAGATATTTAGAAACAAATTTTGAAAAATGCTTACATTTTGAATTTTGTATAACTTTTGAAAAAAAAAAATTTAATTTTTTTTCCTTGGTAGAACTTGGTTTTATGATAAAACAAAACTTCTGACCAAATTTCATCGAAATTGAAAGTGGTCGATTCCAACTCTTTGTCGAATTGACATGGAATGACTCAAGTACCAGAATTTACGAGACGTACCAGAAAACTTGAAAAGTACTTGATACTTGGTACTTGATTTTTTCAAGTACTTGTACTTCAAGTACCACTGTCACTTGATACTTTAAGTACCACTGATACTTGATACCTCGAGTATATGGTACTTTGTACTTGATACTTGAAGTACTTTCAAGTACTTTGCCCAACTCTGGTTTCAATGCAATGTCTCGAAAATAGCACAATTTAAAGCACCGTGCTATTTTCGTAGATAAAAATCTTGAAGAAATAAAATTATCACGAATAATCCACTTGCCTCGTTGAAGTATCCCAATTTTCGACGTTTGAAGCACCAATAGAGCGAAGATAAAATCATTAAAAGTAACAGCATCGGAATTGATATGGATAAAATCAGCGTGAGAAGTTGTTGTTCCGGATTCAGCACCGCTTTTGGTTCTGCGATATGAAAACAAAACTACGAAATTAGTCGAAAAGAGAAATTGATTTGGAAATTCCATTGATTTACGATAGGCGGGATAATTGAAATGTTTCTAAAACGAAATAGCTCACGTTCGGTCTGTGGCCGTTCGGTGGGTTGAGGATCCCATGTAAAATTTTTATTGCACAGATTACCGTCGCAGCAGCAGAAGAACAATTTTTTCTTTCTATCCGCGTTCTTCTCGACACAGTGTTTTTTGTCGTAACATTCTTTGCTGTCCAAAAAACAACCCTGAAAAAAGTGAAATGCAGAACCCTGATGAAATTGTTCTCATCCGAGGAATAAATTTGAATGAAACATCAATGACAACCTTCAACTTTATGGTGGATTTTTTGGTAGCACTGTCAAACTGCCACAGAACGTAACAATGATTTCTCTTGTCAGGATCATGGGGTATGCATTCCTCGGTTTCGGAGCATCCCTGCTGCGATTCCGTACACATTGTTTCGTTGTAAAATTCGCAGGACGAAGAGCCTTTGACATCGTGTCCGAATGTCGTTGCTACGAGACATGTAATAAACGTTAAAAAATAAGAATAATCGTATCGATAATTCATTATGAAAAATTATGGCATTCAAAATTGGGGGCATGGATATTAAGATTTGGGTTTGAGTTGTAATAAATTTGGGTGATAATAAATTGGTTTAAAATATAATAAATTTTGCGATTATAGTAGCTTTAATAATTTTGAAAAATCTATGGGCATCAAAATCTTCCGAACCATGTTTTTCCATTGGAAATTTATTCATAAATTGTTTTGTGTATTTCCAAACATTGCAAAGTAGATTTTGAATTCGTGTAATTGCATCAAACAAAATGAGCCCCTGTTGATCAAGATCAAACTAAAATAACACATTTGATTTTACTCAATTATTTTTTCTTCAAAATGTTTTTAAAGAATTTTCCCAATATTTCACTGGCTTTAGGACTCGAGTTAGCTCCGACGACTCTGCTCCGAACAATCATAGCACTTAATAAGTGAATCGCGGTACTTAACTTTTGCATTACTAATTTTAATATTTATGGTTCTCGTGTCAATTTTCTCATTTCAGTCTCTCAACCAGCGACTCGTGAATTCCAATGTCTAGAGCATTTTTGTCGTCTAACATTATACTAGTTTCCATTTTTCAGATTTTTTAAGACTTCACATTGAGTTTAACTCATAAACTCGCCCGATTGAAATAAAACATTTCAACCTCGCGATCGTAACATAAATCACGAACGAGTTTGGAAACATAAAATTCGAACCAACGAAAAAGGATAACCATGAAATTTGACTCGTTATCGAGATCACGCGTTTCCTGAATTAAATTGTAACCGAGCGAGCAAGAAAGAGAGCGCGAGAGAGGAAATAAACTGTTGATAGGCGAGAATAAACGAACGGGAATCACGAATTTGCCCCATTAAAGAGAATCCTCTGTGAAAAAAAAGGTCGAGAAAGACCTCAAACATCGATGTGAGAGATGAAAAAAAGCGGAAAAAAAACGTCAAATTTTTCAAACGTCAAAAAACATGGCTGAAAAAAAAGCTGAAATTCCGGATGATCGAAAGGCCAAAACCAGACGTTTGCGTCGATTGTAAATACAAGAAAAAAAAAAGAGTAACGATTGAGAAGGTCATATTGTAATACATTTCGCCGTAAGATCGAGCTCAGCTTGTTTATTTTCAAATCCATTCTTACCTATCAATCCGACAATGAAGAAAGCGAATATCGCGATAAACCTCGACATCTTGAATTTATCACATTGGCACTATGAATTTTTTCAGTCTATTAGCTATCAAGCAAATTGCAGTAATTCATCCCACCGACACATGTCTCACGAGCACAGCCTTTAGAGCGTCTGTATGCGTTAAACTCTTCCCTCTCTCTATATATATATATATATATCTATATGTATATATATAAACTCGTTCCTCGCGCACAAAACACACAACACTGGCTCTTTTTCCTTGTTTTTTGCACAGGCACGAAGGACTCTGCGCCAGGGCGCGAGTTGAAGAACGTTATTTATTACATCCAAGTTCGTTTTTCCGTTCTCGCAAGTGTAATGCTCGTTTTCCTGAAGAAACGGTGAACGAGGACGAAAAAAAACGACGCGATCTTTTGAGAGAGGAATTCACGCACACCGTTGCAACAACCACTCCCCTCTCTCGTTGCTCGAGAGAGCGGCGCGCACGGCCGAATTAGACGAGAATTTCTCTTCCTGCGAGGATTATATTATGAAACATCGCGGAGAAGGAAGAGCACAGTCGATCACGCGACCCGTGAAGCGAGTTAAAAAAAATATGCCGCGTACGCGAGAACAACGAGTATTACGGAGAAGAGAGATAGATGCACGAGATTTTTTAGCTCCGCGCGCGCATATCGGCGCATACGTCGTTTTAGACGCGAGAGGAAAAAAAGTATATATATGTATCTCTCGATTTAGGGTTCTTTTTTACCGGGAGCATCCGGACGTCGTGGCAACCATGGCGGCGAATCTGAGAGCGGCGATGGCAGATTTGTTTGTGATTTCGAATCCGATTTTTCAGATTTCATTGAGACGAAGCTTTGGATGAAAACACGGCTTTACTGTTCATTGAACGAATTTCCCGTCGTAGTTGCGAATTAAGCAAATCTCGTTTGCACAACGCCAATTGGCATCTCCGGTGCAACGGGATTTTCTACGCGATTGGAGAGTACAGCGATAATTTTTTTTCCCCCAGACACTGAAAGGTGGCGCCATCTGTCGGTATAATCGGGTCTCTGACTGACCGACATGGATAACGACCTTTTCTAAAACCTACCATACCATTGCATGGCAATTCAGGGCCTAGTTGTTGATTCTTTTTTTCGATTTTCAAACTTCTCTATCGCCGTCAGAAATTATGATATCGGGACGAATCTCGCGCCATTGTGTAAGTCGTTAAATACTGTTTTTATTATTCAAAAAAAAGTTTCCATTCAGACGAAGCGAATTATAGTTTTAGGCCCTCGAATGAATGTTTCAACGTTTTCTCAAAACTTGGGAGAATGTAAGATTTTTGTGATTTTCAAACTTGTCCAGCGCCAGAACAAATTAAGGTATCGGGATGAATCTTGCGCCGTTCTCCGAATTTTGCTCTTAAAAAATTTACACGCTGCATATTACTTTACGTTAAGTAATTTTACTTACTTACTGTACTTACCCAATGAACATGTTATATAATATACACTGTAAAAAATGTGATAAAATTTAATATATAAAAGTATATGAAATTTCAATAACAATTGTATACGAAATCGAAATTAATATACATGGTATTGGAAAATTAACAATTTCATCTTAAATTTAATATTTGTATATTAAAATTAAACGAGTAAACATTGAAAATTAATATCCTCGTATATGAAAATGGTTGAAAATGTATATGAAATTTAATATGCATCAAAACTTAATATTTTTTTTATTAAATTTAATACGAACATTTTTTACAGTGTAACACGGAAGTTACATGTAATTTTAGAATGTTATTCTTGTGATATATAACTGGTATATAACGTTTTTACAGTACAATAATGTAAAAAAATTATGTAGCCGTACCGTAACATGCTTGTAACGATGTGAGTGTAACTTTGGCTATGTTCATGTAAAAATAATAGCTCGCAATATTGCCGTAATATAATAATAATAATATTGCAGTAATATAATTTCAATATTTCAGTTGTATAAATGCAATATAACAGATACATTAATGTAACGTTACATTCCAATATTGCAGTTACATAACTGTTACATAACTGTTATATACCGGGTATATAACATGTTATATAATAACAATGTTATATTGCTGAGTAGGAAAGTGTAATTTACATGTAACTTACATGTAACGTCTATGTAATGTTACATGTTACAATCGGTAACATTGCCGTTACATTGCTGCAATATTACCGTGTCCACTGGGTACTTACTTACTTACTTACTTTACTTACTTTACTTACTTTACTTACTTTACTTACTTTACTTACTTTACTTACTTTACTTACTTTACTTACTTTACTTACTTTACTTACTTTACTTACTTTACTTACTTTACTTACTTTACTTACTTTACTTACTTTACTTACTTTACTTACTTTACTTACTTTACTTACTTTACTTACTTTACTTACTTTACTTACTTTACTTACTTTACTTACTTTACTTACTTTACTTACTTTACTTACTTTACTTACTTTACTTACTTTACTTACTTTACTTACTTTACTTACTTTACTTACTTTACTTACTTTACTTACTTTACTTACTTTACTTACTTTACTTACTTTACTTACTTTACTTACTTTACTTACTTTACTTACTTTACTTACTTTACTTACTTTACTTACTTTACTTACTTTACTTACTTTACTTACTTTACTTACTTTACTTACTTTACTTACTTTACTTACTTTACTTACTTTACTTACTTTACTTACTTTACTTACTTTACTTACTTTACTTGCTTTACTTACTTTACTTACTCTTTGCAAATTAATTGGAATTTTTTTTACGTCGCGAATTTGTTGTTAAAAAGTTCTTATCACAAACACATGAGAAATGTCGATATTTTGGGGGCGGCAGGATGAATTTTTCTCCTGTTATGTTCCTATAGCAACCTGCGAAACGTGTTTATAAAATGAAATCCATCCTCGAGGATCCGCCAGTTGTCAGATGAGGCAGAGATTTGACCAGAGCGTCAATCAACTTTGAGAGATTGAAAATTCGATTTGATAAAATCTACACGCACAAATATACGTGCATTTATATATACATACATATATAGAGCATTAAAATTGATTATTAAAAATGTCTTCGAGGACGAGCCAACAGTGTCAAATGTGCAACAAGGGAATGCAACCGTACAACATACCATCGGGACAAATGACAAAAACTGACACGTATACTTTCGTCAAGAGTCCAAGAGCGATACTTCACATACAAAAAAAGTATCGAAATCCACCGCTGTGAGTATGCGATATTTTTGTCGAGAAAATTCGTCAAATTTATTGCTAATTAAATCCAACCGAATTCGACATAATTGCAGATCAACAATCATACTCCACTATTCCATTGTTAAATGAATAATGGTAGTTAATTGATTTTTGTAATTTTTTGCATTACTGACAAAGTAGGCATTAAATCATGATACTGAAGTTTGCATCGTTTCAATGCAACAGGAATAGTTTTTCTTTAATAAAATAAATTCTACCTGGGAAATTTTCAAGGTAAAAAATCGTTAACATTTTTTGGGGTCTTTATCAAGGACTTGGGATTTTGAATGTAATAGCAAAATGTAAATATCGCTAAAAATGAATTGACAAAAATGATTTTTGTTGCATGCAACGACGCAAACTTCAACTTCACACTGAGAAAAAAAAATGGTTGAATATGCAAAATCGTTTAGTTGTACAATCCAAATTTTGGTTGCCTGAACAATATTTTGTTCAACCGAAGCGCGGAATTATTCAAGAAACTAATTATTTAGTTAGACCAAATAAATATTTAGTTGCCCGTATTCAACTAACGATTTTGCATATTCAACCATTTTTTTTCTCAATGCATGCATAATAATCAGTATCAATAATTATAGTCTCGCTGTAGCGACGAAGTAAGGTGATAATCTGTGTTTAGTACAAATGATAGATCGACAATGTTCTTTACACGCAAAAATTATGATAATTGAATGAAAAAATTTGCACGAATTGGAACAACGTGATATATACGCCCTTATCGATCGGTGGAAAATATTATACGTCGGGAATGGTGGTAAAACGAGAAACGTGTATATTAGGGTGATTCATTTCAGGGCAACTATTTTTTTTTCCCCATCGTGCCCGAAAACCTTCAGTTGGTACCCAAAAACGAAGTTTCGTGAAAGGGGGGTGCTGTCAAAAAATATTTAGAGGTCGCAAATCAAAATTGAAGGTTTCTCATTCGATAAACATTGAACAAAAAAAAATCTCATTATCAGTGTTACCATTCCGCGAATTTTAATACCGCGATATTTTCCAAGCGGGTTCTTATAGGAAATATGATACTCTACAGTAAAGTTCCTTGAGCCATGTCCGTAAATTCAACTGTTTCGGCGGTATCATTATTTCAAGTGAATAGTGCACCCAGAAAAAAGATCTAGTACATTTAACTAAATCCTAGTCAAGCCAAATAAATTTTTTTAGTTGTAGGTCGGCCTAATACAACTCTATTCATGTCAACAAACATTTTTTTTTATTGACCTAGAAAATATATTGCGATTTAATAAATTTTTATTTAATATTAATAAATATTATTTCAAACTGAACAAATATGTATTTAAATGTAATAATTTTTTTTTAAATATTTACACAATATATATTTTAAAACATTTCAATCTTTGAACGTATAGCTACACATATGAAGTCTACAATTTTGTAAAGCTTCGTATTTTCTTTAATAGAAGGGAAAAGAAAAAAGACCCTTTTTTTTGGAAATCCTTTTCGGGGATTCGACCATTTTGCGTTTTGCCGCAATGTTCAATGTATTAATATTCATACAGAAAAATAAGGATATCAACCATAGACGAGCTTGGAAAGGATATAGGCGTCGAGAGGCAGGTTCGCTTGTGCGAGAGGTAGCCACCTGGTGGATTTTTGGGGTACTGACAAATCTGCAGATATGATCGGATGAGATTACGGGTGAATAGGTATTTAGTAACAGCGAATAGAATTTTTCTTCAACGCCTGTTTCTCGATGACAGGGAATTCAAATAAATAAATATAGTGGAAGTAAATATCGCACAAAATTGGATGAAAAGAAAATTTTCTTTAAAGTAACTAAAAAAATAATCAAATAAACGATTATTGTACCCACGACTGGATCTTTTTTCTGGGTGAACTTTATTGTAGAGGATCATATTTCCTATGAGAACTCACTTGGAAAATATCGTGATATCAAAATTCGCGGAATGGTAACACTAATAATGAGAAACAAATTTTTTTCAATGTTAATCAAATGGGAAACCTTCAATTTTGATTCGCGACCTCTAAACATTTTTTGACAACACCCCCCTTTCACGAAACTTCGTTTTTAGGTACCAACTAAAGGTTTTTGGGCACGATGGCTAAAAAAAAAAAGTTGCCCTGAAACGAATCACCCTAGTGTATGTACTGGAGAGATGTAGTTGGTGGGGTAGATTATACATACAAACTGCCATTACCGGACACACTGAACCCTCCTCCCCGGTGAAGGATGGCAAAGAGCAGACGGAGGGAATGACCGCAGCAGCGAGATATTATCAGCCCCGCACCTTCGTAGATACACGCTACGATTTACGGCAGGAGGAAAAAAACGTACGAAAAGTATGTTACAGGGACACGAGAGGAGCTAGACTCCGCACCCAGAAAAAAGATCTAGTACATTTAACTAAATCCTAGTCAAGCCAAATAAATTTTTTTAGTTGTAGACAGGCCTAATACAACTCTATTCATGTCAACGAAATGTTTTTTTTTGAATGACCTACTAGAAAAATATATTGCGATCTAATAAATTTTTATTTAATATTAATAAATATTATTTCAAACTGAACAAATATATATTTGAATGAAATAATTTTTGTTTTAAATATTTACACAATATAGATTTTTAAACATTTCAATCTTTGAATGTATAGCTACACATATGAAGTCTACAATTTCTTTGAGCTTCGTCTTTTCTTTAACAGAAGGGAAAAGAAAAAAGACCCTTTTTATGGGAATCCTTTTTGGGGATTCGACCATCTTGCGTTTTGCCGCAATGTTCAATGTATTAGATATCCATACTGAAAAATAAGGATATCAAACATAGACGAGCTTGGAAAGGATATAGGCGTCGAGAGGCAGGTTCGCTTGTGCGAGAGGTAGCCACCTGGCGGATTTTTGGGGTACTGACAAATCTACAGATATGATCGGATGAGATTACGGGTGGATAGGTATTTAGTAACAACGAATAGAATTTTTCTTCAACGCCGGTTTCTCGATGACGGGGAATTCAAATAAATAAATATAGTGGAAGTAAATATCGCCCAAAATTGGATGGAAAGAAAATTTTCTTTAAAGTAACTAAAAAATAATCAAATAAACGATTATAGTACCTACGATTAGATCTTTTTTCTGGGTGCGATAATGCGCGTACGCGATAGAGCCGATAACGATTTTTCCAAAATTGTATAGTCCAGGAGAATCGCGTTTCGAGCACTTGAATGCCTCGAGTCAACTCCGTTCTATTTGGTAATCAGGTATTTCAGGTTTTCAGGTCTTTATAATGGAGTTACAGCACTTTTTGAATTTTTGACCCATTTTTCAAAAATTCAAAAAGTGGTCTGTAATTCCATAATAAGGACCCGAAAAAATATAAAGTCGCCATTACCAAATTTCCTGTTTTCTAAATTATTTTTACAATTTGTTTTTAGATTTGGACTCTATTTTGAAAATAACTGTTTTTCGCCTTTTTGACCCTCTTCTTTTTTTTTTAAATACATTTTTACGATTAGATTAATAAAGGGGAAAGTCTGAGCTTCAATTTCCTTTTTTTTTTTAACTTTGAGCGATTTTTTTCCCAAAGTTATTCGGTTTTTTTTTTTAAAGAGGAAGTTTGAAAAATCCCGTATAACACGAAAACAAAGAGACTTCGTGAAAAACTTCAAGAAAGCAAAAAGTTGCGTCTATTTTCATTGAGTTCAGACGAATTTTTCAGATTTTTTTTCCAATATTTTTTTTTCTGAATCGGAGCTCGGATCATTCAATTACCATAACTTGAGAACTATGGGATTATCGATAAAATGGTAAGAGGGGTAAGTATTTTATTTTATCATTTTCAACACATTGGAATTTTTTCACATTTTTTTCCAAATTTTTTTTTCTCCTATTTTCCGGTCGGAATTTTTTTTTCTCCCCGACTCAAGATATATATTTCACATATATTATGCATATATGAAAAGATATTGTATATATATTTCAGATATATATTAGATATGAATTTAATATAAAAAAGATATATAAATATGTATGTCAGATCTGTATGTGATATTAGGGCGATTTTTTTCGACTTTTTTAAATTTCTTTCACTCCCCAACCGAAATTTTGTTGCATATGTCTGAAAGAAAATTCCCTAAAAGTTACAGCCTTTAATATTAATATTAAGTACTTTCCCTTCGCGTGATGAGTTTTTTCATCTAAAATACACGTAAATCAAAAACTTTTTTCTTTAAAATTTTACCACTCCGCGGTTTTTTATGCTGTCGCATTGATTTTGATCGCATTTTACGCAGAATTGAACGATTTTCGAAAGTGTCTTCAACAGCGTAAGTGTAACTTACACCGGTGAGATGGTACGAAGTCACTAAAGTTGATTTTTACCTACAATTCTCGTTTTTTCGCTGTTATCTCCGAAATGATTAACTTTATCGAAAAAAATGTTAAGGAAAATTTGTCTGGAAATTTAATTTCCTACAAAAAAGGTCCTTTAAACCTAATTGCTAAAATCAATATTTCTTGAGCATTGAACCTTAACTTATTTGTGATATGAAATTTTTTATGGATTATCGAATCAAAAGATTCAAATTGTTGATATTCCATGTCATATCACCACTCGTGATATGATATGTGATATGGTGATATGATATGGAATATCAACAATTTAAAACTTGGTTCGAAAAACTATACAAATTTTATACCATAAATAAGTTAAGGTTCAATATCTCAAGAAATATTAATTTTAGCAGTTAGGTCTAAAAGACCTTTTTTGTAGGAAATTAAATTTGCAATAAAATTTCTCTTTAAGATTTTTCGGTTAACTCAATCATTTTGGAGATAACAGCAAAAAATCGAGAATTTTGGGTAAAAATCAACTTTACGGACCCGTACCATATCACCAGTGTAAGTTACACTTGCGCTGTTCAGGACACTTTCAAAGATCGTTCGATTCTACGTAAATTGCGACCAAAATCAATGTGATAGCATAAAAAAACGCGGAGTGGTAAAATTTTGAAGGAAAAAGTTTTTCATTTACGTGTATTTTAGGTGAAAAACCTTATCACGCGAAGGGAAAGTACTTAATATTAATATTAAGGGCTGTAACTTTCAGGGAATTTTCTTTCAGACATATGCAACAAAATTTCGGGTGGGGAGTGAAAGAAACAAAATAAGTCGAAAAAAAATCGCCCTAATGTGATATATATTGCATATACAAATATATTGCATATATAAATAACTTATTACACATCCATGTTAATGCATTCAAAGTATATTTGTTTATATATCTTTTACATAATGTTCATATATAATGCGGCACAAAAATAGTTATTTCTCATATATTTGTGATGCATGATTCGTCCTTGGCATACATGAATTATATAACCTTCATACATATATCATTAGGGCGATTTTTTTTTTTTTACTTTTTTTATTTTTTTCACTCCCCACCTAAAATGTTGTTGCATATGTCTGAAAGAAACTACCCTGAAAGTTGCAGCCCTTAATATTAATATTAAGTACTCGCCCTTCGCGTGAAAAGATTTCCCATCTAAAATACACGTAAATAAAAAACTTTTTTCTTCAAATTGCTATAACTCCGCGGCATTTTATGCTATCATATTGTCCTTGGTCGCAATTTACGCAGAATTGAACGTTCTTCAAAAGTGTCCTGAGCAGCATAAGTGTAATTTACACTGGTGAGATGGTACGAGTCACTAAAGTTGATTTTGACCCACACTTCCCGTTTTTTTGCTGTTATTTTTGAAATGATCAGCGTTATCGAAAAATTGCAAAGGAAAGTTTTGTTGGAAATTTAATTTCCTACAGAAAAGGTCCTTTAGACCTACTTGCGAAAATTGATATTTCTTGAGATATTGGACCTTAACTTGGTTTTGGTATACAATTTTTATGGTTTATTCAACCAAAAGTTTCAATTTTTTGATATTCTATATCATATCACCATATCACATATCATATCACCAGTGGCGAAATGATATGGAATATCAAAAATTAAGAACTTTTGGTTCGATAAACCGTAAAAATTTTATACCGCAAATGAATTAAGGTTCAATATCTCAAGAAATATCAATTTTCTCAAGTAGGTCTAAAGGACCTTTCTTGTAGGAAATTAAATTTCCAACAAAACTTTCTTTTGCAATTTTTCGATAACGCTGATCATTTTAAAAATAACAGCAAAAAAACGAAAAGTGTGGGTCAAAATCAACTTTAGTGACTCGCACCATCTCACCAGTGTAAATTACACTTATGCTGCTCAGGACACTTTTGAAAAACTTTCAATTCTGCGTAAATTGCGACCAAGGACAATATGATACCATAAAATGCCGCGGAGTTATAGCAATTTGAAGAAAAAAGTTTTTTATTTACGTGTATTTTAGATGGGAAATCTTTTCACGCAAAGGCCGAGTACTTAATATTAATATTAAGGGCTGCAACTTTCAGGGTAGTTTCTTTTAGACATATGCAACAGCATTTTGGGTGGGGAGGGATGAAAATTAAAAAAAGTCGAAAAAAAAATCGCCCTAATATATCATACATAGAAACTATAATTTTGAATATATATATGTACTTTTTTCCCGTGTGGGACAGCGCAGTGAAACTCAAAAATTGATTTTTGAGAGAACCACTGCACCTTAAGGGTTGCAAATAGCGTCAAAAATTTCTTCATAGTTGTCGGTTTATATTTTATATTTATATTTTATATTTATATTTTATATTTATATTTTATATTTTATATTTATATTTTATATTTATATTTTATATTTATATTTTATATTTATATTTTATATTTATATTTTATATTTATATTTTATATTTATATTTTATATTTATATTTTATATTTATATTTTATATTTATATTTTATATTTATATTTTATATTTATATTTTATATTTATATTTTATATTTATATTTTATATTTATATTTTATATTTACATTTTATATTTATGTTCGAAAATCAGCGTTTTGACATTAATGATAGCCCCACATTATTGTCAATTACCAAGTTACAAAAATGTAGAAATTCCACGTGAATCGATTTTCGTATTCCGCGAAATGCTTATTTTTCATCATACCACGTTTTACAACGTCAATATTTTCAAGAAAATAAACAGCCACTCGACGTGGAGTGTAGAAAAAAAATTATTGTCGCCACTCTCATCGACAGGACTCTTTTGCTTTACAACATAAAACACACCGCGTAATTTTGCATGCTTATTACAGTTTATTTTTTCGACGGAAAAAAATAAAGAAAATAATTCTCGACGAAAGTGTAAAGATAAAAGTTTACAAGCAGTTTGCATGTATATCGAATCGATTTTATTTCTGCAAACAGACCTCTCCCTCTCTCTCTCAATAACTCTCCGTAGAGTTAATGATTTTTTTTTCTTTCTTTATAAAGTCCCGCCTAGCGCGATTGTAATCTGCGAACTTTGCGCGACACGCGTATAATTTCGTATGGACGTTTGAAGGTGATCGACGATGGACGAAAGTCCGAGTTAAGGCTCGATAACCTTGACGCTAAGGGTTGCCAAGGGTTGCTCGCGGCCCTTGCGGCAAATTCTCGATAATGTACGGGGCCAAGATATACAACGCGGGACCTTAGACACGAAACGCGTTGACGTAATACCAGGAGAGAAGAAACACTTTGGGTAGAAAATGTAGAGTCACGATAAATTTCCTTATTCCGCGACTTTGGAATTTTTTCAAACAATTTTTTTTTTCCCTCGAGATCTTGCGCAATTACTCGCGTATTCTACAAAATTGTAAAAATTAGAGCGAACAACATTAACCAACACAAGGAAACACACTAAGAAAACAATTTACCAGGATTTGTTAACTGTTAACAAATGTAAAGTTCAATATGGCGAAATCAATTATTTTTTAACAGTTAATTAATTATTTTGACACAAATATTTCTCAACGACTAACGAATTTTGCAACAGTTAAGGAATATTTAAGTAAAAGTGCCAACTAAATATGGTCATCCCAAATCGGTCAATTTGAAAAACTTTTTTTTTCTCCAATTTTTTAATATTTTTTAGTACCCATCAATTTAGACCCTTCCTGTTAAATTTTGAGATTTTTTCGATTACCCGTTCAGAAGATTTTTAAATTTAAAAAAAACCACTCTTTTTTCGGTTTTTTGGTCCTAACTTCTTTAATAAAGGTCCAAATTAAGTGTATTTTTTCAAAATTTTGGTTTTTTAATGGCCTTTTCAGAAAAAAAAAATATTCGACGTGTTTTTGAATACGTTTTTTGAGTTTTACACTTTGAATCGTGTTTTCAAAAGTAAGTGCATATTTTGATTTTTTTTAAAATTTTTTTATTTTAAACTTATATTTATTCAACAACTTTTAAGACTAGTCCGGTCGTGGGCCCTCCATAATTACAATTTTATTCGAATTTTGAAAATGAAAAAAAAAAATTTCTGTAAATTATTATGAATACCAATTTTTGTTACTGTATAATATTTTGTTAATCATTTTGAATTAATTTTTACACTTTTTTATTGTCAACAGATTTTTTAAATTAATAATTAATAATTAATCGATGAGCAAATAATTACAGTTCAATAATTGAACTCAAATAGTCTACCGAATATTGCTGTCAAATTTTCACCCGAGAAACATTATTTAGATGCAAAAGAAAGATTTTATCACAGGGACACAAAAATTTCATTCAATTATTCCAATGAGCAATGAAAACGTATTGGCAAAGGAATATTCTGATTAAAGAAATAATCGTATATATAAGATTTCCAAAAGAATACGCGAATAAATAAAGCTGTTGTTATTATTGTTCATAACCAGACTTAACGATTAATTATTAATTTTAAGAACCTGTTAACAATTTAAAAAAAACTGTCAAAATAAATGCTAAATAATGAAAAGTAACAAAAATTGATATTCTTAATAATTTACAGAATTTATTTATTTATTTTATTTTCAAAAATCGAAAAAAATAGTAATTATGGAGGGCCCACGACTGGACTAATCTTAAAAGTAGTTGAATAAATAGAAATTTTAAATAAAAGAATAAAAATATGCATTCACTTTTGAAAACACGATTTAAAGTTTAAAACTCAAAAAACTTATTCAAAAACACGTCGAGTAGGTTTTTTTGTATTTTTGTCTGAAAACCCCATAGAAAAAAAAAATTGAAAAAAAAACTTAATTTGGACCATTATTAAAGAAGTTATGACCAAAAAACCGAAAGAAGAGCGGTTTTTATAAAATTCAATATCTCGTGAGGTAATCGAAAAAATCTCAAAATTTAACAGAAAGGGTTTTTTGAAGGGTACTAAAGAATATTAAAAAATTGAGGAGTTTTTCAAACTTTCCGATTTGAGATGGAAAGCCCCATATGATTCTTAACTACAAAAACTGTTTTCTCAGTGCATTTTTTTCGAAATATCGTTGCTTTTGGAGCATTTCGGTACTCCGAAATTTCGAAAAAAAATTTCGTCGCGAAAAGGTGTCCCGTATGAAGGAGCAAAAGGATAGACTGAAAAAAGTGTCCCAACTGTCCTGGAATTACTCTATGTATATGGGAAAAAATTAATAGTGAGAGGGAAAGAGAGAGAAAAGTCTCTCCCTTGGCCGGTTGCGAACGGCGGCGGCGGTGGTCATCGAATTTTAAGGGCATGCGCCCGAGTGAGGGCACACATACGTGCTTCTTGGTCAGCTTGTATCGCGTGAACGTCACTCGAAATATCCAAGCTCGATATGCAAACGTCCGAACGTGTGCGCGAGCTCGCAGTTCATGTCGAGCCACCGGACAATGTCCAGCTTTTTTCTCACCAGAGTCCCTCGAACAACCCCTCGAATTCATCGGGAACGAGAGAGACAAAGATAGAGAAAGAGAGAAAAAAAGCTCATTTGTGTCGCGAGTCTCATCGTGAAACTTCCGGTTCGGGAAACAAAAGTCTCACCATGTCCATCGTTGTGTCAATTGTTAAATAAATATCATTGAGAAATATGATAATTCAAATTGGAAGTTTGGAAGACACAATTTTGTACATTTCATTTTACGATATCAATTTTCAAGCACAAAGTTGGGTAGGAAAAAAAGTTTAGGTTCGGTAGAAAATGGGAAAGAAATTAAGAATCTGATAAACCGAAAGTCGGAGTGAGTAACCGTAAACTTTTGTCGAAATAAAAAAACGTAAAAAATCATATCCAATTTTCAAGATGAATAAAATTTCGTGACGGCTTAAAAAAAATTTATCATTGGCAAAACATTAAACTGAATTGTGACGATTTTCGAAGGTCTAAGATCTTAGGGGGCGTTCATTAATCACGTGATGCATTTTTAATCCATTTTAGACCCCCCCCCTCCTTCTCCGTGATCATCCATGAGGTTTTGTTGAACTCCTCCCCCCCCCTGCCGTTGTCACGTGATTTTTTTTTTACCAATGGCAATAGTGATAAATATATTTTCGAAAAATTAAAATTCGATAGTTATAGATATTGCAATTAGTAACGTGATCCGGATACAAACAATTTTATTTTAAGAACGAAATAACTTTCATAGAATCTATATGGAGTATTCCATTTCAAATCGACCACTTTTAAATCCGACCCCTTTCGATTTGGCTGAAATTTTGTTTTCCTTTTCTACCCAATGAAAAACATTTTTCAGGAAATTTGCAAATTTTCTTATCCAATCCAAAAAAAAAAAGCTTTTGTTTTTAAATGACTATAACTTCTTCAGAAATTGACTAATTGGGACATTTTTTTGTTGAATTTTTTCATTTTTAAATATACTTTCAGAAAAAAAAATACAAAAAAATGTTAAGATATTAAAACCTATGAAATTTTTCATTCTTTCGAGAAAAATCATCTTTTTATCGAAGTTCGCCATTTTTATTATTTTTTTCACTCAAAAAATACTTTGATCAATTCCGGAAAAAATGCCGCCCAACTTGGAGTGGCTCGACTTTTTCTTCTATTTTTTTTCACTTAAAAAAAAATCGGCGATTACCACTTTCAATTTTTTATTTCTTCTCAATTTTTTAAATTCCGAAGTCTTTCATGAATCCTCAAAAATTTTCAGAGTGGTACTTTGTGAAATAAGCGCAATTGAGAATTTTTTTTTTTTCAATCGTTAGAAAAAAATAAAACGAAATGTCGACCTACTCCACGTTGGGCAGCATTTTTTCCGGAATTGATCAAAGTATTTTTTGAATGAAAAAAAAGGCGAACTCCGATAAAAAGATGATTTTTCTCAAAAAAAAAGTGAAAAATGTCTTGGATTTA
This sequence comes from Alloplasta piceator, assembly GCA_946863875.1. Taxonomy (NCBI): domain Eukaryota; kingdom Metazoa; phylum Arthropoda; class Insecta; order Hymenoptera; family Ichneumonidae; genus Alloplasta; species Alloplasta piceator. Next base: position 2,302,171 of record OX333072.1, read on the forward strand.
AATATCTTAAATTTTTTTTTGTATTTTTTTTTTGGAAAGTATATTTAAAAACGAAAATTTTCAAAAAAATAACGTCCCAATTAGTCAATTTTTGAAGTAGTTATGGTCATTTAAAAAATAAAAGCTTTTTCTTTTGGGTTGGATAAGAAAATTTGAAAATTTCCTGAAAAATGTTTTTAATTGGGTAGAAAAGGAAAACAAAATTTCAGCCAAATCGAAAGGGGTTGGTGTTAAAAATGGTCGATTTGACATGGAATGCCCCCTATAATATATTCTATTTTATCAACAATTAGTAAGAATAAATATGATGCTGAAATTCGCATCGCTTAAATGCAACAAAAATAATTAATTTTTCAATCTAATTCACACTTCCTAACAATTTTCACCGTGAAAAATCGTTAAATCCATTAACGATTAATTCATCGCTTGTCGGTAAGTTAAAAAAAAATCCCAAATATGCTAAGTTTTATGAAAAAAGCACCAAAAAAACACGTGATATTGCCCGAGACCCCCCGCCCCCCCCCCCCATGTGATCAATCGTGATATTTTCAAGTACCCCCCCCCCCTCCCCCCTCGCGGATCGTGAGTCTCACGTGATTAATGGACGCCCTCTTAAACATCGAACTCGATACAGGATAAAAAAAAGATCTTGAAAAAATCGAAGAAAAAAATATGAATATTTGAAAAAATTAAATTCAAGACTTTGGCCAAAATAAAAATCACCCGGGATGAAAAAGAGTGTTCGATTTCGTTGTCCGACCGCGAACGAATCTCTTCTACTTTTTCACTTTCCCTGAAAGTGACCGGCGCTTTGGTCAGCCGGTCGATGAATGATGATCGCGGCATACACACATGTATGGCGTGTAAGAGTACACGAGGCGCTCGTTTAACGACGGAGAGTTATTCGTGACGACGATCGTGTGCAGAACAAGACCAATGAACCATTAATAATTTCTCGCATCGCCATTACGATAAAAAGAGGCAAGAGAAAAGCAAAATAACACAGAGGAAAAACCATCGAGTTATAAAAAGAAGTCGTAATCGTGCTCGCACGCGACAAACAACATTTCAAAGATAGAAGACGATCTCAACGATTCTGCAAAGTTCGGAATAAAATATTTGCCTGCACAATAGACTGATTAAAAAAAAAGCGAATATTTTTTTTGTTTTTCGAAGTAACACATTACATACTTTCGGGAAGGTGAAAAAAGATGCCTGTTAAAATTAGAGCTCTTAATAAAAATATTTAGCGGTGGCGCATCGCATATCTTGATTTCCTATTTAAATAACACAGGAAAAAAAAATTCAAACGATGCACATCTCGGACTCAAGTCAACGTATCGAAATGAACGACACATATTCTTGTAGAGAATCGAACGCTCTACAAAAAAAATCTCTTATGATTTTTCGATAAACTCACTCCTTCAAAAGTTATTCAAAGTTAAAGTTAAATTTAAAGTAAAATGCACTTTTTTTTTTTAGTTTCCGGCAAAATATTAAAACTTATTACTAAATATCGTAAAATCTTTTTGAAAATTCTATAATTTGTGATTTTCCATGAGTAATGGAGTCAGGCAACAATTTTCAATAAAGAAATACTATTTAATATTAGAAAAATTAGATCTCACATATACATTTCTTTTAACCTTACTTTTTGAAAATACATTTTTCATTTAAAGTGAAAAACTTGTTGTAAAAAAACTGATTACTATTTCAAGATTCTTTGTTACAATCCGGAAATCCGGTTGTTGTGTTCTTCTATTAATGCAATACCACGTTCTGCTACGTCATTTATTACTGTAAGATCCTTAAAAAATTCCAAATTTTTTTTATAACTTTCATTGTTGGGCCACAGTGTTACATCGACTTCGAGATTATCATACGATAATTCAAACGTTTCGAAGAGCGTTAGTGTTTTTTTCGAAAAAAAATTCACTCAGATTTTTTTCTAAGAACGATCCCAATTCTATTCCTTCGGTAATACATCACTTTGTTGTAATAATTGTACTCCCTTGATTTTGAATAGCTTCGCACATTTTTCTTCTATAGTTTCCTCAGAAACGTTCTTGTCGAATAATGCTAGCGCTGCTAACTCTTCGTTTAAATACAACAAGTGATCACCCATTTTTTAAAATGCTTTTTGTGAGACTGATAAATTAATCGTTTTGTAAAAATAGTACATTACATCACGAGGACGTAAAAACATTTTCTGACGAGTGTGAGTTTGCACGACGAGCCGACGGCGAGTCCTGCAATCACACGAGTCAGAAAATGTTTTTACGCCGAGTGATGTACGATATTTTACATCACGAGGTGCAATATGGACATTTTCACGTCCGCTTGCGGACGTAAAAGCGTTCATTATTGTACTGAGTGATATAAAGTAGCTTTTTTAACGATTGCAAAGCATTATTTGGTGCGTGGATTGCTGAAAGAGATGTAAACCATATTTTTATATGAATTAAGGTGATATTTATCAATGAGTTTTAACATTTGCCGGAAACTAAAAAAAAAGTGAAATTTACTCTAAATTTAACTTTAACCTTGAATAACTTTTGAAGAAGTGAGTTTATCGAAAAATCATAAGAGATCTTTTTTGTAGAGCGTTCGATTTTCTACAAGAATATGTATCCTTCATTTCGGTACATTGACTTGAGGTCGAGATATAAAATGTCATCGTTTGAAATTGTTTTTTCCTGTGTTATTTAAATGGGAAATCAAGATATGCGATGCGCCACCGCTAAATATTTTTATTAAGAGCTCTAATTTTAACAGGCATCTTTTTTCACCTTCCCGAAACTATGCAATGTGTTACTTCGAAAAACAAAAAAATATTCGCTTTTTTTTAATCAGTCTACTGCACAATCGTCACCAAGAAATTACGAGAAAAAAAAGCGAATCTTACCTTTATAATATTCTATCGTAGAATACAAATTTATCAACGGTCAATCTTTGAACATTGCGATAAAATAAAAGGCTCTGTGACAGCCGTTAAAAAAAAATCGTTTTGTCACGCGAGTCTTTTATCGCGAGCAGAGTCACGCCAGGATGAAAAATTGAAGGAAAAAAATTACGCTCTTTTCGTGATGAACGGCAGTTTTCTGGTGAATCGACCCTCGAAATCTGGCGAAATTGAGGGCATTGAAAACTTTTTCCCTATAACTAAATCGGCAAAGTTTTCCGGCTCTGGAGAAACTTTGTTTTCATATCTCAATCAAGATTTTCCCCTTCATCAATTTGAGCCCAGATCGAGCACTTTCGATTCGAACAAAACATAAGGAAAAACTAAAAATGCCCGCTGGAATTTCAAATCCTGCTCCTGCACCAACCGCCGACACGGATTCCCACAATTACGAGATCGGCAAGAATCCTCCGGCGTTTACGATTCTGCAGAGGGACACTCTCGCCATGACACTGCCACTCTTGCACATGACTCACGTGAACGGCGAAACGATCGTTAAAGATCGCGAGTGTGGTGAAAAAATCGGCAGATCACCGTCAAAGTCAACGAGCGACGATTTTAAACAGCGCCGTCGAATAAGTCGATCCAACGATCACTTGATCCTCGCGAATCTCCAGAATCATCGAGCGAATCCGATTGAAAAGAAACGACGGACCAAGAGTCACGACAATCTCGACGATGAGATCGAGAAAAAATCTCGATCGATGGATCGCGGCGTCGTTGGCGAAAATAATATCGCCAATCGTCCTGAGGCGATGACACTTTCGACCGAGGATTTCAATCATGTTTTGAACGCTAAATTACGGAAAATACAGGATCGCGATGACGGACAAACGGCCGATCGTCGGGCTCCTCGAAAGATCGGTAATTGTGGAAAAAAGCCATTTATAACGACGGTCAAGAGCGGCGAATTTTTGATGCCACCGCCGGAAGTCGCTGCGCTGCTCGGTATGTCCCCAAATGGCAGTTGGATCGGTATCGCCGATCACAATAACGAGAACGGTGATGACGATATTGACTCGTTTCCACGATCGAAATTTCGCCCTTTGGCGTCGATCGGACGAAGACCGGAAGTGCGTCACAGCAGCCATAATTCACGCTGTCCAGCGGCGTTAAAGGCCACCGTCGATTTTGCTGCCAATCTGGTCAACTTGCGAAATAACATCAATAATAACAATAATAATAATAATAATAATAATATCAACAATAATAATAATAATAATAATAATAATAATAATAATGGTGTTGATAATTCGCACGGGATCTTGTGTCCGAATATTAATCGAGCTCGCAGGTCCAAGAGATTCGCGAATGGGGAAACGTAAGTTCAACGATTGAGCGATCCGTCGCTCGTTTAGAGCGGATCACTCAACGGGATTATTTAGCAGATAAGATAGATTTTTGGGCACTTGTCGAGGAAAAAAACTGACATTGTCAATGTAAAATAATGAGAAAGAGCGAGAATGAATAATAATGAATAATTGCAGCTTGTACATTTTCCAACTGGAGAAAATGTACAATATGTGGGGATGTTCGATTCTTTGGAAAGAATCGATTCTCTAACAGAGTTGGGCAAAGTACTTGAAAGTATTTCAAGTATCAAGTACAAAGTACCGTAGGTACTTGAAGTACAAAGTACTTGTTACTTGAAAAAATCAAGTACCAAGTATATCAAGTACTTATCAAGTTTTCGGGTACGTCTCGTAAATTCTGGTACTTGGGTAATTCCATGTCAAATCGACCAAGAGTTGGAATCGACCACTTTCAATTTCAATGAAATTTCATCAGAAGTTTTCGTTATTAACGAATTTTGTAAAAAAAAAATTTTTTTTTACGTAAATTCGAAAATTTATATTTTTAAAACAAAAACACCATCCTGAAGCTTTTTAGGATCTTTTAAGATCGATCCAAGGTATTGCATGAAAAAAATTTAACCAAAAATTTAATGTTGATCGTAGATTTACACGAATTATAAAAATTTAAAAATTAATATTTTTTTAAAAACAAAAACCACCTCTCTGAAAGTTTTAGGATCTTTTAAAATTAGTGCAAGGTATTATATAAACAAGATTGAATCAAAATTTTAATGGGCAATTTGGATTATTACGATTTTTGAATATTCAAAATTCTCCAAATTCATCATTTTTCAAAATTTTTTTTCGGAATATCTTTTTTTTCGTAGCCCCAAGTATACTTTCTAAGACGAACCCAGAACGATTTTTTTCGTAACTATAATAGTTTTCGAAATATTTAAAAAATAAACTTGAAAAAATGGTGAAATTTTGAATTTTCAAAAAAAAAAAAATTTTTTCCTTTACTAGAACTTATTTTTATTAAAAAAAAAAAACTTCTGACCAAATTTCATCGAAATTGAAAGGGGTCGATTCCAAATATTGGTCGATTTGACATGGAATGACCCATATTCAAAGGCTTTGCACATGCAACCATCAGCAAGACAGATTCAAAAGTACTTGATACTTGTACTTGAAAAAAGTACTTCAAGTACAAAAAAGTACTTGAAATTTTCAAGTACAGTACTTCAAGTACAGGAAGTACTTGAAAAATGTAAGTACAATATTTGAAGTACTTTTTAAGTACTTTGTACTTGCAAGTACTGTCCTTCAAGTACTTACAATACCGAGTACTTTCAAGTACTGCCCAGCTCTGTTCTCTAATAGATTCTGAATCGAATCAAGAAAATCGATTTGCATGAAAAATCGAATCCAAAGAATCGATTTTTAAAAATCGTAAATAAAATGTATTGCCAATTAAAACTTACGTAAGTGTTTATTAAGTTTTTGCTATCAAAATGATTAAATTGGATTAATTTATTTTTAATACAAAATTATGAATGCAAAATAACAAATATAACGTAGTTTTCATTCTGGCTAAACATAGTTTGATTCTTTTACACATTTGCGTTTTGTAATATATTCGTAAAAAAATATTATGAATATATTTAACAAATCAGACTTTTTTTCAAGCATAAATTTCTATTGTTTTACGAAATTTCGTATATTTTTATTTTCGATTCTTTTTTTCGTTGGATCATGTTTTCAATATTTTAACTTTTAATTTTTTTTAACTCGTTTTCACACATTTTGACATACTTTTTTTTCTTTTAACTTTGACGTTGATGTTTCATAGACTTTTGTCAATCTTTATTTATTTGTTAATCTTTAATAGATAATGAATTTAATAAAAAAATCGGATTTCCGATTTTTATGGTCAAGAATCGATTCACTTAAAGATCGAAAAAAAATAATCGATTCAAAAGATCGATTTTTTTAACAAAAGAATCAATCTTTTGGGGAATCGAATCGGAATCGAACATCCCTACAATGTAAATTGAGTTTATCCATTCTTGATGAAAGATCGTTAATGACCAGTTTTTTAAAGAAACTTTTTATGCCAAAGTCTTTATTTTTATTGCAAAAAACGTATTTCAGAATATAATCAAGTAAAAATAGAGTTCACATGTTTTGATATAATTGGTATTTATTCTTCTTAATCGATTGAAATGCGATATTTTTGTTTAAACTATCAAAAGCATTTATCAAAAAAGCATAATAAAATGATGTTTAGAATGAAAAAAAAATTATGTAAATTTTGATAAATGTTATCGATGAAATTGTTGCCCTTTGCAAAAAAAACAAGAATAAAATGGTAATATTATGATTTTAAAAAAGATAACATATGTTTTTTTAAATTATTAAAGAATTATAATCGCAAGCAAGTTGCTACGATATAAGCGGGGGAATTGTATATTTTTCTAGAGAATTCACGATGACGCAACGAGCGTTACCGAAAAAATTGGAACCGATGGAGGGTATGATGAGTATGCTGCAGAGTCCCTGGTAAACGGATATTGAGAAAAACAATTGTGTGGCCTCTATATACATATACACTGCGACCTCGATTTTCGGTACCTCGATCTTAGCAATTGCAGCGTAGTGGGAGAAGCGCCAAGCCAATCGCGTCAGGCCGCCGTCAGCCCAGCGGCGCAGAGACGGTTCTGTGCAATGTGCGCAACCCCACTTCTTGCAAGAGCCGGTCCTGCACAATTCCGATTATCGAGGTCGCGGTGTATCTTGCTCTGATTTTCTTATTTGGCGTACATTTGCGTGATTATTTTTTTTGCTCAATTCTTGCAGCGTAAGTTTATAATAATTTTGCCTCTATATTGTTTTTGGATTTTCCCAAAGGCGTCGCCACTCTTTCTCTCAACCAGAAGTTTGAAAATCCATTGGAAACATGAAAATTCGGCCCACGAAAAAAATTTGATGAAAACTTTGTAAAAAAATTCAAAATTTTCATTCGACATGAAAAATCTTGAACGAAAAGTTTGTCGATGCCACTGCTTGAATTAGGACACGAATGGACTTTGGTGATATGATCGTGTATCAATTAATATACAACTTTCATTGTCGCGTGCTCGACCTCGTTGCACCAAGATTTATATGACCGTGTGGGATTTTTATGTATGGGGTATTCCGAGTTTACTTTGGTACAATACTAAGGAAAATCGTTAATCGAATTGAAGAGGGTGGGAGATCAGGGTTGTTCGTGTTGACTCGAAATACTCTGTATCTTATTTTAATATTTATATTTTAATATAACAGGTGTAAATAATATACACCCCCGCTCAAAAGTTGGATATACCAGTCGATATTTTTTGCCGCACTAGAAGTTGCATAACTCCGTTGAATAAAAATATAATCGAATTTTTTAAAAAGCGTTTTCACGGAAAGGAATTAAGCTTTGTTTTGCTTCTTTAAAAATTCGATTATCTTTTTATTTGACGGAGTTATGCAATTTCTAGTGCGGCAAAAAATATCGACTGGTGTTTCTAAACTTTTGAGAGGGAGTGTATTGTATAAATATTTACTAGACTGATTCAAGAAAAGCGACTATTTTTTGTTTTACGAAGAAACGAATTAAATACTTTCGAGAAGGTGCAAAAAGATGCCTGTTAAAATTAGAGCTCTTAATAAAAATATTTAGAGGTCCCTCATCGCATATTTTTATTTCCCATTTAAATAACACGGGAAAAAAAAATTTCAAACTTTGACATTTTATATCTCGGCTTCAAGTCAATGCACTAAAATGAACGACACATATTCTTGTAGAGAATTGAACGCTCTAGAAAAAAGATCTCTCATGATTTTTCGATAAACTCACTCCTTCAAAAGTTATTCAAGGTTAAATTTAAATATAGAGTAAATTCCACTTTTTGTTTTAGTTTTCGGCAAAATGTTGAAACTTATTACTAAACATCGTAAAATCTTTCCTGAAACAAAAAGTTTCAATTGCATTGACATAAATTTCTTATTTTTTAAAGAAATTACCAACATAAGATCACCCATATTCACAATTTAATATACATATATGTATATTAGAACGTGAATAACTTTTGAAGGAGTGAGTTTATATCGAAAAATCATAAGAAATCTTTTTTGTAGAGCTGAGTTCAATTCTCCACAAGAATATGTGTCATTCATTTTGGTGCATTGACTTGAAGCTGAAATATAAAATGTCAAAGTTTGAAAATTTTTTCCCGTGTTATTTAAACGGGAAATAAAAATATGCGAAGAGGGACCTCTAAATATTTTTATTAAGAGCTCTAATTTTAACAGGCATATTTTTTCACCGTCCCGAAAGTATTTAATGCGTTTCTTAGAAAAACAAAAAATAATTGCTTTTTTGAATCAGTCTAATAAATACATTTATAGAGTAGAATAAAACGTATGATAGACATTCGTTGAATCGGAATCAAGGTCCCTATGAATATTGTTTTTTTCATTGCAGTGATCAACCGCTTCCTTTTGGGAATATTATGTTTGATCGACGAGTCGTACGTGGCAGTACTTTTGCCTCGGCTCCTATGCTCGTGAGTCATTGACCTTTTTTTTCAAATTCTTATTTCAATTCCTTTTGCCCTCAATCAAGAATTCTATCGTTATCGGTAGATCGACGCTGATGAATCACAAGCTGCGAGACAGGCCGAGGCGAGGAGACGACAAATTGCGAAAAAACGCGCCCAGTCACAGGCCTCGAGATCGATGACGATGATGAGAATAGGTTCACCGCCTCCTGTTCCCGGACGCAAGCACGAACCAGTTCAAACGGAAATGTACCTCGAAGAGGTATATTTTCACGAAAAAAAAAATGATCAGTGAGAACTGCTGAGATTCCAACTAATTTTTACAGTTTTCCCCATCAACAGCGCGCCTCCTGGAAGGGCAAACAGTGAAATTTGCATATTTCTTTAATACAATATACAGATGTCGCATATGACATAGTACACGCCCATCAGACGAATTTTTACAGTGTGGAACAGTAAAATGTATGCTACGTGAAACAATTCTGTTGTATCCGGTGAACTTTTTACACATTTGACATTGTAAAAATTATCCAGGGCCCGTGAAAAAATTAGTGTACATTGCAAAAATTGAAAAGAAACAGCCTTACCGACAGTAGAGATTGTCGATAAAACTGCTCTTTTTGTACAGTTTGCCGGTAAAACAGCCTTACCGACAGTCGAGATTGTCGGTAAAACAGCCTTACCGACAGTCAAATTATGTGGCCGCGCAAGAGAAAATAAAAATTTCTTAGCAATTCTCAAAATTTCTTTGACTCTGTGTGAATTTTTTAACGATACTTTTTTTTTCTTATTTCTTATCAAGTCATGAAATTTCTTAGGATCCTAAGAAATTTCTTCGACAGTGGCAACACTGGTTTAACCTCGCACCCATAAAGAGCACGAGCGTCAGCGAAATGCAATGGTGATCTGTTAAGAAAATGTAGTCTTCAGTCCATAGGACTGCTCGACCACAGAACGCGGGTAATCGTGATTTTCCAACGATTGTACGTCAATTGAGGATGCCGATGTTCGTAATACATCGGACCTTATAGGTGCTCGGTGGCTCTCTCGCTGGCGCGAGAGGGCACGCCGTCCGACGCCATCTAGCGGATCTCGGGCGAAATGCAGAGATCGTGGTACGCCGCAGGTCGTCCCGTTACAGTCCACACTGTAAAAATTGAAATTGACGTTGCATATTTTGCGGCGCGCATTGGATTTTTCACTGGGAACCCTGCAATTTCTAATTATATGTGCTTTGAACATTCTACAGAGACCATTGTAAATTTTACAGTTCAAACACAGTGGATTTCGTTGTTTCTGCTTGTTATTTCTACTTTGTCATTTTTTTGCGGTGAACATTGCATTTTTTACAGTGTAAATCTATACATTAAATCCATTAATTTATAATGGATTCCCAGTAAAACTCCTGAATTTTTTAAATATTACACATGATTTGTCACTGATCATTTTTTTCCGTGCTCCAAATTCTCAAATTGTCTTGACAAATTTTTATTAATTTAACGTATGAAAAATAAATTTATCCAATTTCTCATATTATTTTTTATAATTTCAGCTCTACGACAAGCCCGAAGAGTCCGAAGTCGCAACGCAAACCGATTATTTTGCGGACAGACCGACAACCCCGATATTTTGTCCCGGGAAAACTGGCCAAGACGCTGAAACGCAAATTGCTCCTGGAGATGTAAAAATTCATTCATTATGATGCATTAGTTTAACTCGTAATGATCATCGTGGGTCAAATTGACCCGGACTTAAAAAATCTAATATTAAAAGTAGTAAACCGGTGAAAACCGGACTCATACTTTTTTTATAAACTATTTTTTTTATGAAAGTACTATAATTCAAGAATATCGTGCTAAGTTTTCACGAAAAAATATTGAAGAAGTTATGAATTTTTAAGTAGAAAACCGTATTTTTCTAGACACTTTTTTTCAGGAATTTTTTTCAGTACTTTAAAACAAAAAATTCATATTTTTATCGACGAGAGAATATTTCTCAATGTTCAAATAGTGTCTCTCAATTTTTATAATCAAAAATAACGCGTCGTCTTGTTACAGTAATCGCTCAAAGTTGGCTCGGGTCAAATTGAATCAGTATGACTATTATGATATTCTGGGCAGTGATCATTACGGGTTAAAAAATAAAAAGAACACGGCGTAACGATAATTTGAGAGCAAAATTGAAAAATTGCATTTCAGCTCTTCGATTACGATGCGGAGGTTCAACCGATCCTCGAGGTCCTCGTAGGGAAGACGATCGAACAGGCGCTTATCGAGGTTCTCGAGGAGGAAGAACTCGCGGCTCTTCGCGAGCAGCAGCGAAGATTCCGCGAGTTGCGAGCCGCCGAAAAAGCGGAACAGCAGAGACTCGAGGAACAAGAGAGACGTCTCAGAGAAGAAAAAGTAAAAATTTTCCTCTAAATTAATAATTAATAATTAATAATTAATAATTAATAATTAATAATTAATAATTAATAATTAATAATTAATAATTAATAATTAATAATTAATAATTAATAATTAATAATTAATAATTAATAATTAATAATTAATAATTAATAATTAATAATTAATAATTAATAATTAATAATTAATAATTAATAATTAATAATTAATAATTAATAATTAATAATTAATAATTAATAATTAATAATTAATAATTAATAATTAATAATTAATAATTAATAATTAATAATTAATAATTAATAATTAATAATTAATAATTTTCCTCTCTAAAATTCATGAGAAACCGGAAACTTTGAAGAATCTTGAAAAAAATTACATTTTTTTTTCATCGTTCCCAGAGTCGTCGTGTTAGACAACACGAGGAGGCAGTCAAACTGCAAAAGGAGACGGAGGAACGTGTGGCAGCCGCGGTTTTATTGACCGGTTACATCGCAGAATTACTGCCCGGTGTTCTCGAGGGTCTCAAAATGTCCGGTTTCCTGCTGGACGAAATAAAATCCGGTGCGTCGATTTTTTAATTTATTTATAATTCATTGATAAATTAAAATCAAACATCATAACAGACGATTCTGTTAAAGGTCGAGATTTTTCTTTTGATCAATCAATCAAATGATAAATCGAATGATTTTTTTTTTTTTAATACAAAAATTAGACGTCGAGGATGGTTTCATGCCGTGGCTGATGACTGAGGTAAAGAAGGAAATGGGCTCGGTAATCGAGAGTCGAGAACTTCTTACGGGTGAGTAGAAAATCCTGTGTATTTCCTGCTCTTCTACGGCCACGATCTTCTTTTTTCATACCCTAAATTCGCCCTTCGAGCTAAAGGTAAATGAACTTGGAAGGGGTCAAAAATTATTCTTTGTCACTGACAATTTTATGTCCGAATTTTCAAAGGCTCATTCTTAAATTTTCACGATGACGAGAGAAACATCGAAAATAGGACGAAAAACTGGTGCAAAGATTATACACAATTGATACATTTTTTTATTTCAATGGTTGGTCAAAAAGAAATTCCCGAAAAAAAACATTTAAAAAAACAGATTTCACACTAGACGACCCCCTTAAAAACAAAATGAATTTATTATTAAGAAATTGAATGTTTTAGAGGTTAGGTATTTAGTTATGTGTGTCCAAAATAACGGGTACAATTTTTAGCCAAATCGGTGGAATAGTTTTTAGTCAGTGCTTCCCCGAAATTTCGAAAACTACGCGTTTGAAGTTTTGACAATAGATTTTGTATAAAAAAATTATACTTAGTCTCACATTATACTTAGTTACAGTTTCTGGTGTTTGGGCGTAGTAATTAGTCATTTTTAACATTGACTTGTTATTGAATTGCTCTCTTCTTTTGGCTATAACTTTAAAAATATTTTTAATTTCGGTCTGAAGCTCTGGAGTATATTTTTCTTGCGAAAATGTAAAAAAAACATCGATTTTTTTAACCCGGCACAGTGAGCTATAACTACCTTGAGGAGGTTCATCTGGTACCGAGTAAGTCAAAAGGAAAATGGCAATGCTTAACCTCAAAATAAGCGATGACTAGCGTAGTCATTGACAATGCTTAACCTCAAAATAATCAGCATTTTCGAGACTAATTAATTTATTATGAATCTCACAAGTACCTAATTGATTTTATGAAGCTCTAAAAATGTTCCTTAGATACTTTTTCATTAATTCTTAAATTTTCGTCAAAATCTGTATTGTAATGATTGTGCACTTAATATTTATAGATGGTATCCCATAAGAGCCCATGTTATCTAGGATTTACATTTTTTTTTCTCACGAACAACGTACCCTCGGGTCTTGAAATTTTAACAGATGACTTTTTAGATATTAATAACTATATTCTGATTTTTTTATCAACATCTGTATTGTAAATCGTGTACCAGATGAACCTCCTTAAAGGGAAGACTCTCTCTCTCTCTCTCTCTCTCTCTCTTTCTCTCTCTCTCCCTGGCAATGGTAAATCTATAGTCGCAAGTTCAGCGAGACTTGTTCTTGAAAAGAAGGTCCAAGAGCGAATCAAACGAGTAAAATTATGATACTTGGCCGTAAATAATGCGAAAGTAACGAAAGCAAAAAGCTTTGGAGCCAATGAGCCACAATGGACACCAATGAGTGTTACCGGGCGTCATTTTCACTGAGAGATGCAGAAAGGTCTCTGAAAATAGCGTTAAATAAAATTGTAAGACAGGAGAAAGAGGGAAAAGGAGTGAGCGAGAAATAAAAGATGGCGGAGAGGGGTCATCGGCGCCGATGAATTGAGACGGTGGCGGCGCCGACGACCGTCTGGTTCACCGCCGACAAATCTCACCACTGTTTAGGACGCCATTATGTCGCGACGTACACCTTGCTTGTTCACTCGAAAGACTTTTCTCGTGCATAATGACTAAAATTTCTGAACCCTAAACACTCGTCGTAAATAATTTCTCGATACATTTTCCTGGCTCGTGCATCCCACCTTCGTTCGTACCAGGTCAAATACGAAATGTATTTGCCCATTCTGCCAAAGTCAGAATAAATTTACGGATGAAAATTCCTTCAATGGAGGAGTTTGTTGAGAAAAAATGAATTCACTGATAGAAAGAGAGAATGAGACAGAAAGTAGTGGAGCACGGAAAAAACGACTTAGTTGCTTCAACCAACCAACTTAGTGCTCTGAGCGCCAGAAGAGAAATTAGTTGGATCAACTAGATAGTTGGTTAGGTCAACTAACCAACCTTGTTTATTAGTTACCACAACTAATTCGATTAGTTGTGCTAACTAATTAGTTGAGTCAACTAACCAAACCAATTTTTTAGTTAGCACAACTAATCGACTTAGTTGTGGTAACTAATAAATTAGTTTGATTAGTTGACTCAACTAACTATCTAGTTGATCCAACTAATTTCTCTTCCGGCGCTCAGAGCACTAAGCTGGTTGGTTGAACCAACTAAGTCGTTTTTTCCGTGAGGAAGAGGGTGATCAAAAAATGAACATTTTGAGAACAGAGAGAGAGAGAGAAGAAATTTTTGCCTACCGACGCGCGTTATTAAATTATCAAGCGATGTACCTTGAAACAGGTAAGTTTGGTAAAATCCGGGAAAGAGGGTGACTCGATGTGACACTGGTAGTTTGGTATTTGTCGGCCCTCAATAAAATCTCCCATTTATTGCATCTGTAATGTATTCTCCCATTTACAGCATGAACAATCATTAATCGTACTGTTAATCAGCCAAAATACTTTGTCAAAGGATGTAAAATAGAACCAGGATTCACCTACCTAATTTATAATTCGAGCTTAACGAATTAATGAAAATTCGGACCTCAAGCCCCAATTTTGACGCAACTAAAATTTATCACACGTTCTGTTTGAAAAAAAAATGATTTTTCCATCTAGATCCAGCAGAAATTGTAAAAAAAATCTTTCAATGCGAACTTATGGATTTTAACGTCAGCGTCGGGAATTTAATAATAACAATTTAATAATATTAAATTTAATATTTTTTAATTTTATTTAATGCGTGTTATGTGACAGAAATTATTCGGGAGATATTGGAAAATCGCGCCCAAACTTATTCGAGGCTCGGAGAGGATTACGATCGGGGGAGAGAACATTCAAAATCAAACGATAAATCGATGAGCGAGACGGAGATCCTGATACCAACGGACGAAGGGGGTGAAGGCCATGACGCTGATTTCGTAAATTATGAACCTCCCGTTGACGTCGAGCATGAACCAGGCGTTCTATAGTCCAGAGGTAAATATGAAGAAATAGTACCAAACAAACATACACTGCCTCCCAAAAGTTTGGAAGCAGTCGCTCCGATTCTACGCAGCACAAAAAGTTTCACTGCTCTTTAAAAAATGAAGATATTTCAATTCAACAAGCGGCCTTTCAAAGGGGATATATTCAGCCCCATTTCGCATTTTCCAAAAAAAAATTTACGATTTTTTTGAACCCGGTACGCTCTTTAAAACATGGTCGTTTTTTGGCTTTTTTTTTGGCATTGAAATTTTGGTGCACGGTCCATGATAATTTTTTTAACTGTTTTTCGTATGAAAACATTTTGGGGGAAGTATAAGCTTCAATTCTGTCTTTTAAAAAGTCTCGTACGATTTTGTTTCGCGAAAATATTCAATTTTTCTTACAAAAACGACCATATTTATAAAATGTAGCGTAACTCTAAAACTAATGGGTTTTAGTGAAATCACTAAGAGGGTAAAAAGTTGCAGACTAGTATTCTGGATTCAATGAAATTTGTACGGAATTTTTCTTTGAAATGTTTTTTTCAAAGTATGTTCTTGTTATCGAGATATTTTTTAATCTTAAGGATGTTGAGTCCCTATGAAACCTTTTAATGTTAATTGTTCAATAAATAGCTTCTTAATCGTCGTGAAATTCTTACACGACCTCCTGAATACTTCATGTAAAAACATATCAAATTTTCAGAATTCTGGCCTCATTACTTCAACCGAAAAATGATGAGTAAATTCTGAAAATTTGGTATGTTTTTGCATGAAGTATTTAAGAGGTCGTGTAAAAATTTCACGACGATTAGGAAACTCGTTATTAAAATATTAACATCTTGTTAAGAACAATTTTTTAAACAAATAAAAAAAAATATTTATCAATAAACTTCATTTTGTTTCCGTTGCTTTCTATATAGTGTAGATATTAAAAAATTGAGAAGTCAAAAAAAATACTTATCGCAAAGTTAATTCAGTTTCCATAAGACTACATTTAATTAAATTTAATTTGTTAATGTTAATTGTTCGATAACGAGCTTCCTAATCGTCGTGGAATTTGTACACGCCCTCTTAAATACTTCATTGAAAAACATACCAAATTTTCAGAATTTTCTCATCATTTGCGATTTTCGACTCAACATCCTTACACAATCGGGACCCTTACCTCATCTATACAGGTTTTCCAATAAAAAAAGCTTTGTAAATGAGGTTTTTCGATGGAGGGCCGTGTGGTTAAGGTATAAGAGACCCGATTTTTAAAAATAAAAACAGGAAAAATTTTCGAAAAAAAATGTTGAAAAAAAATGCTGAAAAAATTTCACTGTATCCAGAATAATTATAAACAACTTTTTACCTTCTTATAGTGATTTCAGGAAAACCCAGTAGTTTTAGAATTCCGTTACATTTTATAAATATGGTCGTTTTTTGTGAAAAATTGAATATTTTTGCGAAAAAAATCGTACGAAACTTTTAAAAAAAGCAGTCGTGCGCCAAAATTTCAACGCCAAAAAAAGATTTTGTTTCAAAGAGCGTACCGGTTTGAAAAAAAATCGAAAATTTTTTTTGGAAAAAGCGAAATGAAGCTGAATTATGTCCCCTAAAAGTTTTTAATTCACTCCGTGCGTAAAGTGCCCACTTTACGCACTCGTGCGAGAAACTTTTTCTCAATCCTATAATTAATTATTATTTTTATTATTAAATTATTTATTATTTATTTAATTATTATTTTCATGAATGTTTTTATTTAAAATTTTGGTAAATGGAATCAATCGATTAGTGTGTCGATGTATTTGTTTGACGCCCTCTTAGCGGGCTGAAAAAATAAATAAGGCGAGCCCTGACTAAACAGACGTAAAAGAGCAAGTAGGCAACTAACTTTCGATTTAGGGACACCTTAACCAGCGGGCGATTGATCAAAAAGCTCCCCTCATCCTTCACCCGGTGGCGGACTTGAGCCTCATACGTGTCCACTTTCTTGTACGAGATGCATTAAAAGCCCATCGTTTACACAGCTGCGCGTTAAATTCATCTCTCACTCTCTCTCTCTCTCTCTCTCTTATTTCTCTTACCCCAGCCCTCGCGTTCGTGACTGCGAACCATGCGTGTTGCCGGAAAAATCCAAGCGACAGTACAAAAGTTGGAGCATTTGTTTCAAAAAAATTTTGGCCAAATTTCAATTTTTTTTTTCAAAATTGCTCGAGCGATTCTTTCCAAAATTATTCTTGTCATTTGTGAAGATAAGGAAGTCTGAGCCTTCACAATCATTGTATAATATATATCACAATTTGTTTAGGACCGAACGCCTATTCTTTTATTTTTGACTCTACCGTTTGCTCGTTAAATGCCATAATAATATATAATTTGGACTTTTTTTTCAACAGGTTTCAACGGGCCATCTTCGCGAATGCCGAAGTTTCGACTTAACAAAGGATAATTTAATTAAATATAAACAAAAATTTCCGTAAATACAATTTTTTCAATGTTTCTATTAACCCCCTTAAAATTCCTGAAAAATATTAAACGCAGCGGAAAATCCGGGTAATTTCTCAAATTACGAAATGAGAAGATCTTAATTACACCGAGGTGGACTCTAATGATCGCTAAAACTCATAAACGCTGCTGGGTAACATTAACGGAAGAAAAAATAATTTCAACCAGAGGATTTCTTAATTGTTTGAAAAAGTTTTTTTTCTACTTCGTACGATTCGAAAAATAACGACTTAGCGAGGCTTCGATCGCGATGAAGAGAAAAAAATTCGTTTCATCTTTTTTCCCGAATAAACAATATTTTATTAATAATTTCGTAAACATTAATTTTGTATTTTTCATAATTTTTGATAAAATCTTGGAAATGTCAGCTAAATGTCAAAAATCGAAATTTAGCGAAGCATCGTTGTATTTTCAATCGATATAATGTAAGCATTCAAGATGAAAGTTGCAGAAAAAAAATAAGTAAGCGAGTGAATTGTTCTCTCCCATTTTTCGACTGTTATTTCGGCCTTTGAAAAATGAACGAGGCAGCTTTCTCCGTATTAAGGGCTGAATCACCTGTCCTCGTATACCTGTTAAATGAGATAACTCATTTTCGAAATATTTTACGTGTAATTTGGCAAATCGCACAAGCTCATTTTCACCAGGTCTCGTCTCGATTTTTCGACACTCGAAAGCGAGGATTTTGCCCGAAACACGAGGTCCATTAAGGGGAAATAAACGCGCAGGTTGGAACTTGGTTAAATTTTCGAGTAAATCCTCGTCGTTTTCCGACAAAAGTGCTTTTATATTGCTCTAGGAAAGGCATTAAGGCTCGAATTTCTTATCGCGATATCGATCGTACCGAGAGAGCCAGTTTTTACCTCTGAAAACTTGAGGATCTAATGTAAAAAAAAAAAAAAAAATTTGTGAGGAATCATATACTCGATTCCGAATGATTTACGACTCACGCGCGTATTTGTCAATTTTCATGAGAAAAGACAATTTTTCATGACCTCTCCTCTCTTTTTGTATCTCTAGAAGAATGAAAAACTCGACGGCAGTATGGAAGAACGTGCTATCTCAAATTGTGCTAGAAGAACGTGCTATCTCAAATTGTGCTAGAAGAACGTGCTATCTCAAATTATGAGAGAAGAAGGTGGTATCTCCAATTGATCACAATTGTGCTAGAAGAACGTGCTATCTTAAATTGTGCAAGTAGAACGTGCTATCTCAAATTGTGTTAGAAGAACGTGCTATCTCAAATTATGAGAGAAGAAGGTGGTATCTCCAATTGAGCACAATTGGAGATACCACCTTCTTCTCTCACAATTTAAGATAGCACGTTCTTCTAGCACAATTTTTCAGCAAAATTGTTTTGTAAATCTTCTCTTGAAAAAAAATCGACCCACGTAATTCGAATTTTGAATGTTCAGAGGATGAAGGTAAATTCGATTTTGAAAAATTTACTTCCGAGAACAGTTCGACGGCAGTATGGAAGAACGTGCTATCTCAAATTGTGCTAGAAGAACGTGCTATCTCAAATTGTGCTAAAAGAACGTGCTGATCACAATTGGAGATACCACCTTCTTCTCTCATAATTTGAGGTAGCATGTTTTTCTAGCACAATTTGAGATAGCACGTTCTTCTAGCACAATTTGAGATAGCACGATAGCAATTGATCACAATTGGAGATACCACCTTCTTCTCTCATAATTTGAGATAGCACGTTCTTCTAGCACAATTTGAGATAGCACGTTCTTCCATACTGCCATCGAACTGTTCTCGGAAATAAATTTTTCAAAATCGAATTTAACTTCATCCTCTAAACATTCAAAATTCAAATTACGTGGGTCGATTTTTTTTCAAGAGAAGAATTACAAAACGTTTTTCCAACACAAAAATAATAAAAATACAACACTAATATAAAATATATAATATATTGGGGCGATTTTTTTTCGACTTATTCTTTTTCTTCCACTCCCCACCCGAAATTTTGTTGTATGTGTCTGAAAGAAAATTCCCTGAAAGTTACAGCCCTTAATATTAATATTAAGTACTTTCCCTTCGCGTGATAAGTTTTTCCATCTAAAATACCCGTAAATGAAAAAACTTTTTTCGTCCAAATTTTACCACTCCGCGGTTTTTTATGCAATCCCAATGATTTTGGTCGCAATTTACGTAGAATCGAACGATCTTTAAGATTGTCCTGAACAACGTATAAGTGTAACACTGGTGAGATGGTACGGGTCCCTAAAGTTGATTTTGACCCAAAATTCTCGATTTTTTGCTGTTATCTCCGAAATGATTAACTTAACCGAAAAATCGTAGAGAGAAATTTTGTTAAAAATTTAATTTCCTATAAAAAAAACCTTCAGACCTAAGTGCTAAAATTAATATTTCTTGAGATATTGAGCCTTAACTTATTTATGGTATAAAATTTGTATAATTTCTCGAACCAAAAGTTTTAAATTGTTGATATTCTATATCATATTACCATATCACATATCATATCACGAGTGGTGATATGATATGGAATATCAACAATTTGAAACTTTTGGTTCGATTATTCATAAAAATTTTCATATCGTAAATAAGTTAAGGTATCTAAAAAAATATTAATTTTAGCAATTAGGTCTCGAGGATCTTTTTTGTAGGAAATTAAATTTTCATAAAAATTTTCCTTCATATTTTTTCGGTGAAGTGAATCATTTTGGAGATAACAGCGAAAACACGAGAATTCTGGGTATAAATCAACTTTGGTGACCTCATACCATCTCATCAGTGTAAGTTACACTTACGATGAGAAAATTCTGAAAATATGGTATGTTTTTGGATGAATTATTTAAAAGGTCGTGTAAAAATTTCACGACGATTAGGAAGCTCGTTATCGAACAATTAACATTAATAAATTAAATTAAATTAAATGTAGTCTTCTGAAAACTGATATAACTTTGCGATAAGTTTTTTTTTAACCTCTCAATTTTTTAATATCTACACTATATTGAAAGGAACGGAAACAAAACGAAGTTTATTGATAAACATTTTATTTATTTATTTAAAAAATTGTTCTTAACAAAATGTTAATATTTTAATAACGAGCTTCCTAATCGTCGTGAAATTTTTACACGACCTCTTAAATACATCATACAAAAACATACCAAATTTTCAGAATTTTCTCATCATTTTTCATTTTAACCCTTAAGGAGGTTGAAGTAATGATAGAATTATGAAAATTTGATATGTTTTTGCATGAAGTATTCAGAAGGTCGTGTAAAAATTTCACGACGATTAAGAAGCTATTTATTGAACAATTAACATTTAAAAATTTCATCGGGACTCAACATCCTTAAGGGCTGTAACTTTCAAGGAATTTTCTTTCAGACATATGCAACAAAATTTCGGTTGGGGAGTGAAAGAAATTTTAAAAAGTCGAAAAAAATCGCCCTAATAATATATAATAAAAATATTTTTCTTAATCAGAATAGAAAACGTATCGGCCCGTCAAGATCGCAAAATTCGATAAAAGACGGAACGATTGTAATACAAAAGGTACAAGGCTCCGTATAATGTCCCATTACCTATCGCCATGGCCGATAAAATCAAAGTGACGCAGCTGCAAACTGAATTTTCGACCAATTACCATTTCGACAATGCAAGCTGATGGAAAACGGAGTACGCGAAGATCGGTTGGTGTCTCCGAATTGTTGAAACAAATCGATTCGAGAGACGGAAAGAGACGAAGAGCGAGACATTCTCTCTCGGATTGTTCGCAATCTCTCGTCGTCGAGACATTTGCTAATATAAAAATCGGGTCTTTGGCGTCGGAAACGCCAATGACGAAGAAAGCGTCGCACCCTCCAAAAGTATCGGCCACCCGTGTCACGCCGTTATTAAGGGAGTTACTCGACGGACCCGCCGCTATTGTCTCGATGCGCCAGACCGAATTATTTCACTGGTACACGCGTATATATATATATATGTACACGCATATTTATGTGCTTTGTAAGTATACATTTTCAAATGTCGGATGAGCCTTGACTGCCGAAGGGCTTAAACATTCGCCCGATAATCCCACCAAAATTCATCAAAAGTCATTAATTCAAAGGGAAAGGGGTAAAGAACATGACGATTTGGATTTTGACGAGAGTTTTAATGAAAAAATAATCCGCCAATAATATCCTCTGATAAAAAGTAGATGTCACGACATTATATTGAATTAGTTAAGGAGCTAAAAATAGCCGATTTTCAGGATTTTTTTTTTTTTTGTAAGGATAGATGATTATTTGAGAATCAGACAAAAAGCAATTTATTAAGTATATATTCAACTATATTCATGAAAATTTTGATTGAAAAATATTAAAAATTGACAAAGTTTTTAACATGAACATGACATTATAAAAAAATGACTCCTCGAGTCATTTTTTTCAAATCAGCGCCATTTTGTGAAAAAATGGCTATCAACGATAGTGACTGTTGTGTAGATTGAAAAAATATTTGATTTTTTGATTTCAGATGATTTTTCAATCTACACAACAGTCACTATAGTTGATAGCCATTTTTTTCACAAAATGGCGCTGATTTGAATTTGATTTTCTTTTTTTGACCGTTTTTTTTACTTTCAAGTCCCAAAAGACTACCTGCTCTTCCTTTGGGTGTATCTCAGTCAATTTTTGAGATTTTGAGTCGGAAATTTGTTTACATATTTTTGAATATATACTTTAAGAAAATGGAAACAACATTTTCTATACACTATCGGCAAAAAGTTTCCGGACAAAACTTCAAAAAAGGTCTGGAACGTTTTTTTATGCCATTTCGCCGCCAGTCAACGTAGACTATTTTAACAAATGGCATTTTAAAGGGGAAGAATTCGGCTTTATTTTCCGTTTTTAAAATTATTTTTACAATTTGTTTTTAGATTTGGACTCTATTTTCAAAATAACTGTTTTTCGCCGTTTTCCCCTCTCTTCAACTTCATCTTCGAGAGGACATTTTTTTGATCCATTTTTACGATTGGGTTGATAAAGAGGAAAGTTTGACCTTCAATTTCTTTTTTTTTTAATTTTGAGCCATTTTTTTGCAAAGTTATTCTGTTTTTTGTGAAAAAAGAGGAAATTTGAAAAATCCCGTATAACATAAAAACAGAGAAAATTCATGAAAAACTTCAAGATAGCAAACAGTTGCGTCTGTTTTTGTTGAGTGCAGAGGAATTTTTTCAGATTTTTTCGCTCAAAGTTTTTTTTTCTCATTTTCTGAGTCAGAGCTCAAATAATTCAATTACCATAACTCAAGAACTATGGGATTATTTGTAAAATTTTCAAAGAGGAAAATACTTTATTTTACCATTTTAGACACACTAGATTTTTTTTTTTAATTTTTTTCCCTAATTTTTTTTTAGCCTCAACATGAGAAAACAAAATAAAAATAAAAATATCTGAAAAACTTCCTGTGAACTCAACAAAAACCGACGCAACTTTTTTCTATCTTGAAGTTCTTCATGAATCCTCTTTGTTTTTGTGTTATATGGGATTTTTCAAATTTCCTCTTTTTTTCACAAAAAACCGAGTAACTTTGGAAAAAAAAATCGCTCAAAGTTAAAAAAAAAGGAAATTGAAGCTGAAACTTTCTCATCATCCATCCAATCGTAAAAATGTGTTTTAAAAAATCCTCTAGAAGATGGATGCACCTAAAGAAAGGGGGGAAAAGGCGAAAAAACGCTGTTTTCAAAATAAAGTCCAAATCTAAAAACAATTTGTAAAAATAATTAAAAAAATCAGTAAATGAAGTCGAATTCTTTCCCTTTAAAATGCCGTTCGATAAATTCATCTACGTTGACTTCCGGCGAAATGGCATAAAAAAAAGTTCCAGACCTTTTTTGAAATTTTTTTATTGTACAGAGATTCCTTCATGACCAATTTAAAAATGCTATCATCCCAATTTTTGCACTTTTCTATCCATCTTCGCGTTACCAAATAACAATAACTCGCTCGCTATATCAAAGCGGATGCAAATTTCTCGATACTTCTGGCGCGAAAACTATCAGCTGCAAAATTTCTCAATAACGACGGCGATAGAAAGTGAGAGAGGGGATGAGCAAAGGGTCCTTACCGCAAAGACAAACCTGTCTGATCCAATCAGGATTAGATCAATCATAATAGGATGAGGTTTCACGGTGAATTGAAACCGGGAGAACAAAGTTTTAAAAAGCCACCCACCAATTTTAACGCACCCCTTTAGCCAACATCCACAGTTTTATAGTACGAGATCTACATATATATATATATATATATATGGGGATATTGGAGCGAGTAGAAAAAAGAGGGCCACGCTTAAGCGGGATAGACATATTGTATTGGATTAAATTAAGCATTAGGGGAGTCGCGGAAGAGTCCGGCGCGAGCGGTGCATTATACTCTGTGTGTGCTAGAAACTTGTGTGCCAAGTGAGTCGTGTTTTAGAAAAGGGGCAGCGAGGGATGAGAGGGCGAGGAAGGGAGGAGGGGGAAATTCGAGGGGGTTGCTATATTGCTCTTTGGGGTCGCCCGTACATCGAAGATGCATCCTTTAGACGAAAGAGGGTGGGATGCAGTATTATTTTGTCATGTGACCCGTGTCACCTGCTTTTCCACGTGGTTTTTTTTTCCTTTTTTTTCTCTCCCCGTATCAGACACCGCCATTCTTTTATCTTTTGGACAATTTTTTTTTTCATCCCCATCCCCACTGGAATAATAAACATATAATACATGAAAAAATCAATTTGTTTTCATAAAAAAAAAAAATTATCAACACCCCTCTGGTGCAGGGATCAGCCAAAGTGGATTTGCAAATGGACATGGTGATAAAAAATTTGCACATAGTTTCCTCATTTTTTTCCGTCGTTCGTCAACCCTTCTTTATGAGGATCTCCTTGACCATCTTTATGACATCTTTATGTATGTTTATTTATTGCACTCCGTGCGCAAAGTGCCACTTTGCGCACTCGTACAATAAAATTTCGTACGATACTTGTGCGAGAAACTTTTTCTCAACTCGTGTGATTGCAACATTCGCCTTCGACTCATGCTGCAAACTCACACTCGTCAGAAAAAGTTTCATCGCACTAGTATCGTAATATACTTTATCATGGCTTCCTCATAAAGGAAGCTTCACGAACGACGGAAACAAATGAAGAAGCTATGTGCAAATTTCTAATTTGCATGATTTTTTAGCAATTCCGTTCAGTTACATTATTAATGGTTTTTGTCGTCTAGTGCATTGGTGCTAGAGAAATGAACTCGATAGCTGCTAAATTAGGAAACTATTTTACTAACAAATATTTTTTCGAAAATTTCAAAATTTTTTTGCGAACGAACATCTTGAGCGTTTTTCACCAAATTCAACCCTAATCATTCTTATCATCTAATGTATTTGTGCAAAAAGTTTTAGCTCGATACTTCTAAAAATGCGGATGTTGGAGCGTTAACAAAATTTTTATGGAAATTTCAAAAAAAAATTTTTAACCAAACCCCTCACGTGATTTTTATGAAATTCGGTATTATTTTTCATTGTCATTGAGTGTATCGTCACAAAAAAAATTCAGCTCGATAGATGCAAAATTACAAAAGTTAAAGAATTTACAAATTTGTTGCGTAAAATTAAATTTTTTTTTCAAACCGAACCTCTTGAGCGATTTTTCCCAAATTCAATCCCAACCGTCCTTATTATAAAGTGTATCTGCACACAAAATTTCAGGGTGGTAACTGCAAAATTACGAAAGTTAGACGACTAACGAATAATTTACAAAAAATACAAAATCCAGCCAAATAGACAATTAATTATTTTGCAATATAAAAAAAAATTGCACTCAGAATAGAGACATACGTAGTCTACTTGTATACCAAATTTCAAGGCGATCGCCCAAAGCGTACTCCAGACATATTCATTTTAAGGAAAGCACAAAGTGCGCGCGCGCACAGACACACACACACACGTCCGGACATTTTTTCTAAATGTGATTTCTCGACATTTTGGGACATTTTGAACATACTGACATGAAAATTGCGAAAAAGATTTTTTTCGCAAAAACAAAGCTTCCTTTGTGAGGAAGCAAAAATCATGATTTCTTGCCCTATTCCTCTTAATCGCCATCCCAATATCTTCACTGTATCATTGAGACATAAGCCTAATTATGTTTGCAACGAAAACGGAGAGAATTTTATTTTTTCAAAATTTTTCCAATTTCCCTACCGCTTATGGTCGATTTTAATAGCAAAAATATTAGAACGTAGTATTTTTCAAAAAGCTCATTCAATATTGAAATTCAAATTTTTTAAGGAGCTGGGCTGAACGAAAAGCAATGAGATTTTGCTAATTTCAATTAATTAAAAAAAATTTTAAGTACCCTTGTTTTTCGAGAAATCTTTTCGGCGCGTGCTCAACATCGATATTTTACTTCATGTAGAAATTTTACAAAAATGTGGTTTGTAAATGTGTTTGCACGCGTGTGCCAAAACAGCTCTAGATCGACTCTTGGAATCATGTAAACAGTATCTAATGGTTAAACATATACGTGAGCACTCGACACATATATATATAGTCCACAAAGTGTTTAGGGGTTGGTACGGTCACGTGTCGTATTACAGGGTAATATCGCTGTGGATTGAGCAAGGATTCGAGCAATATGTCAGGCCACGTGGCCTTGGAATTCACTTCAAACATCCCCACTTAAATAACTGCGGTAATAATGACTGTTATGAGTGGGAATAATTATTGAATATTCACCTTACACATGAAAAAAAAAGTTTTGATAATAAAAATAAAATGAATACAACGATGAGAGCGTTGAACCATGAATTTTATTCGCCAATCCCGTAGATAAGAATTATTTTATCCCATCATTCTAATTCCAATCGTTGTCGAAATGAAAACAAGTGATACTAAATTGTTATTTTATTTATTTTCAATAACAATAGCTGATACTCCGCTTTGAATTAACAATTCAGTTTGCCTTCAAAATAAATTAAAATGGCTCTTGTTTCAATTTAATTAATTCAATTAATTTAATTAATTCAATTTGATTTAATCAATTAATCAATTTAATCAATTAATTTTATTACACTGCGACCTCGATTCTCGGGACCTCGATCTTTGCAATTGCAGCGTGGTGGGAGAAGCGCCAAGCCAATCGCGTCAGGCCGCCGTCAGCCGCCAGCGGCGCAGAGACGGTTCTGTGCAATGTGCGCAACCCCACTTCTTGCAAGAGTCGGCCCCGCACAATTCCGATTATCGAGGTCGCAGTGTAATTCAATTTAATTAATAACTTTTAATGGTATTCATTTGATAACTCAAATAATTTTCCGTGATGTTCGCAGCATGATTTTTCAAGTTTTTGAATAAACTTTTTGAAATCATACATTGCGTGCATTTTGGTTCATTAGGACGAATAGTAAATTTCCCTTCATCACATTTGTATGACGCAAGAACGCAATTCACAATACACGAGGCACTGACTCGTCTCCGTACAATATATTAAGTATAGAATAACTATATGCCGTATAAAAAACCATTAGAAGTAAACTTTTGACACTTGCAGAACCGCAACGAATCACCTTTATAGTCGGCACCCCGCAAAACCCGATCATAATTCAGACTTGGCCCGGCATTCGTCTATATACATATATACATATATATAATTTTAGCTACCCTTGGTACCCGATTGGGGTGGTGTCTTTCTCTCCGCACATACACAGTCCTGCAGGGGAATATTCAACAATGAAATTCGTCTTGGTTCAACCGAATGACGGGGGTGACACAACCAGGCGTTATTATTCCTTGCGACGATGTTAGAAAATTAACTAACCGAGAGAAATTGTTTAACATTTCAAGAGACTTTTATACTTTCGTGAGTCACCATCGATTGAACAAAGCTTGAAATCATCTTACAGCTTAATAGTAAAATTCAGTTGACAATTTGTTATCGAACATTTGGATAACAAAATTTGACGTTTGCCCATTTTGCTTCGTCGTTTTTTAAATGCTACACTCTATTTTTAATCATCGAACCTTTTTTTAAAAACATCATTTTGTAGCGAAAATATTTTTCTACTATTACGACAAAAATTGAAATGATTATTTACTCTTCATTCCCAACATCAGGGTTACAAGTAATGCATTACTTTTTGCAATGCATTGCCATTTTCATTACTCATTACAATGTAATGTGTAGTGGAAAAAATTTCCATTACCTATTACAATGTAGTCTGTAATGGAAAAAATTTACATCACCCATTACAATGTAGTGTGTAATGAAAAAAAAATCCATTACCCATTACAATGTAGTGTGTAATGGAAAACATTTTCATTACCCATTACAATGTAGTGTGTAATGGAATAATTTTGCATTACTCATTATAATGTAGTGTGTAATGGAAGAAAATTTCATAACCCATTACAATGAAGTGTGTAATAGAAAAAATTTCTATTATCCATTGCAATGTAATGTGTAATGGACAAAACATTTATTGCAATTTTGGGAATGGAAAAATATAGATGAATAAATTATTGCAATTTTGCATTACATTTTATTGACTTAGGACTTAGATTTTTAGGTACCTTGAATTCTTAAATTTAAGGTACCTAAAAATGGACAAAACTTTGATTGCAATTTTGGGAATGGAAACAAAGTTTTGTTCATTACACATTACATTGCAATGGGTAATGGAAATTTTTTCTAATACACACTACATTGTAATGGGTCATGCAATTTTCTTCCATTACACACTACATTGTAATGGATAATGGGGTTTTTTTAAATACACATTCTAAAATTAATGAATAATGCATTACTTTTACATTACAAATTTTGCAAAACCCTGCCCAACATTAAAAAAAAGTCTCAAAATTTGACCTGCAACACATTGAAAAAAATAAAAACGACAAAATTTCTCATTTTTCATTGAAAATTCATACATAAATCATTCTTTCGGTTTAACAAATGGGCACTTATGGCTGGAAAATAGGAAAATAGGATTCTCGATGTTGAAGAGGTCAGATGAAGGTTAATATCGTGCAATATAGATAGTAGGGGTAGATAAACTAAAATTAGCAATAACATCGTATTGTTTACATCTGTTTGTTACGTTTCACAACTACTCCAGCCATGATCACCCATCAATTAGACCCAAAGAATGATTTATGTATGGATTTCCAATAAAAAAAAGAAATTTTAAGGTTTTTTTTTTTTTTTAAATATGTTGCGGGTCGAATTTCAAGCCTTTTTTTTTAAATATAAGGAACGAAGAGTAATCATGTCAATTTTTGTCACAATAGTGGAAAAGTCTCTTCGCTGTAAAATAATGTTTTTTAAGGAAGATTCGATGATGAAGAAAAAATCTTTTGGTAAGGGAAAATAGTCGGTGCAGGGCACACGACCGTTGATTCAGGAGGGTGGCTTCTTCGAACCTTCCTCTATACAAGCATGCATATAACTTTGGTATATAGTCATATATATAGGTACATATCCATTGTGATCGGGCGAGGGTCTCAGCGATAATACGTAGATGATAATCGTGATATTAATATCACATTGGGAAGCGCGCACATGCGTGCAAGCTTCCATTGGTCACGGTGAAACACTTGCTCGGTTTTGCTGGCTCTCGCGGTTTAAGTCGCTATCTCACTCTCGTTTCTCTCTGAATGCACCCTGATTTTTCGGGTACCCCTCTTCCCCTTTCTACATACATATATATATATATATATTAGGGTGAATCGAAAAAACTAAAAACTGTTGGCTACCCTCAAAAATCAAAGATATCGTTGAAATAAAGGTCTCTGTGCAGCGGTTTGATTTTTTGAATTTTTTTAGAGGGCGCGCAGGGCGTCCAAACACGCCATTTTTAGCCTAAAATTTACTAAATCACTGTTAAACGAAAACCAATCATTCAAAAAATTCTGAATTTTTTATATAAGGTGCCCAGACATGTACTCTTTCTAACCCATATTTACTGAACATTAACAAATAGTTCATATATGGGGAATTCTTTATCAACTGGGCCACTTTTTTTTTAAACCTCTCCAATTTTTTTCAAAATTTGCCAGTTTAAAATATTAGTAAAAACGTCTGTGATTTTTTAAAGATTTTTTTAGGCGTCCGTTCAAGATTTTCAATTTTTCATTACGAACACTGTATCTCAAAAAATATTCATCAAACAAAAAAAAACATGAGAATAAAAACTTTTTTATTTTTTCCACTTCATCGAAAAAAATAAAAAACATAATTTTTCCTGATTGAAAAAATTGAAATTTAGCAAAAAAATGAGAATAACATTTTTTTAAACATAATAAAAAACTTTTCATTTCGTTAAAAATTTTACAGGATGTCTATCATTGGGTTAAGAGTCTGCGAAAAAATTTTCAGAGTGACACCTGCAGTGATTACGATGAAAAAAAATGAAAACATGAGATTTCGCAGGGTTTTTATTTTTTTTCATCATAACCATTAGAGGTGCCATTCTGAAATTTTTTTCGCAGACTTTTTTTCGATAAAGTGGAAAAAATCAAAAAGTTTTTATTCTTATGTTTTTTTGTGTTTGATAAATATTTTCTGAGATACAGTGTTCGTAATTAAGAATTGAAAATCTTGAACGGACGCCTAAAAAAATCTAAAAAAAATCACAGACGTTCCTTTTTACTAATATTTTAAACTGGCAGATTTTGAAAAAATTGGAGAGGTTTAAAAAAAAGTGGCTCAGTTGATAAAGAATTCCTCATATATGAACTATTTGTTAATGTTCAGTAAATATGGGTTAGAAAGAGTACATGTCTGGGCACCTTATATAAAAAATTCAGAATTTTTTGAATGATCGGTTTCCGTTTATCAGTGATTTAGTAAATTTAAGGCTAAAAATGGCGTGTTTGGACGCCCCGCGCGCCCTCTAAAAAAATTCAAAAAATCGAACCGCCTGCACAGAGACCTTTATTTCAACGATATCTTTGATTTTTGAGGGTAGCCAACAGTTTTTAGTTTTTTCGATTCACCCTAATATATATACATATATATATATATATGTTTATGTATGTACGCATCGAGAGAGCCGAGGGTACGATGGCAGGGGATGAAGACAGAGATAGAAAAGAGAAAGCCCCTCGAAAAACGTGTCACAAGTGACCGGAAATTTTAGTTATTTTGCCGGGAACGGGAAATCGAGAAAGCGCAAGTGCATTAACAGGGAAAGCAATTTGTTTTTTAGATCCAGGCATATGAGAAAAATTGCATAGATATCAATTAAGCTTGCGCGCAGTTGTGCAACAGACGGTGAGGAAAAATAAAGCCTTAAGGTAGTCCACTGTGACGACCGAAATTTCGACGTTTTTCCATTAATTTTTTTACATAACAAAATAAAATGCGATCGTTTTGAAATTTTCACATGTTGTTATTCGTATCTTGAAGAGTACAAAAAAAATTTTGTTTACTTAATTTTACATGAATTTGTTCATGATTTTGTACGTTAAAGTGGAGTCTGCGAAAAAAAGGTGCAAAAAGGTTACAAACAAAATTTTGTTTACATAATTTTACATGAATTTGTTTATGATTATGTACGTTAAAGTGAAGTCTTCGAAAAAAGGTGACGTGTTCGAAATCGATTTTTTAAAATAAATTGTTTAAAAAAGTTCGTTTTTTATTAAAAAATTGAATGTTTTAAAGATTATAGACTTAGCTATGTGTGTCTAAAATAACCGATACAATTTTGAGCCAAATCGGTTCAAAAAAACGGGGTCAAAAAATCGATTTTTTGAACCCGCTGCGTAATGCGTAAAAATTAAGACGGTGAAAATGTTTTTACATTATTTTTTTAACAGCAATTTTAATTTTTCACATATTAATCGGCGGCTCGATCAATAATGATAAATGTTTAAAAAGTATTTTAAAATGTTCATGGAATGATATTCATTTGGTCGAAAAAAAATTCGTTCCTTCAACGATGCGATGATAAAAAATTTCAAAAACTTTAACCACAGTTTGGAAGGATCAAGTGATTTTTATCGTTATTAATAGTATGAATTTATTTGTTTAAGTTTTTCCTGCTTTTCCGCATGTGTAGGGGAGGCTAGGACATGATGACCCCCCTCTGAAAAATGATAAATTGTTTTTCTTTTCATTTTCAGAAATTGTTTTCAACTTTAAACATTTTTTTCTTTTTGATGATCCATTTGACCCCGGATGTAGTGCATCGGCCTAAAATTGAGTCAATACATCAAATTTATGATTATTCGATAAGAAAAAAAATCCACAAAAAGACTCTCATCAGTGATTTAAAATTTCTCATATATTTCTGAGCGGTTAAAAAAAAATTCCTAATCCATTTTTGCTCCATTTTCGAGAAACCTCGAATTACCAAAATTTCCAGAGCTTTTCGTATAACTCTACTACGACTTGACCGACTTGAAATTTCTTTTCCATTTCGCGTTACCAATTTTTCGTCACCTCTCTTCTTCCTCGATCCGCATCGTTGATGAGGCGTTCAGGGAGGGTTCTCGCATCCCCGAACACTTGCCACGTACAAGCTGCACCACCGGGGGTGGTTTACAGAGGGTACGAGCGGGTCTGACGCGGGTGCAGCACACGCACCAACAGTGGAGAACGTTCCAAACACTCGTGTACCCTCGAATAATACCCGCGAGAGGGGAGGGAGTCGATCGTTTCTCGGTTTGGACCAACTGCGAGAGAGAGAGAGAGAGAGAGAGAGAGAGAGAGAGAGAGAGAGAGAGAGAGAGAGAGAGAGAGATAGGGGTTGGTGCGGCTTGTGAACACTCGTGTTATTCCCTGGTCCAACACCATTAGAAATGAATCACGACCCGTGGCGAGCGATTCTTGAAATGAGAATAGGAAAAACAAATTCTTTCATTAACAAACAAAAAGTCAAAAAATTTCAACGTTTTGTAAAATTGCAAAAAAAAAAATCGATTAACCGCAAAGTAAATTTTTTTTCTAGGAAAAAAAAAACAATTTATC
Source organism: Alloplasta piceator (assembly GCA_946863875.1). Taxonomy (NCBI): domain Eukaryota; kingdom Metazoa; phylum Arthropoda; class Insecta; order Hymenoptera; family Ichneumonidae; genus Alloplasta; species Alloplasta piceator. The sequence continues at coordinate 2,334,668 of OX333072.1, forward strand.
CTCTCTCAACGTAATCGCAATCGGGATTGGCTCTCACAAGAGTAACGATCATCGATTGACCGAGAGCACGTGACGTTTCGGTAAAATGTACACAAATGCCGAATACAGATATACACACACACATCGCCCTGTGTATAATATATCTATACACAAGCATGTGCACATCGATCAGATAAATCTCCGAGATTTGGTTGTCGACGGCTGGACAAAAAAATTGATATCGCGACCTCACGATCAAAGTATCAGAAAAAAAGAGCCCAGGGCTGAATGAAGCACTTAATTTGCTAATCAAGCGTTGATTCAGATGCACCTTTCACTCAATGGCAAGCGTTTTAGCCCATCAACGCAGTTTCCTCACTCCACGAATCTGATGTATTACACACACACACTTTTATATATATATATATATGGGGCATTCCACGCCAAATCGACCACTTTTGAACCCGACCCCTTTCGATTTGGCTGAAAGTTTTTAATCCCCTTCTACCCTATGAAAAACGTTTCTCAGAATTTTTCAAATTTTTTTACCCAGCCAAAAAAAAGTTATGAATTTTTGAAAAAAATGATTTTTTTTATAGCTATAACTTTTTCAAAATTTGACTTATCGAAACGTTTTTTTTTAAATTTCATTTTTAAATGTACTTTTCGAAAAAAAAATACAAAAAAATTATTCAGAGCTTCGCTTCTATTTTTTATCTTCATTTCGATAATTTTATCTTCGATAATTACCACTTTCAATTTTTGTTTTTATTTTTTATTTCAAATTTGGAAGTTCTCTGAACATTCTCAAAAATGTTCAGAATGGTGTTGTATGAAATAAGGATAGTTGACATTTTTTTTGTATTGGAAAAAAATGTAAATAAAAAAAAACACCAATCTGATGAAATTTGAGGATCTGCAAAAAATGTCAAAGTTTGATATAATAAAAAGAAAAAAAAATCAAAAATGGTAATCATCGAGAAATTCTCGATTTTTTACAAAAATATAAAAATAAACGATGAAGATGGGTTTCAATAACTTTATTGTATTTGTTTTCAAAAAGTAAATTTAAAAACGAAATATTTGAAGAAAAAACATTCCGATAAGTCAAATTTTGAGCAAGTTATGGCTATATATTTCAACAAAAAAAGCAACTTTTTCAAAAATTTATAATTTTTTTTTTGTTGGGTAAAAAAATTTGAAAAAATTCTGAGAAACGTTTTTCATAAGGTAGAAAAGGATAAAAAAGTTTCAGCCAAATCGAAAGAGGTCCGGTTCAAAAGTAGTCGATTTGACGTGGAATGCCCCAGATATACATAGAGGCATACATATGCGTCGCGTCGCATCTCGATGGGACTCCTGCATTCGTTTGCAGCTGAGCCAAACAATGTCCTTTCACATGAGGCTTTTACAGCCCCATTGAGCCGAAACATCAAGCACTACGAAATGCACTGCTCGCAAAAATTAAGGAAGCAAGAAAAATTTCCAAGTTTTTCGGTGATTTTTGACAGGCTGCATTTAAGTGAAAAATGGTCGTCTCGAGGTCATAAAACAAGGATTTTGAAGCTCTAAGATTGTAGTTTTCAGATCTTTTGGTCAAACATTTTTAGGAGCTACGGTTCTTACGCAATTCGAAGAAATAACGCGAAACAAAATTTTTACAAATTTTTTACATTTTATTTTTCGGTCCACAGGCTCGGATTTTTTTTTCCAGCTGAACCAAGGCATGAACCAAGTAGCTTGTTTATCCAGCTTCAATTTCCTTTTTTTAATTTTTTCTTTACCTCGATTTCTCGCTGAGATATTCGACTTTGAATGAAAAAGAATCTTTTTGTCTTGAAAGTTGTGACGGGTTCAAAAAATCGATTTTTTTTTACATTTTTCGCAAGAAAAACATCTTAAAAATATACTCTAAAAGTTTCAGACGGAAATTTAAAATATTTTCAAAGTTATATAGCCAAAAGAAGAGAGCAATCAACTAATAAGTTATTGTTAAAAATGACTAATTACTACGGTTTGGCAATCACCAGAAACTGTAAATTTCTGGAAGAAATGAAGAGAGCTTTCAGATAACTTTGAGGAAACGGAAGGATTGCTCTATGCAGCAGGCATAGCAGATTAATGTAAGTATAATTTTTTTATACAAAATCCGTTGTCAAAACTTTAAATGCGTTTTTCTCGAAAATATGGCGTTACAGCTGCCATAAGGGCGTATCGAATTTTTTTTTTCAGGGATCGACGTAATTATGACCGAAACGTATAGAACCGATGAAAAAAAAATTTTCCCAATTTTTTTTTTTTTTTATACGCCCTTATGGCTTTCCGAGTGGGTGTCGAAAGCCATAAGGGCGTATCGAATTTTTTTTTTCAGCAATCGACGTAATTATGACCGAAAAGTATAGAACCGATGAAAAAAAAAATTTCCCAATTTCCCAAACGGGATTTTGAACCTTAAAAAATTTACAAAAATCTATTGTTGAACTTTAAAAATCTGCCAAAAATCGAAAAATGATCGTAATGGGATGAACCAAACGGGATTTTGAAGCGTGAACGATTACGAAGAGAATGAGCTCATGCTCAAGCCGCAATTCTATCTAGAAAATAAATTGCAGCCTATTTAGTGAACCGATTGAATTTTGGCCAAAATGCAAAAAAAAAAAAAATTATTTTTGTTTTTCGGGCTTCATATCGATGTATTTTTGCCCCCTAAACACGAATCTATCTATACTTTTTTCAAAAAATCAAAATTTTCATGAATTTCGATAAAAAACTGTTTTGCTCAATTTTGGGCCTATTTTCAAAAACCTGAAAATAGCGAAATTTCAAATGCTCATAACTTCGCTTTGGTTCAACCGATTTCAAAATTTGTTTTTCGTACGCAAAGCTTGTGACCAAACTTAGAGAATGCCGTTAAGTTCATCCCGATAACTAATTTTTTGTAGAAATGAGAGCAGTTTGAAAATCGCCGAAAAAAATGGAAAGGGGTATACCTTAAAAAATTTACAAAAATCTATTGTTGAACTTTAAAAATCTGCCAAAAATCGAAAAACGATCGTAATGGGATGAACCAAACGGGATTTTGAAGCGTGAACGATTACGAAGAGAATGAGCTCATGCTCAAGCCGCAATTCTATCTAGAAAATAAATTGCAGCCATTTTAGTGAGCCGATTGAATTTTGGCCAAAATGCAAAAAAAAAAAAAAAAAATTATTTTTGTTTTTCGAACCTCATATCGATGTATTTTTGCCCCCTAAACAAGAATCTACCAATAGTTTTTTCAAAAAATCAAAATTTTCATTAATTTCGATAAAAAACTGTTTTGCTCAATTTTGGGTCTATTTTCAAAAACCTGAAAATAGCGAAATTTCAAGTCAACGTAATTATGACCGAAAAGTATAGAACCGATGAAACAAAAATTTTCCCAATTTTTTTTTTTCATCGGTTCTATACTTTTCGGTCATAATTACGTCGATTCCTGAAAAAAAAAAATCGATACGCCCTTATGGCTTTCGAGACCCACTCGGAAAGCCATAAGGGCGAATAAAAAAAAAAAATTGGGAAATTTTTTTTTTCATCGGTTCTACACTCTTCGGTCATAATTACGTAGATTCCTGAAAAAAACAATCGATATGCCCTTATGGCTTTCGAGACCCACTCGGAAAGCCATAAGGGCGTATAAAAATTTTTAAAAAATTGGGAAATTTTTTTTTCCATAGGTTCTATACTTTTCGGTCATAATTACGTCGATTTCTGAAAAAAAAAAATTTCGATACGCCCTTATGGCTTTCCAGCCCTACCTTTGGCTGGCATACGCCCTTATGGCAGCTGTAACGCGATATGTTTTCGAAATTTCGGGGAAGCACTGACTAAAAACTATTCAACCGATTTGGCTCAAAATTTTACCCGTTATTTTAGACACACATAGCTAAATACCTAACCTCTAAAACACTCAATTTTTTAATAATAAATGAATTTTTTTAAACAATTTATTTTAAAAAAATCGATTTCGAAGACCTTTATGTTCACAAGTCCACGATTTCGTTTTTTTTCTTAACATATGCATATTATAGGTTACAGACCTAGAGCTAAGCCTGCAAAGTAATAAACTATTTGGATTTTTTTATTTCAGATGACTCTGTGTGCTTTTCCGAAACAAGTCACCTTTATTTCGACGACTCCACTTTGACGTACAAAATCATAAACAAATTCATGTAAAATTAAGTAAACAAAATTTTTTTCTCATCTTCAAGATACAAATAAGAACATGTAAAAATTTTAAAACGATCGCATTTTATTTTGTTATTTAAAAAAAAAATGAAAAAACGTCGAAATTTCGGTCGTCACAGCTTTGCTAATATTGATGGGAAGGTTTTCAGGAATTTTTGCAGCTGAATGTACCCCAATAACCCTAAGTTTGCAGATCGATCCATTGAACGGTTTTTCCAGACCTATCGATCAAAATTTCAAAAAAAAGGATCAACATTTTTGTCTCTGAGCATCGGATAACCTTCTTGAAAATGGAAAAATTGATTTTTCGTCGACTTTTTTTTACAATTCTGCATCTGTGACCGGTTAAATTTGAGAAAAAAAATTGATGACTCGATGAATGGCTGACGGCAAAAATCGATTTTAATTTTGCCACCAGTTTTGTACGCTTAAACAAAAGTGGATGGAGTACAACGGGTGATAAAAGAAGGACACCAGCAGTTGATGGGATTGCATTAAATATTATATATATATATATGTATATGTATACTAAACAGCCGTGCCCGTGTGACTGTTGTTTCCATGCAATGATACCAGGTATTTTCATCCCTTAAAAGTATCTGATTATAGGGCGAGCCATTCATCGAATCATTAACAACCACAATGGGGCACGGTCTTAATTTTTACAATGATGCGCTTGTTGCGGTCACGCGACGACGACAATGTCAATGGCGGCGACGCGTCGCCTGTCCTCCGAGAGTCCTGGAGAGGGCGAGGGGAGGGGGATGGGGGTGCGGAAAGGGCAATAAGACCGTCTGGTAAGGACCGAATTTTCTTGGCGCCAGATCCATCGGTCAGTCCCCATTGTTTGACGCCCGACGACGAGACGACTTTGAGCGCATTTCACGGTGGCAGACACACGTTCCAATTGTTGCCATCATCCCTCGCCCTCTCGCAATTGTCAAGTAACGAGAAAAAAAAACAATCTCTCGAACCAGACACTTTTAGCGCGTCTCCGTTGACTCTGCACTCAAGTCCGCCATTTTTTGCTGCCCTGAGAGAAAAAATTACTAGAACCAATGAAATAAAGTTTTAAAGGCAAAAAATCATTTTTTTCATTATTTGCCAAAACATATTAGATTGGTTCCCTTATATATTTACTTGGCTCATTTTTTTCAGTCAATTCCATAAGTTTCTGTTTCAATAAACGAATTTACTTGAATCTAACAATATGTTATCAATTATATGTAATATGTTGTTTGAATCAAGAACACATTTTATCATTCAAAACATGCGTGTCTTTTAATACAGGAAGCACTGAGAAAAAAAATTTGTTGAATCAACAAATTAGTTAGTCCAATCAACAGAAAAAATGATTGATTCAATCAAATGCGTGTTTATTAATTGTTGCTAAACATTTTATAAAAAATATATAGCCCTTGCCAAATAATATAATATGCATAGTTTAGTGACCCCAAAGAGAGATAAATAGAAAAAAAGACAAATCTGCTCCAATTCTCGGATCTAATTTCTCTGTCCGACCGAGATTCGAACCCTCGACCCTACCCATCATCCTACCTATCCTGCCTAACTACCTAACACGCTACCTCATACCTTATCGACTACTAGTATGCACTTGAAAAAAATTAGGAGTTATGAAGATTCGAATATAAGAAAACTTAAAAAAAACCAGTTTTTTAATTTTTAACAACTTATGTATACTATTAAAGTATACTATAGAAATGATAGTTCTCTGCTTGAAGGAAATAAAAATTTCATCATCCCAACAAATATTGTATTGGAATAAAATAATATGTTATTTATTTGACTACAGCTACTTTTAAAATAATCACAATCAATTTTATATCTAATAAATATTGAAAATACTACAGAAATATTTTTAGAAGTAAAATAATGATGAATTTATTGGCAAGAAATCATTTTGTTCGAAAAAAATAATTTGATATTGATGTCGTTTTTCAGATTCAAATAAGCTCATGTTTATGATGCAATAAATCTAATTAATCCAATGAATGCAAATTTATTAAAATCTATTTAAATAAAAATATTTTTAGAAGTAAAATGATGATGAATTTATTGCAAAGAAATAATTTTGTTCGAAAAAAATAATTTCGTATTGAAGTCATTTTTTAGATCCAAATAATCTCATGTTTATGACGCCATAAATAATTTTCTTCAAAAAAATAATTTCGTATTGAAGTCGTTTTTAAGATTCAAATAATCTAATGTTTATGATGCGATAGATGTAATTAATTTAATGAATACAAATTCAATCAAATCTATTTAAATAAAAACATTTTTTGAAGTAAAATAATAATGACTTTGTTGCAAGAAAATAATTTTTTTCGAAAAAAATAATTTTGTATTGAATTCGTTTTTTAGATTCAAATAATCTCATGTTTATGATGCGATCAATGTAATTGATCTAATGAATACAAATTTAATCAAATCTATCATGCATTTAAGGCCTTAGGCCACTCTAGAGACCGAAAAAATGGGCTTTTTGGGGATTTATTTTCAGAAATACTACAAAATAAATCGAGATTACAAAAACGGGGTGTTATCATACATGTCAGTGACTGTTTACAATATTTTTTTTGAAGCGATTAATTTCAAAATGGCGGCTGCGCAGCGTTTTCGCGATAACGTCTCCGTTTTTTCAGAGTTCACGGCCGGACTAACAGCTCCTGTAATTTTTTAATCATAATAAGCCAATAAATTTTTTTCGATCATATGTAATCACTGCTATAGAAGTACGTAGGATTTTTGCGATATATTGATTTTTGGTCAAATGGCGCACTTCTAAGGTGGAAAGTGAAAAATCTACCTAGAAAATCGTCAGATAATTGTTAATAATAAATGAACTATGCAATATAAAAAAAAAAACCTACGCACTTCCACAGACAATGTCGTTTTCGAGATATATTCAAAATTTCAAGTGAATCGGTGGAAAATTGTCTGAGTTATGAGTCCGGCCAACTGAAAAAATGCAGTTTTGAGATAAACGCGTTTGAAGTTTTGAGTAGTACCAGACGGTCTTGTATTAAAATTTGAAAACCGAGTTCTTAGAGATTTTTCCCGGTCATGAACTTTTGGGACATCATTTTTGAGGTCCTGTTAGACCATTTAAAGTAAAAAAATTTTTCAATAATAATGCAATTGTGAGATAAAGGCGTTTGAAGTTTTTAGTAGGACCAGACGGCCTTGTACTAAAATTCGAAAAACGAGTACTTAGAGATTTTTCCCGGCCATAAACTTTTGGGACATCATTTCTGAGGTCCATTTAAAATAAAAATCAGTCCTGCAAAAAAAATCAATTTTTCAAAAGTGCTAGGGTGGCCTAAGGCCTTAATTGTTACTATTAAATAAGAGTTTAATATAATGGAGTAATAGATTCGTGAAAATATTTTTTCAAATGAAGAGTGATTTTCTTGGTTCAACAAATAAATAAACGAATTAATACTTTCATTTAATAAATAAATTCATGTTCTCAAATTTAGTAATTTTTTCTCTCAGTGTGACTTTTCTTCCATTGAAAAATCCGGGAAAAGAGTCCATCAACAAATCATTGATTGCAATAAACGATTCGATTTACAATCGGGATCGTGCTGCTCGATCATCCTGTCGTTTGATTCTACCAACAGGTCCTTTTATTTATTTTTTTACCAATAAAATTAAAACCCCTCTGGCTGTGGAGAGGAACATCCGGATTCGAATTGCCAAACTCTCTCATCCGGAACGAGTGTTTCTCGTTGTTTGTTATAATAACGCAATTTGCCAAAACGCATTTGTGGTCTCATTAATGCATTTGCACCTGAATATTGAAACTTTGCGTGCGTATAAACAATTTAACACGCGTGAATGAACGTTGCAAGCTCATCGATTATCACCTTGCTTGATTATATCCTTTCTTCTCTTTCTCCTAATTCACTATTTTCGTTATTATAATATATACAGAGGTTGGCAAAAATAACAGTACAGGTGCGTTACCGCGTTTGTCAAAGAAATTCATTAAATCGATCGTTCCATTCCCCAGTTTGATAATCGCATTCCGAAGGTATTTCTCAATCACGTTTTTTATTATTTTACACTGAGAAAACAATGTACCAGGAGTCGTTAACTGCTGTTGACAAATGTAAAGTTGAATGTGGCGAAATAAATTATTTTTTAACTGTTGAAAAATTAAATAAATATTTTTTAACAGTTCATAAATTATTTTGACACAAATAAAATATCTCTTAACGACTAACAAATTTTGTAGCAGTTCAGACATACTTAAGTAAAAGTGCCAACTAAATATACTAGCAAAAAAAATTAAGGGATAACAAAAATTGCTTACATTTTTAGAGGTCTTAATAAATGCTGTATCTCAGTGAAAAATGGTCGTAACGAGGTCTTGAAAAAGTATTTTCTAGCTTCAAGTTTCTAGTTTTGAGATCTTTCAGTGACAAAATTTCCGAAGCTACAGTTTCCACCCAATCCTAAGAAATAGTGTTTAAAAAATGCTGCAAACTTTATGTACTTTTTTTTGACTACATTGACTTGGAAACAAATTTCGCAGCTAAATCATTGTATGGGCCGGATAGTTTGTTTATTTAGCTTCAATTTGCTTTTTCTTAGACCTCGATGCGACCATTTTTCACTGAGATATCGGACTTTTAATGAAAAAGGATCCTTTTGGCTTTGACCATTGATATGTAAGGTATTCCATGTTAAGCCGACCAATCCGTGGACCCGACCATTTTTGACTTTATTGAAAATTTTCTATTTTCTTGTACGTACTAAAAGCAGTCTCTCAGAATTTTTTTAGATTTTTGTCTCAACCCAATTAACCACAATAAATTGTTCAAAATTAGACACAATTTTTTTTCAAATGCTCATAACTTTCTTAAAACCGGAGATATCAAAATACAGAAGATCATTTTTTTCCGTCTTGAGCTGCAGTTTTATAAAAAAAATACAAAAAAAAATATCGATATTTATTTTCATATGTTTTTTGAAGTTTTGAACATAAAATTTTTTTTTTCAACTTGGACACTTTCTATTTTTTTGAAAAAATTCACCACTTTCTAAAAGATATTTTTACAGATACTAAAAAATTAGCAGTTTGTGCTTTTAATAACTTGTATTTTTTTTTCTATTTTTTATCGCGTGTGAACTAAGTAATCGTGTTTTCTCCTTGAATTCAAAAATATAAAAAAAATACAAGTTATGAATATCACAAGCTGCCAATTTTTTAGTATCTGTAAAAATGTTTTTTAAAAAGTGGTGCATTTTTTCAAAAAAATGAAAAAAGTCCAAGTTGAAAAAAAATTTTTTGTGAAGTTATAAAAACAAAATATTGTTTTTTTTTCAACTTGGACCCTTTTTATTTGTTTGAAAAAATTCACCACTTTTTAAAAGATACTTTTACAGATACTAAAAAATTGACAGTTTGTGATATTCATAACTTGTATTTTTTTTTTCAAAAATTGGCAATTTGCGATATTCATAACTTGTATTTTTTTCTATTTTTGAAATACAAGCTATGAATATCACAAACAGCCAATTTTTTAGTATCTGTAAAAATGTGTTTTAAGAAGTGGTAAATTTTGTCAAAAAAATAAAAAGGGTCCAAGTTGAAAAATATATATTTTGTGAAGTTTTAAACGCAAAATATTTTTTTTTCAATTTGGACCCTTCTTATTTTTTTGAAAAAATTCACCACGTTTTAAAAGTTAATCTTACAGATATCAAAAAAATAGCAGATTGTGATATTCATAACTTGTATTTTTTTTCTATTTTTTAATTCAAGGAGGAAACACGATTCCTTAGTTCACGCGCGGTAAAAAATAGAAAAAAAAATACATATCATGAGAAGCACAAACTATCAATTTTTTAGTATCTGTAAAAATGTCTCTTAAAAAGTGGTGAATTTTTTCAATAAAATAAAAAGGGCCCAAGTTGAAAAAAAAAATATCTTGTGTTTAAAACTTCAAAAAACGTAAAAAAATAACTATCGATATTTTTTTTGTATTTTTTTTTATAAAACTGCAACTCAAAATGGAAAAAAATGATCTTTTGTTTTATTTTGATATCTCCGGTTTTTTTAAAGTTATGAGCATTTGAAAAAAAAAATGTGTCAAATTTCGAACAATTTATTGTGGTTAGTTGGGTTAAGACGAAAATCTTAAAAAAAATCTGAGAAACTGTTTTTGGTACGTACAAAAAAATAGAAAATTTTCAACAAAATCATAAATGGTCGGGTCCACGGATTTGTCGACTTGGTATGGTATATACCTCATATATTTATTTAAAAAAAAAAAAAAAAAAAAACAATTACTCGGCGATTGCTTTCGCGAAAAAAAAAATTCCGGCGCAACAACCATTTTGAGATCCGCCGGGATTCGACGCCATCGTTGGATCTCCTTGTAAGGACGCGGCGTCGTTCCTCGGCTCGAATAAGAGGGGGTGGGTGACCCCAAGATTCACCTTGCGGTGTCAGCACGCGCCCCTATTTTCGACACCCGCACATCTATCTTTTTCGTCCCTTTTTCTCTCGGGCCTTTCATCCCTCTTCGCAATGAGGGACGAGACCCCCACCAGAACGATTCATTTTTTCCCCTTCGATCCGGCAGGACCAGCCCCGCTCATCCCTTGTGGAATCACAAAAATCCTTCGACCCCAAAGGTTACTCGGACCAGGGGTGGGGGCATAAGGAGACGCCTCTTCAAATAGAATTAAGCATAATACCGGAAGAGAAGGAAACATACCATGAGCCAAGTATACTTGTATCTATGGGTCATTTGAGGCTGCGGAGTGGGGGTTGAAGGTGGAAAATCGGTCGTACCGAATCCCCCTTTAAGCTACCACATTGGCACCATGATTTTTATCCCCCCACCCCCTGGTATCGACGACCCCCGATTATTTAAGCCACGTGCGGACTGCGGTTCGTACCCAGTTGACACCTCAACCTCGTGCAATCATCATCCCCTCGAGGAATTATCGAATAATCAGTGAGAGCGCGTGTCGACCATCGAAAGTCATTCGGATACATTTGTTTGGCTGTTGAAAATTTTGCCAGTCAAAATTTTGAAAATCCAATTGAATAATGTACTTTTTCGAATGAAAAATAATTTTATAATTGTGCGTAATATTGAGAATCGTGCCCGCGGATGGTGAAGTGATTTTGAGAGCCGAAAGCTTTCCTTATTTTTTGGAGGGACATTTTTGAAAAATTTCAAATTTGGGAGTGGAACATCAACGGTTCTTGATGAACGTCGATTGTCAAGGTACTGTTATTTACCCGATTTTCCGGGAGAACGCTTTGACGATGAGCATCCGAGCCCTTGAGAGAACGACAATTTCGTCGCATCGACAATTGAGAGGAAACGTCCCACGACCTGGAGTAAGAGCGGCCACTCTTCTTGGCAGGGATTCCGCGACGGAAGTCATCGACGTCAATCGACTCTCGCAGCGAAATACCTCAGTAATACAATACGTGAGTACCTTAGATTCTTCAAAAAAAAAATTCCATCACTGGAGAGATCGATCTTGGAAATAATTCATTTTTTGAATTGCCCCAGGTCGAAGTTGCCGATTCCGAGGGTCGTCTCTATTGCGTCGACGGTCTCGTTAATGCGTCATGCTGGGTCAAAATCGTCACACTTGCCAAAGACTGTCAGAGCTGCAATGTCTTGCTAATGAGCACGGAAAACGGTGTCGTCCTGAAAACTATGAGGTGCATCACACCTGGCGAACCCCTTCTCATGTGGTTCACGGAAAATATATTGGCAATGATGAACATGCCTTTTCTCACGCCTTGCAACATTCAAGGTAAGGAGATTTTGAAAAATGAAAAATTTTAGATCGAAGTGAAATATAGGACGAAATAATTTAAGGGGGAACGCCATTGTGAAAATAGCCGATTTTCGGATTTTTTTTTAATAAGTAGAGATGATTATTTGAGGATCAGACAAAAAGCAATTTTTAATAAAATATTAAAAATTGACAAAGTTATTACCGCATGAACGTAATAACATAGTAAAAAAAATGACTCCTCCTGGTGGCAGCAATACAGCAATGAAAAATCATCTGAAATCAAAAACCAAAAAAAAAAAATTTAATCTACACAACAATGACTATCGTTGAGCGTAGCCATTTTCTTAAATAATTTTTTTCACAAAATGGCGCGGATTTTTTTGTTTTTTGTTTTTTTTTAATTTTCAAAAGGTCTTAAAAAATGGTAATTTTCAAAATTTTGAAAATCGGTTACGCACAACCTTAGCCAATGCGATTATAAAAATTAATTTTTTTTTTTTAACTGGTTCATTGGTCTTCCAGCAATTGATGTCACCGTGTTCAAAAAATTCGTTTTGAGAAATAAGCGATCAAAGTTTTCATTGCATATTCGTAAAAAAACAAAATTTTCGAGATTTTACTGAAGACGGGATTTGAATAACTTCTTATTAAATAAAAATATATATCGATTTTTTTTCGTAATTTTGATCTTTTTTCCTTCTATGACTACAATAGTTGATTTCAATTATGTTAAAATAAATAATTTAACTTCTCTCACATATTTCTTTTGTAAATTATATAAATTAACATTAAGCATTACAATATTTATGTAAAAAAATGAGAAATGAAAAATGAAAAATGAATTGTAATTCTTTATGTTAATTATTATAGTTAACAAAGGAAATATATGAGTGAAGTTAAATTATTTATTTTAACATAATTGAAGTCAACTATTGTAGTCATAGAAGGAAAAAATATCAAAATTACGAAAAAAAAAATCGAAAAATATTTTTTTTAAATAAGAATTAGTTCGAATCCGTTCTTCAGTAAAATCTCAAAAATTTGGTTTTTCACGTAGAATTTTATTACTTTTTTTTTTAATCGAAGGGGTCCTCTTGAAAAAAAAATCAAATTTTTTAGCTTAAAACATTTAAAAACATTTAAAAAATTTGTTTCTTAATTTTCGATATTTTGTTCAAAAAGTACATTGAAAAACTAAAAAAATTACCACCGAACAAATGAGAATATCTTGGTTATTGTAGAAATATGATTATTTTAAGAATATTTGTTGAAAAATCAATAACTTCGGTATAGTTTAAGATAGAGAGCTGAAAATTTACATGGATACTTCTTTTTGTATGTATAATAACATATTAAAAAACTTTTAAAAATCGAAGAGGGTCACCGACAAAACTTCGTTGAATTGACAAGGAATGACACATATACTTTAAGAAAATCAATCTTTATTCCTGTAATTTATAATAATATTTTTTTAACTCATTAATAACAAAATCTCTGCTTTTTGTACTTTTTTAAAACTCAAATCGGATAAAAATCGTGATTTTATCGAATGATTAAAATCATAAAGCAACCCGAGTCGAAATTTTTGACCTCCCTTCAACACCCGAGGCTTCGTCACAAGATTAGGGGAGTATCGGGCATCGAAGCGAGGGTACAGCGTATAGAAGAGGGATATGTCAGGGCCTCGGTAAAGCCTCAAAAAGTCTCGAAAGTAGACTTTTTCCCCAAAGGAGGCCCATGAGGGTACGAATAGAACCTCCGAAACCTCGCTTGGGCCTATTTTAGCCCTGCCGCAAGGCCTCCGGAACCTCGCTTGAGCCTCTTCCAGCTCTTCCTCAAAACCTCCTAGGCCTCCTTTAGGCCTATTCCAGCTCTCACCCAAAACCTCCTGGGCCTCCTTTAGGCCTATTGCAGCTCTCTCGCAAATCCTCCTGGCCCTCCTTTCGGCCTGCTGCGAATGTACCGTAGACCCTCCAGGGCCTCAGACCCTCTGACCAATGGTACACGGAGTAGGGATAAGTAACGGGAATATATACATGAATGTTTCACATATGTAGGGATAGTATCATTTATTTATGTTATATCCACGTTCAACATTATTACAAATTAAACTTACTGAAAATGGACAGAAAGAAAACCAATTTTTTTTTTTTTCGTATCAACTATAATTAATGCGATAAGGCTTACTAGGAATTGCAATTTATAATATCTCTTAAATATATATTTGAACGTAACAACATATTAATTTTTTTTTAAATATATTTTTTCTTTTCCACCTCGTCAGGTGTACTACTTGCCTCCTCTTCTCGCACTAGTGTCGAACGGTTGTTGAACGGGGAAGTATGCATCAGAAGATTGCACGTCTTCCCATACCCGACGATCCTCTGAAGTTTCCTCTGCAAGTACCATCCACGCAGCAATACAAGCCACTTTTTCGGCTTTTTGCACACCTTCCATCTTTTTTTTCATTGATGATTGCAGTGGTGAAAATTTTCGCTTGCGGACCCGCTATCTCGCCCGTAGACGCATTGGCGGGAGATATTTTTCACAGCTCGTCACGATTATCTGAAGTATATAATCCACCAGGTGTTCACAAGGGTTCAGTTTGCTAGGTTTACTTAAGTTGACTACCGGCGTTTCGACTTTTTTCTTACCAATTATTCAACAATGACGTAGTAGCAGGAACGCTTGTTCGTCTACGAGTCCACCCACGTGATTCTCGTTCGATCACAGACAACGCAATGATTTTTCGGAATTTGAATAAGTTCCAAAGCGTCATACAAGTTTTCGAGTCTCGACCACCTTTTTTCTTTGGATCTTTTTCTGGGTTTTGATAAACCACAAGGGCGCACAAGTCTCTTCACTTTCGTGCTCATCGTCGAATTGTTTTTTCTAATTATCAACGATTGATTATCCTCAACTATAAAATATCCAATCGAACATGAAAAAATATGAAAAACTATACGTGCGCTCGAGACAAGAGACTACACGAGACTGGTGCCGGGATGGCGGGAAGTCGTAACGTGCTCAAGCAAGCAGAGACGCGCACTCACACAGAAAGAAAAGGGCGAAGGCACATACACACAGACACAGAATTCGCACGCTAGTGAACGACGCACAACATCACTTTGTCGCCTTTGCGGCAATGCCACAAAAACACTACGAGCATCAACACACAATGGGTTACCGATGAGGCCTCTGAGGCTGAACCGAGGGTTTTGGACCAAAAAACGATGGAGACAACGACTTGGAATCGAAAGGAGGTTACGGAGGCCTGTATCACTGATACGTTAGATCGAAAAGAGGCCTAGGAGGCCTGCCCGAGGTTGAGTGGAATCGAACGGAGGCCTCTCGGAGGCACCGGATTCGACAAATGGGGTTCCGTAGGTCCAACGGAGGCCGGCGGCTTGTACATTACAAAGGAAATGAGACCTACGGGCATTCAAGGGAGGCTAAAAATTTCGACTCGGGAAATGAAGAATTTTTTTGCTGTTGTTCTTCTTCGCAAACGAATCTTGATTGATGCGGTATCATCATTGATCCGCATGAAATTCGATGACACTAAAAATATATGTTTTTATATCACTCAGTACAATAATGGACGCTTTTACGTCCGCAAGCGGACGTGAAAACGTCCATATTGCACCTCGTGATATAAAATATCGTACGTCACTCGGCGTAAAAACATTTTCTGACGAGTGATATAATGTACTATTTTTCTCCGATAAAATGATAATTGCGTAAAAAAACTGTTAAATAACAGAAATGTGTTTTTCTTTTATTTTTGCCCCCTAAAGGCCAAAACCGTTACATCTGCCACATCTGCAACAACCACTTCGAGTATCCGAATCCTCTGAAGGTGCATCTCGCTCTCAAGTGCAATCGTCTGGACCGCAATCATCTGTGGAATATTTTGGCGAAAGAATTCATAACGATGCCAAAGCCAACGGCGATGTCGTTGAATATTTTTCCGCAAAAGGTCGCACCATTCAGATTCGAATTGTCCTCGAGTTCACGTCGCGAAAAATCGCCAACAAGAATATCGCCGATAATCGTTGAGA
The DNA here is from genome assembly GCA_946863875.1 of Alloplasta piceator. NCBI lineage: Eukaryota > Metazoa > Arthropoda > Insecta > Hymenoptera > Ichneumonidae > Alloplasta > Alloplasta piceator. The sequence goes on from OX333072.1 coordinate 2,350,735, forward strand.
CGCACGACTCCTCGTTGACGAATAATTCCCCGACGTCATCGAATCAAGCGTCACCAGCGTCATCGTCGAACGAACCATCGCCGACTTCCTCGACGAATCGTCCATCGCCAAATTCGACGACAAGCGCCATTTCACTGACTTCGTCCACGCAACTTTTACCCGCGGTGCGAAAAAATCTTCCGAATCGAGGAAATTCGGCGTTCAAGCCTTACATGAACAAACCGACCATCACCTTCCCGGTCGTTACCAATATTCCCATAACGAATCATCACAATCATCATCGAACGGAAACGGTTCACAATCACAACGCCGCTTATCATATTCCTTCGGCTCCGCGAAGCTCCATCAGAAACGACGCTCACGCCGCACAGATGGAAACAATCGTCAGTAATCTTGGAAAATCAAAGCAGGGACACTTGTGCATCTATTGCGGAAAAGTTTACTCGAGAAAATACGGTCTCAAGATTCACATCAGGTGAGTCATCGGTCGCTCTTATTTTTTTTTATTTTTTTATCACAATAATACATCACGAGTGTCTTACAGTATTTTATTGCACGAGTGCGTAAAATGCCCACTTTACGTACGGAGTGCAATAATATATATTTTTCACTTTCGTCCTTGAGTTTGGAAACACTCGCCCCGATTCGCACAAAAAGTTTGACTGCTCTTTTAAAATCGAAGAGATTTCAATTCAACAAGCGGCGTTTTAAAGAAGACATATTCAGCTTCATTCCGCTTTTTCGGAAATTTTTTTTCGATTTATTTAAAACCCGGTACGTCCTTTGAAACATGGTCGGTTTTTGGCTTTTTTTTGGCGTTGAAATTTTGACGCACGACCCATGAAAATTTTTTGAACGGTTTTTTGCATGAAAAACTTGTGGCGGGGAGTATTAGCTTCAATTTCGTTTTTTTTTAAGTTTCGTACGATTTTTTTTCGCAAAAATATTCAGATTTTCGCAAAAAACGATCATATTTATAAAATGTAACGCAACTCTAAAACTAAAGGGTTTTCGTGAAATCATTAAGAGGGTAAAAAATTGCATACAATTATTCTGGATTTAATTAAATTTTTTCAGAATTTTTTATCCAAATTTTTTTTTCTAACATTTTTCTTGTTAACGAGACATTTTTTTATCTTAAACAATCGGGACTCTTACCTCATCTACACGGGTTTTCCAATAAAAAATCCATTTAGATAAGGTTTTTATATGAAAAAGCCATGTAGATGAGGTTGCAGACCCGATTGTTTAAGATGAAGATTTGTAAAAAAATGCCTCGTTGACATGGAAAAATCTAAGAAAAAAAATTCTTTTTAAAAATCTGAAAAAATTTCACTGGATTCAGAATAATTGTATGCAACTTTTTACTTTCTAAGTGATTTCACGAAAATCCAGTAGTTTGAGAGTTACACTACATTTTATAAAAATATATGGTCGTTTTATGCGAAAAAAAATTGTCCGAAACTTTTTAAAAAACAAAATTGAAGCTAATACTCCCCTCCACAAGTTTTTCATGCGAAAAACAGTTAAGAAAAAATGTCATGGGTCGTGCGCCAAAATTTTAAGGCAAAAAAAAACGCCGAAAAATGACCATGTTTAAAAGGGCGTACTGGGTGTAAAAAAAATTGAAAATTTTTTTTGGAAAGAGGAAAATGAAGCTGAATATGTCCTCTTTGAAACGCCGCTTGCTGAATTGAAATATTTTCATTTTTAAAAGAGCAGTGAAACTTTTTGTGCGGCGCGGAATCGGGTCCAGTTTTTTTGTTCAATACCTATATTTTTAATCTAATGATGTTGAAGTTTGCATCGTTGAAACGCAACGAAAATCAGTTTTCTTCTTAGTTTTAAGTATCATTGAACTGTTTTTTTTCGTCTATTTCGACCCCTTAATCGTTAATAAAGACCCAAAAAACATAAACCATTTTTCACTTTAGAAACAGGTCCTTAAGGGTCTATTTGAAATTGTTAGTTGAAAATAGAACCTATGTCGTTGGATTTCAACATTGCAAAGCTGAACATCATTTAATGTATATCGTACTGAAATTTCTTGAAAAAAATCCTATTGAATTCCTCTTGAATCTAATGAAAATTGAGCGAGTAATTGAAATTGCCTTCTAATTTCAATATTTCCAAATTTCTCTTTCAAGAATACGAAAACACGAACTTCATTTTTCAAGATATTCCGCACTGCAAAAACAGTTTGTTTGTAGCAAAGAAATGTATTTAGTTGGCACTTTTATTTGAATGTTCCTTAACTGTTACGAAAGTTTCTTTCGTTCAAAAATATTTGTGTTCTCATGACAAAATTTTATTTGCATAAAAATAATTGACTAACCGTTAAAAAATATTTATTTCGCCATATCCAACTTCACATTTGTTGACGGTGAATCCTGGTACACTGCAACCTCGATAATCGGAATCCGTCGGGACCGGCTCTTGCAAGAAGTGGGGTTGCGCACATTGCACAGAACCGTCTCTGCGCCGGACGGCGCAGAGACGGCCGTCGCAGAGCCAGGCCGCCGTCTGACTGACGGCGGCCTGGCGCGATTGGCTTGGCGCTTCTCCCACTACGCTGCAATTGCAACGATCGAGGTAGCGATTATCGAGGTCGCAGTGTAAATATATTGGTTTCTCAGTGCGCGAAGACAACATGTTTGGCCAAATAAAATTTTACTAATTTTTTTTTTATATTTTCGTTGCTATTTTCAGAACTCATACGGGCTACAAACCCCTCAAGTGTAAATTTTGTCTCCGGCCATTCGGCGATCCGAGCAACTTGAACAAGCACGTTAGACTGCACGCCGATGGAGAGACGCCTTATCGTTGCGAGCTTTGCGGCAAAGTTCTGGTCAGAAGAAGAGATCTTGAGAGGCACATCAGATCGAGGCATCAGGATAACGCGGATCATCGCGTTTCCGACACTTCGTCCGATGGTATGGACATTTAGTCGTCAACGCACGAAACCGCAATTATTTCATTGAACAAACTATTTCTGTCGCTCGAACGAGCCCAGTCTGTAAATAGACTTTACAGTGAGAATATTCAGTATTAGGGCATCCGCGACTCTGATTAAATTCCATATTTTTATATTTTACTCTCGTAAACGCAATCAGCACGTCTCGGCTTCGATACTCAAAATAATGGAAATTTGTAAATGAATTTTTTTTTTGTTACCAAATTGAGCTTCTGGGTGGGTAAAGAAAAAATCTTGGGATCTTCACCACATTAAAAGCCGGATTGTTCGCTCGCCGAGAGCTACAGCTGCGCTGTAAACGTGCTGCTGTATTAAGCGGGAAAAATTATTTTCAAATTTTTCACACCACGCGCATTTTTTTAATCGCTGATATGGAGAGAATTGAATTGGATATTTTGTACGACACACAGACTTTGTATACTATATGGCATATATATATGTATATGCGTGCGTAAAAAAAAACATTGTTAAATTAGTTTGTAATTTCTACATTATTGTAAGTAATAAAAATTGTTATTGCGTTTAATACCGTGGATCCTGATTTTTTTCAAATTTTTTCACCATTTGCACATTGAAAATAATCTTAATATTGAGCTTTTTGCCAACCAGCAAACCTTAAAAAAAATATTTATCGCAAAACGGTAATGGTTATTATAATTATTTACACTATTTCATTCCACTAATTTTCAAGGAGGTCCTAATTTTTCAGGTTTCGTCGATTGTTGATTCAACAGTAAAATTCAGAAATTGAGAACGACTGATTTAAAAAAAGCGACTTTTTTTCGAAATCCCCTCTATTAAATACTTTTGGGGAGGTGAAAAAAGATGCCGGTTACAAGCAGAGCTCTTAATATTAATATTTCGCGGTCTCTCATCTCATATTTTTATATCCATTTAAATAACAGGAGAAATTTTTTTCGAATTTTGAAATTTTATACCTCGGCTTCAAGTCAATGTATCGAAATGTGCGATACATATTTTTGTAGGGAATTGAACGCTCTTCAAAAAAGGTCCCTTATCATTTTTCAAAAAACACACTCCTTCAAAAGTTATTCATGATTAAAGTTAAATTTAGAGTCAATTTTACTTTTTTCTTAGTTTCCGGCAAAATGTTAAAACTTATTAGTAAAAAACGCAAAATCTTTCTAGAAAAAAGAATTTTAAATTGTATTAACATAAATTACCTAATTTTTAAAGCAATGCCCGATAGTGGTTCACACACATTCACAGTTAATATACGTATATGAGTCATTCCTTATCAATTCAACGACGTTTTGTCGGTGACCAGCTTCGATTTTTTTTATTTTTTAATATGTTATTATACATGCAAAAAGAAGTATCTAAGTAAATTTTTAGCTCTCTATCTTAAACCATACCGAAGTTATTGATTTTAAAAAAAATATTCTTAAAATAATCGTAACTTCTACAATAACCAATATATTCTAATTTGTTAAGAGGTCCTTTTTTTCTTTTTAATGTACTTTTTGAACACAATATCAAAAATTAAGAACAAATTTTTTTAAATGTTTTTTTAGCTGTTTTAAGCTAAAAAATTGGATTTTTTTTCAGTGAGACCCCTTTGATTTTTTTCAAAAACAATTGTAAAATTCCACGTAAAAAAACTAAATTTTTTAAATTTTACCGAAGAAGGGACTCAAATAACTTCTTATTGAAAAAAAAAAATTCGATTTTTTTTTTCGTAGTGTTGATATTTTGTTCCTTCTATCACAACAATAGTTGATTTCAATTATGTTAAAATAAATAATTTAACTTCTCTCACATATTTCCTTTATAAATAATAATAATTAACATTAAGAATTAAAATTCAAGTACGTTTTGCACTTTATTCTATTTTTTTTACATAAAAATTGTAATTCTTAATGTTAACATTTTTTTTCTTAATTATCAATATTTTTTTTCAAAAAGGATATTGGAAAACAAAAACAAATGACCTCTACGCAAGTTAGAATATCTTCGTTATTGTAGAAGTTATGATTATTTTAACAATATTTTTTCAAAAATCAATAACTCCAGGATGGAGAGCTAAAAATTTACAAGGATACTACTTGTTGCACGTATAATAACGTATTAAAAAATAAAATAAAAATCGAAGGGGGTCACCGACAAAACGTCGTTGAATTGACATGGAATGACTCATATATATATTAGACCGTGAATATCTTTTGAAGGAGTGAGTTTATCGAAAAATCATAAGAGACGTTTTCTGTAGAGCGTTCAATTCCTTACAAGAATATGTATCGCTCATTTCGGTACATTAACTTGACGCCGAGATAAAAAATTTCAAAGTTCGACATTTGTTTTTCTGTTATTTAAATGGGAAATAGAAATATGCGATGAGAGACCGCTAATTATTAATATTAAGAGCTCTGCTTTTGAACAGGCATCTTTTTTCACCTCCCCGAAAGTATTTAATGGGGGATTTCGAAAAAAAACATTCCTTTTTTGAATCAGTCTCATGTAGGTGTTATGTTAAACTTGCCGCTTCGAGATTTTTTCGCCGTCGATAATGCAATCCTACATTACCGGCGAAGTAAGAAGATCGACGTATGTTCGGTATATCGCCGCAAGATGGCTTGATGATCCAGAAAATCGAAGTTATGTATTACTCAATACGAATGCCGCACACAATTACAAGATTTATCGCACACACGAGTCGACGGAAATGAAAACGACGACGACGACGACGACGACGTCGACGACGAAACGGTGCGGATAGTTGGTTCGCACGGGTGGGGAATTTGTGTTTGTGGAGAAAAAAAAACGGCCCCACTTAAAAAAAAAGTAATGGCGACGTGGGAAAGTGAAAAATTCAGTCAAGTCGGCGATATCGAGGAAAATTTTGACGGTATACTCGTCACTCACGATCTGCAGGATTGTCTCGACGATAGTCTAGATCTTACGAGTTTCGGCAGAGTTTACGAACAATCGGCTGTTTTCGATTATGGAAAGTACTCGGACCAAGATACACCGTCCACCGTGAAATTGCCCAATGACAGTACGGGGTGAGATACTTTTTTTTTCAACATGTTTTGTCTTTATCGTCGCACTTTATGGAACAAATCGTCCGGATTTACCACTATTTTCGTCGTATTTACGAGTGTCTTGTTTTTCATCGCGCGACAAAAACTTCCATATAACTTTGACACTCAGGTTTTTCTTGGCCCGCCCTTATAAGGACATTTTGCCGGGATTTGAAATTGAAACTCTCACAATCCCGCTCAAAAGACGCGCGATTAATTTTTTCTTCCTTCTCGTAAATTTGATATGAAATTCGTACAAAAAGGCATTTTTAACGACAAAGACTCGTTGTTTATATTATTACTTTGGCAATTGTCGAGGCACTTTTGTTATTAGGAAAAAAATTTCTCTCGCGACGAATAATCGATTCGTTGCTTCTCATAATTATTCTGATTCATAAATTCCGTCGTTGATAAATTGCATAAATTTTACTGTCCAATATTACTCGAGCTTGAGAACTAGTCTACAAATTACAGTGCGTCCTTCCGCTAAAAATAACATTAGACGACTTTTTAGCGGCGACGTCGGCGTTTTCTCAAAACGCAAGTTTGCCAATATCGGATGAAATGTTCATTGGTAATGAATATGCTCTTTGAGATTAGTAACAGGTGTAAAATGCACTTTGCCGTGTAAATCGTGGTTTTGAGAGCAACGGCGGGTTTAAAAACAAAGCGGCGAGCGTCTGTATGAATAATTGCATAAATAATGGCCAAACTTGAAATTTCATAAATCACATTTTCCCATAAATTACTAGAAGAGCTGTTTGGCCGATAACATTTCTTTTATAATGGATAGAAATTTGATGAATTTACTTATAGGACTGTCCGTAAGGATTGGAGAGTAATTGTCTACATTTTATTCTTGAACATTTATCGCTATTTCAATTGTTATTTATTATTTATTTTACATTAGTCGGTAAATATTTTCAACCCGCCAAGTCAGCTTGGATAAATGCATCTCAGAGTTGGGCTAAGTACTTGAAAGTACTTTAAGTATCAAGTACAAAGTACTTGTTACTTGCAAGTACGCGTCAAGACGAGTACTTGAAGTACAAGTACTTGAAAAAATCAAGTACCAGTATCAAATACTTTTCAAGTTTTCGGGTACGTCTCGTAAATTCTGGTACTCGGGTCATTCCATGTCAAATCGACCCAGAGCTGGAATCGTCCACTTTCCATTTCGATGAAATTTAGTCAGAAGTTTTGCTTTATCATAAAACCGAGTTCTACCAAGGAAAAAAAAATTAAATTTTTTTTTTCAAAATTTATGCAAAATTCAAAATTGAACCATTTTTCAATATTTTTTCTAAATATCTTGAAAACTATGACAGTTATGAAAAATCGTTTGTTTCGTCTTGAAGAGTATATTTGGGGCTACGAAAAAAAAAATATTCCGCCAAAATTTTTTGAAAAATGATGAATTTGGAGAATTTTGAATTTTTTAAGATCGTGAAAATCCACAATTAACATCGAATTTTTTGTTCAATTTTTTTAAATATAATACCTTGTACTGATTTGAAAAGATCCTGAAATTTTCAAAAAGGTATTTTTTTTGTTTCTAAAATATGAATTTTTTTAAGTTGAGCAATCATGTAATTTTGTAATTTTGAGCAGTCAAAATTACACGATTGATCAACTTCACTTAACTTATAATAAGTTTTACCAAAATTCAAAAATTCATATTTTTGAAACAAAAAAAAAACACATTTCTGAAAATTTCAGGATCTTTTAATATCAGTACATGGTGTTATATAAAAAAAATAAAACCAAAAATTTAATGTTGATCGTGAATTTTCACAATTTTGAAAAATTAAAAATTCTCCAAATTCATCATCTATCAAAATTTGTTTCGGAATATTTTTTTTTTCTTAGCCCCAAGACGAACCCAGACGAACCCAGAACGATTTTTTCGTAACTATAATAGTTTTCGTAATATTAAAAAAATAAACTTGAAAAAATTCCTTTCTTAGAACTTTGTTTTATGATAAAAGAAAACTTCCGACCAAATTTCATCGAAATTGAAAGGGGTCGATTCCAAATATTAGTCGATTTGACATGGAATGACCCACATTCAAAGACTTTGCAGATGCAACCATCAGCAAGACACAGTCAAAAGTACTTGATACTTGTACTTGAAAAAAGTAATTTAAGTACAATACTTGAAGTACTTTTTAAGTACTTTGTACTTGCAAGTACTGTACTTCAAGTACCTGCAAGTACCGAGTACTTTCAAGTACTGCCCAGCTCTGATGCATCTAAATAATTCATAAACGAATTGCCAAATATTAACGTTTTGTAAAGAATTTCTCGACAAAAGAATTTGCTTTTGGATTTTAAAAAAATATTGCCATTGAAAAAACAATTTTGTAACTTGCACTTATAAAAATTCAACGCTTGGCACGAAATGGAGTATAAATTGTTACTAAACTATATCAAACATTAAAATTGGCTTTGTTAATTTTTCAAGGTACATTCATCACACCATAAGTCCGAACGAAATTTACATGAGGATTCATCCTGGCCAAAATGACTCTATGCCGGAGGATCCTTCTCATGCGACAATAACGATCGAAAGCACGGATCCCGATACGAATCAGAAGCACATAAGTCGTTACGAATGCGAGTACGATGGTTGTTCCCGTACTTACAGCACCGTTGGCAATCTCAGAACTCACATGAAAACTCACAAAGGTAGATAACGCGCATTTCTTTACGGTCAAAGAAAAGAAAAATGTTGTCACGATTAAAGAATCTTTGTTTTTTTGGCTCGCGAGCTTTTTACGGTACCCTCGTCGACATATCACTGTTCGTTATCATTAAAACAAAAAAACATTCGTACCATAACGCTTTGCATGACGAAGTCTTATTAATAATTGAAACTGTGTGAGAGAGCAAGAGAGAGAGACTCGGGTAAATTTTTAGTAACGAAAATACTTATTTAAATATTAAAGCAAAACAGATTGACCTTTTTGACTATAGATATGAACAGAGTGATATTATATGATATGATATGCTATGAACATTTAAAAATAAGTAATAAAAATTATTTTTTATTTTACAGAAAAACAAGTAGTAAAAATAATTTTTTCACGTTTTTTTTATTATTACATTATATTGATACACTGAGAGAAAAAATTACTAGAACCAATGAAGGCAAAAAATCATTTTTTTTTTTCATTATTTGCCAAAACATATTAGATTGGTTCCCTATATATACTTACTTGGATATATTTACTTGGTTCATTTTTTTCTGTCAATTCCATAGATTTCTGTTTCAATAAACGAATTTACTTGAATCTAACAATATGTTATCAATTATATGTAATATGTTGTTTGAATCAAGAACATATTTTATCATTCAAAACATGCATGTCTTTTAATACAGGAAGCATTGAGAAAAAAAATTTGTCGAATCAACAAATTAATTAGTCCAATCAACAGCAAAATTGATTGATTCAATCAAATGCGTGTTTATTAATTGTTGGTCAACATTTTATAAAAAATATATAGCCCTTGCCAAATAATTTAATATGCATAGTTTAGTGACCCCAAAAAGAGATAAATAGAAAAAAAAGACAAATCTGCGCCAATTCTTTGATCTAATTTCTCCGTCCGACCGAGATTCGAACCCTCGACCCTACCTACCATCATACCTATCCTACCTAACTACCTAACACGCTACCTATTACACTATCGACTACTACTATGCACTTGAAAAAAAGTTAGGAGTCATGAAGATTCGAATACAAGAAAACATTTAAAAAACCAGTTTTTTAATTTTTTACCAACTCATGTATACTATTAAAGTATACTATAGAAATGATAGTTCTTTGCTTGAAGGAAATAAAAATTTCATCATTCGAAACAAATATTCTATTGGAATAAAATAATGTGTTATTTATTTTACTACAGCTTCTTTTCAAATAATCACAATCAATTTTATATCCAATAAATATTGAAAATACTACAGAAATATTTTTAGAAGTAAAATAATGATGAATTTATTGCAAAGAAATAATTTTTTCCGAAAAAAATAATTTAATATTGAAGTCGTTTTTCAGATTCAAATAATCTCATGTTTATGATGCCATTAATAATTTTCTTCAAAAAAAATAATTTCGTGATGAAGTCGTTTTTTAGATTGAAATAATCATAATTTTAGATTCAAATAATCTAATGTTTATGATGCGATCAAAGTAATTAATCCAATGAATACAAATTTAATCAAATCTATCATGCATTTAATTGTTACCATTAAATAAGAGTTAAATATAATGGAGTAATGGATTCGTGAAAATATTTTTTCTCTCAGTGTATTTGCATCATGAAACGAGCAAACATTTCATTAAAATGGTTCTTCGTAAACAAAAAACCTTTTTTACATGTTGCTATAATTGTGCCCATTCGTACGTGTTTTAATTATCGTTTTTTTTTACACAATAATGCTTACTAAAAAGAAAATTTTGTTTTAGGTTAGTATTACTGCGAATAAATCGAAATGCCGCAAAGAATCGACATTAACAGTTTTTTTTACTATAAAAAAAATCTGAGATTAGAATCTTTACGAGTGATTGAAATTTTTGAAATAAAAAAATTTTAAGCTTTATCATCGCAATGTACGAGGGAATATTTTCCATGTCAATGTATATCCACGAACGTCTGAGGGGTGTGATTTGCGAAGGGATCGCTTCTCAAAATCTCAACCTGCATGGCTTTCGATCGGTTAGTGCTATTATTAAAATTTCACAGTCGTACCGTACGTTTGTTTGTTTGTTTGTTCTTTTTCTCAATCGCGTCTCGCAAATTCGCAAGAAGAATTTTTCGGTATTTGAAAAAAATAAAAGGACGAAAAAAGAAGAAAAAAAAACCGAAATAAATTTCAGGCGAGTACCGATTTAAATGCGCGGAAGCGAGTTGCGGTAAGGCTTTTCTCACGTCGTACAGCCTTAAGATCCACATTAGAGTACACACAAAAGTAAAACCGTTCGAGTGCAATCACAATGGTTGCGAGAAGGCATTCAATACTCTTTATAGACTGAGAGCTCATCAAAGACTTCACAGTGGTAATACGTTCAACTGCGAGGAAACGGGATGCGTTAAGTTCTTCACTACACTAAGCGATCTCAAGAAACACGTCCGTACCCACACTCAAGAACGGCCATACAAGTACGTTTCTTGATGCTGCGCAATTTTATTTTATTCCCACTCTTTTTTTTCCGCTTCTGCCTTCGCGAATCAATTTTCCGAAAAAAAAACACTGCTCATTCGATTATTGTTTTGTAACACTTTACCTCGCACAAGATTTTCTCTAACGCTGATTTTGTTCAATGAGTTGCGACACCGCATTCGGTGGAATAATGGGCTTAGGGTTACCAGATGGAAAATTGAAAAGTCCTGACATAAAGCCTGATTTCCATAGAAATGTCCTGAGATTTTGTCGCAAACGTAATTGCGCAAAGCAAGTATGATAAAATTGATTAGTTCCACAGATTAATGAAAGTATTGATTATTTCCGCAATTCACTTAAGGTACTAGTTTACTTTAAATGGCAAAAGAGCAAATTTTTAAGATTTTTTCTCAGCTCCTTTATCAGATGTGACTATAAAACTGTTATTACAACATTGTTTCGTCCGTCGAAAGTACAAAAAAAAAACTTATTTTTTATTTCGATTCTTTGAATAATTTATGGAAGGCGCTAAAGTCGAAAATGGGTTTTCACATGGCCGACAGCTAATCTCTGGATTGGCAAGTCTGAAACAAAAAAATTTAAAAGCGGAAGGTTTCTTACACAACAATTAAAAACCGTTAATGAAAATTCGATTGAAAAAAAATTGCGGATGTTTGAGATTAAAATGAAAATTTAATTTTTCACAATTTAGTTCAAACATCCGCCATTCTTTTTGTTAATCGATTTTTCATTAACGGTGGTTAATTGTTGTGTAAGAAACCTTCCTCTTTAAAATGCTTTTTTATTTTTTTTATTTTAGACTTGCCAATCCTGAGATTAAGGAATTGGATAGAAAATAAATTTTTGTTTTGTACTTTCGAAGGATGAAATGATATTGTAATAACAGTTTTATAATCATATCTGATAAAGGGGCTGAGAAAAAGAATCTTCAAAATTGCTTTTTTGGCCTTCTAAAGAAGACTAGTACCAATAAAAGTTGATTTTAAGAACCAAAGAGGGTAAATTAGATTATGTTTTTATATTATGTTGATGTTAATTACGTTGATTTGTGATATTATCCAAAGAAGATTATGTTTTTGTTTTTGTTGATTGGAACTTTCTAATTAAAAAATCTGAAAAATGTACTGTATTTGATTAAAAATTGAAAAATCCTCCGATTTCCGAAATCCGGCCGCGATCCTGTCGGTACCTTAAAAATCCTGAAATCTCAGGACAAATCCTAAGACATGGTAACCCTACATAATGGGCTGGAATCAAATTTTTAAAAACGATTCTCGAGATATTGAGGAATCGGAGCACTTCATTGGAGAAGAATTTTTTTAAATTTCATCCTGTGTGCATTTTTTAATATTTCAATGAAATGAGAATCAAATGGATGGAAGAGAAAAACAAGTTGAAAATCATATTTTGCTTCACATAGATTTGAATTAATATTATCGTCGGAGAGAAAATGAAAAATTTACTTTTTCTTATGAGAATTTTTCCTGTGAGAAAAACCTAAGAGACTTTTCATATACACTACCGGCGAAAAGTTTCCGGACAAAACTTCAAAGAAGGTCTGCAACGTTTTTTATGCCATCAATTTAACAAGCGGTATTTTAAAGGGGAAAAATTCGGCATCATTTCCTGATTTTTTAATTATTTTTACAATTTGTTTTTAGATTTGGACTCTATTTTGAAAACAGCTGTTTTTCGCCTTTTTTCCCTCTCTTCAGGTGCACCCATCTTCCAGAGGACATTTTTTTAATACATTTTTACGATTGGATTCGTAAAGAGGATAGTTTGAGCTTCAATTTTCTTTTCTTTTTTAACTTTGAGCGATTTTTTTTCTAAAGTTATCGTATTTTTTGTGAAAAAAGAGGAAATCTGAAGAATCCCGTATAACATGAAAACAAAGAGGATTCACGAAAAACTTCAAAATAGCAAAGAGTTGCGTCTGTTTTTGTTGAGTGCAGTGGAATTTTTTCAGATTTTATTTCTCAAAACTCGAGAACTATTATAGTGATAAAATTGCAAGAGTAAAAATACTTTATTTTACCATTTTCAACACATTGGAATTTTTTCAAATTTTTTCCCCTAATTGTTTTCCAGTCTCAACATGAGAAAACAAAATTTTAGAAAAAAAAATCTGAAAAAATTTCTCTGAACTCAACAAAAACAGACGCTACTTTTTGCTATCTTGAAGTTTTTCATGAAACCTCTTTATTTTCGTGTAACGTTGTAGAAAAAATCGCTCAAAGTTTTTAAAAAAAGGAAATTGAAGCTCAAACTTTCTTCTTTATGAATCCAATCGTGAAAATGAATCCAATCGTAATCCAATTTAAAAAATGTCCTCTAGAAGATGGGTAGAAAAAACAGCTGTTTTCAAAACAGAGTCCAAATCTAAAAACAATTTGTAAAAATAAATAAAAAATCAGGAAATGAAGCGAAATGGCATAAAAAAACGTTCCAGACCTTTTTTAAAGTTTTATCCGGAAACTTTTCGCCGGTATTCTAATAAAATACAAATTGATTGGATAGAAAAATATATGACTTGGTTTGCATATAATGCGTGGAAAAGTTTCAATGGAAAATCAGAGTACTTTCTTCTTTTTACATCAATAAATTGAAATATCCAAGTACTCGAACGTTAATTACTCATAGTTTATTTGAATTCACATGTAATAATGATAGTCAAAATTTATTGGGTTATAATGAAGAATATATTTTTTAATATCTCGTCAAAGATGCAGAGAGGAAGGTTGTGGCAAAGCTTTCACAGCTTCTCACCATTTGAAGACTCACAAGCGGACTCATACTGGTGAACGTCCCTACACGTGCGCTCACGAAAATTGTCAACGTTCCTTCACGACTCTTCACAGTTTAAAGAGCCACTTGAAGACGCACAAAAGATTGCTGGCCAATAGTGAATCGGTTGGTATTTTTTTAAACAATTCTAGTGCAATACACTGCAACCTCGATAATCGGAATCCGTCGGAACCGGCTCTTGCAAGAAGTGGGGTTGCGCACGTTGCACAAAACCGTCTCTGCGCCGCTGGTGGCGCAGAGACGGTCCAATCGCGTCAGGCCGACGTCAGCCACCAGCGACGCAGAGACGGTTCTGTGCAATGTGCGCAACCCCACTTCTTGAAAGAGGCGGTCCCGACGGATTCCGATTATCGAGGTCGCAGTGTATCTTGAAATAAAATCTTTTTAAAAAAATGTTGTCAAATGCTTTTTCCATGAGGAAGCAAAATTAATTTTCATGATAATAATAACAAAAAATATAATAATTTACAGAAGAACAAGATGAGCCGAGCGAGTGAGGTAAATTCGGAAAATGTGATAAAAATCGAGTACCCGGAGATGTCAAAGAATGATAAAATAATTTCGAAAACGTACAAGATTGTACCGATGAATTCGAACGATCCGCAAAACAACGACCAAGCAATAACGTTTTTGCCGTTAGAAACAGGCAGATTGCCGCCGGATGATTTCGCCGGTGAATCAAGTTTCGATATACCAGTGGCGGAAATACGAATAATGAGCAATGAGAAAGCAATAAACGAGACCGAGATGGTTTTTCTCGAGGCAAGCGATATCACGAGTTCTGTTAAGGATATTGAAAATTTCACGAGCACGAACGATGATTACAAAAGTTTGAGACCCTTGAACGTTGAATCGTTGAAGAAGAAGAGCGAAACCGAAAGTAATTCTCCAGAGGAAGAAACAACGATAACGAGTGAATTGAACTTGCAACAAAAAATAATGCAAGACGGATTGGAGAACACGATAGCTCAATTGTCCGAAGTAAAGGACACGAAGCAGGTAAGTGCGAAAGCTTACGATGATTGTACGTCGTTGAATGGAATGACGGCGGTTGGATTTGGCTCAACGATCGACGAGACACATTCGAGAGACAGCATTTTCGCTGATGAACTCGACAATTTGGCATTCAACGATAATAACGAACCGATGAGCAGCAGCAACGTTGGCAGCGAACCTTTCTCAGCGGTCGAGCTCGCGATCGCCTCGGAGGAAGAAATTCCGTCGCCCTGGATCGACGTTATGGCATTGGCATCGGTGGCGCCATCGCTGAGGACTCAACCAGCGTGGCCCGAATTGAACGCTTTTCCAACGGCCGTTCACTCGCTCGTTGATCTCGTCGGTCCCGAGCCTTATCCTCTCGACATCGACCATCAAATAAAGAATATCGCCGAGAAAACGCTCGACGATATTGTCGCGAGTGTCGACTGCGATAACGTGAAAGCGGACAGTTTGCCAATCGTCGAAACGCTCGATCGAGCCGTTTACGGTGAAATTACGAACGAGGATGACACGCGAATAACGAGGACGCGAACGGTCAAGAGAGATCGCAATATATTGCAGAAAATAACGGCTGACGCCGATATTTGCAAATGCACGGATTGCAAGTGCGACAGCACGAATAATTGTCAAAATTGCGGGATCGAGAGTGCGACCCTGATTGATGAAAAAAAAGCCGAAGCACAGTTCAATATCGTTAGCGAGATTGTTTCTTGTCTGCAGAGCGAATGTCCGTGCGACAATGATAATGATGATGGCTGCGGCTCTTGCTGTGTCGTTATTTGCCTCAAAACTCTTCAACAATTGCAACGTGCTTTGAAGAATCGAAATTGTTGTCGCGATATGAGCCGAACGCAATGCTGCAAAGAAAAAAATAATCATATTAACAACGTTAATTTTGCAATTATCAAAAGTCAATTGGCGAATAATCAGTAAGAATAATGATCGTTGTCACTCGTTTGTGGGGTCATCCGGTTTTTCCGACACGCCGTTTCATTTTTATCACCAAAATAACCGGCCATGAATTTTTCCAATTAATCCCACAGCATTTTCCGAGTTTACCAGCCGCATATGGAATTTAAACAAAATTTACTTCAAATACACTACTCGCGAAAATTAAGGGAGCAAGAAAAATTTTCAATTTTTCCGGTGATTTTCGACAAGCTGTATTTCAGTGAAAAATGGTCGTATAGAGATCATTAAAAAAGGATTTTGAAGCTCCAAGATTCTAGTTTCAAGACGTTTTGGTCACACATTTTTAGGAGCTACGGTTCTTACGAAATTTCGAGAAATGGTGCGAAAGAAAATTTTTGCAATTTTTTTTTTTCGTCCACAGGCTTGAAAATCTTTTTTCCAGCTGAAGCAATACATGGAACAGGTAGCCTATTTATCCAGCTTCAATTTCCTTTTTTTTAATTTTTTTTTTACGTTGATTTCTCGCGGAGATATCCGACTTTGAATGAAAAAGGATCTTTTTGTCTTCAACCATTGATATCTCAACAACCAACGGTCGCACAGAAATTAATCGGGCAGTTTCGGAAACTGGAATAAATTTCCTACAAGATTCCTTCAAGAATGCTGTAAAAAAATTTTGTTTACCCTCAATATTCAATTGGAAAAGGAACAAAAAAGTGACTTTCCGTTGATTTGGTAAATCGACTACACCTTTTTTCCGGACCAATTGATCAAAATGTGCCGAAATTTTCTTCCGCGTCATTTCTCAAAATTTTATAAGAACCGTACCTCCTAAAAATTTGTCGCCAAAAGATTTGAAAACTAGAATCTCGGAGCTTCAAAATCCTTTTTTAATGACCTCGATACGACCATTTTTCACTGAAATACAGACTGTCGAAAAATTAGTAAACTTGTCTTGCTCCCTTAATTTTTGCGAGTAGTGTAGTTAAATAATTAAAAATAATGATCAAACATTTCACTTGTCGGAGGTACGCTCTCACCAGATTACATTTGTTATTCTCAAGAAAAAATTCCCTGAAACTGCAGTTCTGCGTCGTCATCCGGAACGAAAAATCGAATCGTAAAAATTTCGCAATCGAATTTTTGTCGTTATCGCGTAGATTTTTGGCAACTTGAAATAAAATTATCAACGATAGATTGAAAACATGAATTTGCATCACTGCGGTCGAATCAATGAAATATAGACGATGATAATTCGATCGTTGGTAAAATCGAAAAAAAAAACCCAATTTTTTCAAAGCTGTAAACCAGAATGACCCCTCATATTCGAGGGATCGTTGTCACAAATGATTCACCGTGCTAGTCATTGAAACGAAGAGGTTTTTCTCTTCAATCTTGTTAATAAAGTTGCAAATTTTTTAATTTTTTTTTAAATGCACAAACTAAAGATTATCTGTTAAGAACAGAGAATATATGGACTGGTTTGCATTCTGAGCGATGAGAAAATGAACTTTAATACTGTGCTTAAGATTTATTTATGGTGGCATTGAAATTTTCGTGCAAAGGCTTCTGTGAAATATTCTTGAAATATTCAAGATTAATGAAGCGCTTTGCATGGGTTAAAATTGATGTTAAGTTTTGGAAATGGTCACTAAAAATATTGGTACATTGAGAATTATAAAAAAATGGTTATTTAATTCTTGAATTTTGTTTGCATTGATATATTTTTTCGGCTTGGAATACTTTATGATACGTCGAAGAGTAAATTATTTAAATATTTAGAGTTAATTCGTCTCGATTCATTACTTTGCAATTGAGATCATTTTGTTGGCTATGGTTTTTTTTTTTTTTTTTTTTAATTGCATTCGTGTGTACGATAGATAGTTTTTAAAAGATTATAAATAAACGCCAAAAATCTAAGTCTCGCTCGGAGCGAATTAGACGGATATGCCAAATAAAGAAAGCTTATATTTAACTTGTTCCAAACTCCGGCACAGAGTTACGCGCGTCAACGATGCCTGTATTTTAATATAGAATTTTGTAATATTTCTACGGATATCGAGAAAAAAAATGAAAAATAATGAATCACAACGACGATGACAAAGTGCCAAATTCATCACGATAGAATTCATATTCACGGTTATACGTAAACGACTTTTCGTTCACGTAAGTTTCAAATATATACGAATCTTTACACTGTGTTAATGTACACACATACATATATTTTTATAATATATACCGAAAATTACACAGAGTGTGATTTTGTTTTTGCGCGGAAAAAATGTATATCGACAATGGTAATTGCGGATTGATCACGATTGAAAATGGCTGTTTCACGTACTTCTGAGAATTACTTATTTACGAACGAACAAATTGTCAGCTTGTAGCTGATGGAACAAATTTGAGATTGTTTCCAGAGTTGATTTAATTTCATTTAACTAATATACAATAAAGAAACGTTTTTAATCGCATTTTTTTTCACCTTCGCATAGAGCTTTCAATTTTTCGATTATTTTTATGTCAGTTTTTTTTACCCAGGACAGTGTGAAAGATTTTCGACTTTTCCAGATTTAAAGATGATTTTGCTTCCTCATAAAGGAAGCTTTGTTTTCGTGAAAAAAATGTTCTTTCGCGATTTTTATGCCAATATGTTCAAAATGTCCTAAAACATCGAGAAGTCATATTTAGAAAAAATGTCCGGATGGATGTGTGTGTGTGTGTTTGTATCCTGAGTTTCAGATGTAAATAATTAATAACTCGAAAACGCTTCGAGATATCGAGCTAAAATTTGGCACACTAGTCGAGCACGAATTGCTCTTCATTATGAAAAAAAATTTGTTTTAATTATAACGGGTGTTCAGATTTTATCGACTTTTTTCGTTTTTGGAAGAATGGCGTAAACGCTCTAACCTCTGCAATTTTCAAGATATTGCACTCAAACTTTGTACAGAATAAGTATAGCTATTAAGGTTGTTTGGTATTGAATTTGGCGAAAATCCATCGAGGGATTAAAATTTTATGAAATTTTGAATTTTTTGAGAAATAGCCTTAACGCTCAAACTTGTGGAATTTTCAAGATATTGTACTGAAACTTTGCACAGAGCTAATATAGCTATCGAGGTTGTTTGCTATTAAATTTGGCAAAAATCCATCGAGGGATTAAAATTTTATGAAAATTTAATTTTTTGAAAAATAGCGTAAACGCTCTGACTTGTGCCATTTTTAAGATATTGCACTGAAACTTTACACAACTTTACCTAATATAGCTATCGAGGATGTTCGTTATTAAATTTGGCGAAAATCGACCGAATGATTAAATGTTTATTCAATTTTTAATTTTTATAAAAGAAGCGTAAACGCTATAACTTTTGAAATTTTTTAGATATTGCAATGAAATTTTGTGAAGAGCCAGTATAGCTATCAATGTTATTTGCTATCAAATTTGGGGGGAATCGATCGAATTCGCACATTGATTACTAATATTTTTCAATAGTTAACAAAGCTTCCTTTATGAGGAAGCCAAATTTGATCGCTACTGTGTGTTAAAAGAAGCTATGTGAACTATGGATAAAGATGAGGAAGCAATGTGCAAATTCCAATTTGCAGGGTTTTTGTTAAATCTTGGATGAAAATAAAAATATTGAATTTTAGAAAAATAATAAAAACGTGCAAATTAGAAATTTGCGAGTTATTTTTTTTTAATCGTTCGTTAAATTTTCTTTGTTGAAACCTAAATTAATGAATCGATTTTATGAAAGAGATGTGTGCAAATTTATAATTTACACGATTTTTTTTTCAACATGAGGATTTTTAAAAATCCGGTAATTTCAATGAAGGACGAAGAATTGAAGAGGCGTAAAATTTTCGAGGCAAAAAGATCGTTATAATTATACAGTAGTGTGTAACAACGTTTTACCGTTCACGGTGAATAACTCAACATTGCTATTGCTAGGACTCATTTTAACCAATTGTATCGCCTAGCGATTTTTTTGTTTTTCAAGCGATTTAATCTGATAAGGATGATTTACGAAGAAGCTGCTACAAGTGCCTCGGCGACCTCGACGGCGATCGCCGCTTCGGCTTTGTCATATTCCGACGAGGCGGAAGATAATTGCTGCTGGGCCTTGCTCAACAGATCACGAGCTGCCGAATTATCGAGATTCGCGACCGGATGAGCTTCCTCTGCGAGAATCTGAAATAATTTCAACAGAAGAAGAAGGTACATTAATTACAGCGTTATCGTATTGTCGCTGTGTACTAGAGATGGGCCATGTTTAAAAAAACTATCGATGTCTTGCCGAAAAACATCGATGTTATAATCGATGTTTTCACAGGTTAAAAAACGCGCCAAATTTGAAATACCAAGTTAAAATTTGGCATAATAATAAATTGTAATAATAATAATAACAATAAATAGTAATAAATAATAAATAGTGATAATAATACTAATAAATAGTAAGTTAAAATTTGGCAAATAGTCGCAATAAGTATAGTATTAAAGAAGTAGAGTTTGAAAAGTTAATTTCCGATTTTGAGGGGTGAAAGAGGCAATAATTCATTTCCAAGATCAACTTTTGATAATCTTTCGATGGAATGCATTGCATTGATTGTACCTTCAGACTCTTACTGCAAATATGTAGTACTATGTAGATTAAAATTTGTATGACTTAAAATAAAATATTTAACTAATATGCATGAGAAATGAGAATTCTCATGATTCCCAGCGCCCAGCAGTCCCAGCACATGAAAAAACTGCACTTTCTAACCTCTTTTACTTGCGTCCTCCGAAATCGTCGCGAGGCCAGAGACCAAGGATCGCAAGATTCGCAAAATCGCAAGAATCGCAAGCATAAAATGGAGGAATAAATGGTTAATGGATGTCTATTGCTCTCGAAGCTTCCATCTTCCTTGAATTTCGCACGTTAATTCAAAATTCTTCTTTATTTCTATTGGCGAAAAAACATCGATGTTTTGCGAAAAGGATCGATGTTTTTCGAAAAGAATCGATGTTTTAAAAAGAATCCATTCTTAAAAACATCGGTGAGAATAATCGATGTTTTTTCGAAAAACATCGATTCTCCAAACATCGAGTGAACATCGCCCATCTCTAACTGTGTACGCAGGGTTCGATTTTTCAGAATAAAAAAATCAAGTTTTTCCTTCTGTCGTAAATCACTTTTAAGGATGTTGAGTCCCTATGAAATCTTATAATGTCAATTGTTCAATAAATAGCTTCTTAATCGTCGTGAAATTTTTACACGACCTCCTGAATACTTCATGTAAAAACATATCAAATGTTCAGAATTCTATCATTATTACTTCAACCTCCTTAAGGGTTAAATGAAAAATGATGAGAAAATTCTGAAAATTTGGTATGTTTTTGTACGAAGTATTTAAGAAGTCGTGTAAAAATTTCACGACGATTAGGAAGCTCGTTATTAAAATATTAACATTTTGATAAGAACAATTTTTTAAACAAGTAAAAAAAATATTTATCAATAAACTTCGTTTTGTTTCCGTTGCTTTCAATATAGTGTAGATATTAAAAAATTGAGAGGTCGAAAAAAAAACTTATCGCAAAGTTATATCAGTTTCCATAAGACTGCATTTAATTTAATTTAATTTGTTAATGTTAATTGTTCGATAACGAGCGTCCTAATCGTCGTGAAATTTTTACACGACCTCTTAAATAATTCATCCAAGAACGTAACAAATTTTCAGAATTTTCTCATCATTTGCGGTATGGGACTAACATCCTTAAAAAATTTCGAAGTAATTAAGATTCAAACAGGCTGATGCTGGATTATTCTCAATGATAGTCATGAAAACTTAAAATTGAGTAATTTCCTATAAAAAAAAATAAAAGCAATCTGAACCGAGTGAAAAATATACAATTATAAAACTGAAAGCAATCGGGGCATTCCATGTCAAATCGACCACTTTTAAACCCGACCTCTTTCGATCTGGCTGAAATTTTGTTTTCCTTTTCTACCCAATTTCAAACATTTTTCAGGAAATTTGCCAATTTTTTTATCCAACCCAAAAGTTTTTTTTTTTTAAATGACTATAACTTTTTCAAAAATTGACTAATTGGGACGTTTTTTTTTTGAAAATTTTCGTTTTTGAATGCACTTTCGAAAAAAAATAGAAAAAAATTTTAAGATTTTAAAATTTATCAAGTTTTTCACTTTTTTGAGAAAAATAATCTTTTTATCGAAGTTCGCCATTTTTTTATTATTTTTTGTTCACTCAAAAATACTTTGATCAATTCCGGAAAAAATGCCGCCCACGCTGGAGTGGGTCGACATTTTCTTCTATTTTTTTTCAAGGATGGAAAAAAAAAATTCTCAATTAGGCTTATTTCACGAAATACCACTCTGGAAATTTTTGAGGATTTATAAAAGACCTCGAAATTTTAAAAAATGAGAAGAAAAAAAATTAAAAGCGGTAACCGCCGAAATTTTTTAAATTTTTTTTCAAAAGAGTGACTAAAAAAGTAGAAGGAAAAGTCGACCCACTCCAGGTTGGGCGGCATTTTTTTGGAATTTATCAAAGTATTTTTTGAGTGAAAAAAAATAATTAAAAATGGCGAACTTCGAGAAAAAGGTGATTTTTCTCGAAAAAGTGAAAAATGTCATAGATTATGATATCTTAAATTTTTTTGTATTTTTTTTCGGAAAGTACATTTAAAAACGAAAAAAAAAAAACGTCCTAATTAGTCAATTGTTGAAGATATAGCCAAAAAAAAAAAACTTGGAAATATCCTGAAAAATGATTTTAATTGGGTAGAAAAGGAAAACGAAATTTCAGTCAAATCAAAAAGGGTCGATTTTATATGGAATGACCCATTACCCAATAATTATAATTACAAAAACGTTAAACGATATACAAATATAATAAAGAATCTGACCTTTGGCAATATCTTGTTCTTTTTATTTTGCATTTGTAATATCGATAAATTACTCGTACCTGAACACTGGAATCTTCGTTGATGGTAACAGTTCCTGAAGAGACAAATACTTTTTTCGTCTCTCCGCTCTGTTCATAAACGGTGACTACTCCGGGTTTTAGAACGGCAAGGGTGGGTACGTGATGAGGAAGTATGCCAAAAGCTCCGGAGAAGGATGGTACATCAACTTGCTTAACATTCGCAGAGTCGTAATAAACCTGAAATCATTCTATGATTGAGCAAAGATTTCAGGGTCTCTCAGGATTGATTATTCAATGACGAGAGACAAGGGAGAATTTTTAAGAGTCAATGTCCGGGATGATACCTGATTGGCTCCGGCAAAGGTAAATTTCATCTCGTTGGCAGCTGCCTCGGCGTAATTTCTTGCCTGGCTTCGAACGCATCTCAGGTAAGGGCGGAGTGTACGTGCGAGGGTTGCCATTTTTTCGTCTGATAAATGTAATACGAGGACAATGAACGAAACGTGTTGTAATTTGACGTTATCGAGATGTTACATCACAGAACTTATTCACATAACCTCCAATTCGTGTTCCGCAAAAGTGAGAAAAACTTGACATTTTATTCACTTTTAACGAATAAAAATTGCTTCGCAACAATGAAGAAAGTAAGTTAAAGTCGAGATTGAATAATTAACTTACCGTTTTCACCGGTCACTGCCTTTTTTCAGTCACGAAATTTTTATCACTGCCGACCTGAAGAAAAATTGTTTTACCCCTGCGCCTGCGCTGTTTTT
This sequence comes from Alloplasta piceator, assembly GCA_946863875.1. Taxonomy (NCBI): domain Eukaryota; kingdom Metazoa; phylum Arthropoda; class Insecta; order Hymenoptera; family Ichneumonidae; genus Alloplasta; species Alloplasta piceator. The sequence goes on from OX333072.1 coordinate 2,374,357, forward strand.
GCCTACTTGATGCGGCCGGGGACGAGTGGGGAGGGCAGGGGGGAGAGTTATGAGAATTGCTCCCACCCCTCATTATTGATCGCTCTTTCCCCTGATCAGCTGATTTCAGGCACAGCTTGTAACGATGATCGGTAAAACAGATAAAGATAAACAAGTTTCTTTTTTAAATGTTTTACATCGGCCTTGACAATTTTTTTACGTAGCGTAATGTAATAACTTAATCAGCAAATGCACAATTGCACGAGATATGAGAATGTCACGGGACAAATCCGCCGTGAGTTTTTCTCGACTCGTAATAATCCTGTATTCGCAGTAGAACGCAAAAGCTTTGCCCGCGTGACATCGTACAGAGTTCCGATTAAAAAATTGCGCGAGTTAATGAATCACTGGTATTCATCGAAGCGCAATATTTAGTTAATTTCACGAGTTTTTCGCACCAAGAATAATTTAAGGATAATGGCTGAACGTCCGAAGAATCATGTTCTCTCAATTCAGAGTCACGTTGTTTCTGGTTATGTCGGCAATAAAAGTGCAACTTTCCCACTTCAGGTACGAATATCTAATCTTCTTAAGGGAGTTTTCCCTACGATTCGAGCTTGCGTTAATTTCTGCGCTGCGCGTCAATCAAATTTCATCTAAGATTATTATTATTATTATTACCTGTAATGTTTAGAAATTGTTCGCCTAGATTACCAATGTTTATTCAAAGAAAATTTAACTTTTCAGCTCTTGGGCTACGAAGTCGATGCGATAAATTCCGTGCAATTGTCGAATCATACCGGATACAAAATCGTTAAGGGACAAATATTGAACGAACAGGATTTGGGTAAGAACAGAGAACTAAAAAAAGTTCAACATTGGGAAATATTTTTTTTCAAAACCAACACATCTTGGATCGATTCAGGTTCTCTCGTTGATGGCTTAGCGGAAAATGACTTGGACAATTACAGCCATTTGCTGACAGGCTACATCGGATCGACTTCTTTTCTCAATAGAATAGCCCAACTCGTGCCAGTGCTGAAGGAAAAGAACCCAAATCTCATATACGGTAAGCGAATAATAAGAAAATGCTGTTCGTCGATAATTTTTTTGTACAACATGAATGTTATTTTACAAGCTTTTATTTACTTTCATGCATATGTAAATCAGATGATAATGCAATATTATCACAAAAAATTGGCAATTTTTTTGCAAAAAAATTTGCTTGAAAATTGTTTTGCGCAACAGCCTCTTTCTAAAAAATTTGGCTGAAAACATTTTTTTGCATAAATTTTGCAGAAAAATGTTACAAATTAATTGTGCGAAACAATTTTGTCTACCAAATTTTGCAAAATAATTTTTTTTGCAAAAAATTATGTGAAACTAGATATAAATTACCAAACTAGTTATTTAACATCATAAATACTAAAAAGTAAAACGTAAATAAACGAAAAAAAAAATTTTTAAACAAGCTTTTATTATTTGTTAATAAAAAATAACTGAAAAGTTCAAAATAATTTTATTCCGATTGGAAATAAGTTTTCAAATAAAAGCGTGTTACATTTTAACAGCAAGACAATAAAAGAGGGTGTAACACGCTTTTATTTGAAAACTTTTTTCCAATCGGAATAAAATTATTTTGAACTTTTCAGTTATTTTTTATTAACAAATAATAAAAGCTTGTTTAAACAATTTATTTTTTCGTTTATTTTTTCAGTTGTACCCAGATGCTTGAATTTGAACTTTTTTATATGCCACATAAACATACTTATCGTACGCTTGCCGAGGCGGTCTCAACTTTTATTTATGTTTTCCTGAAGTCTCACCTTGAAAAATTTTCCCCTTGAGAAAAAAAAATATTTGCCAAAACAGATCCTACTTGGAAATTATGAAGAAATTGCTCCAAGCTTTTAAGTATTGACGCTTGTTTTGAAAAGATCAAAATGAAATAAATATTTTTCAAAAAACTGATGCATGTTATTTTGTCCAAAAATAATAATTTTTGAAAAAATTTGAATCCTCACTGTGACAGTTTGCGATCCGGTGATGGGTGACAACGGAAAATTATATGTTCCCGAGGAATTGAAAGATATTTACAAAAAGGACATAGTTCCACTGGCCGATATTGTAACGCCGAATCATTTTGAATTGGAGTAAGCATAAAAATCATTTTAAATTGGAGTAAGCATAAGTTAGAGAAAAATGGCGAAATATTTTTTCTCCCAAACCTAATGTATATTTACCAGATTAAATATTATGGCTCGTTGATTTTTTTGACAGACTTCTGACGGGCAGAACGATCGTTACGATGAGCGATTTGGGAAATGCCATTGAAGACTTACATCGCACAGGTCCCAAGACCATAGCTGTTTCATCTACCGAATTGAACCATAAACTAAGCGCAGTGGTCAGCAGTGCAAAAGGTAACTGCTTGAATTTTCTTAATTTTTCAAAAAAAAATCTGGCAACTGGGAAAGGTGATGAAAAATAAAAAATAAATATCAAATATTTTTTTCATGAATATCTTATTTGAGAAACATTTCGTTTCTTAATCAAATTATTAAATTTATATTATTAAATTATTAAATTATTAAATTTAGTAAATTCAATGGATTTTCCTTTTTTAATTTTGATTCTTAAACATGAGAAGTCAATATAATTGGTAACCTTTTTTTCGCCTCTTTAATAACTGCGGATTAAGATAAAGATGGTAAATATTGCAGATAACAGGAAGATAAAAATTGATATACCGAAAATACCAGCCATGTACACTGGATCCGGTGATCTATTCGCTGCTCTTTTTCTCGCGCACTCGGACTCGGATGCGAGCATCAACATTGCCCTGGAGAAAACGATAAACACTGTTTACAGTGTTTTGCAAAAGACTCATCAAAATTCCATCGGTAAAGAATTTATAAAGGAGAAAAATGTGAATGGCACATAATGAAAATATCTCGATAATGAGTTTGTTCTTTTTCTCGTGTCTCTCACACAGCCAACAAGGATGAGAGAGCACAGAGAGCGAAGGTAATCGAGCTTCGTCTGATTCAGAGCAAAAGCATTATCGAAAATCCACCAAAGAAACTCGTCGCCGAGGAACTTGAATGGAATTTTCATGATTAACGTCGATAGAGATGTGAATGTGCATTTTAATCTCTCGTACTACGTTCATTATTGCAATTTAAAGATTATGACGTATAACGCCGTTACTGGATAACGCGTGAGCTCGTGTTGAACACGATAAATATATATAGATATATTTTCTCTTAGTTTTGCTGATGAACAGAAAATATCGTATGAAAAGATGATAGTGGTATCGGAGAAATTATGAAAAATTATGGATTATTTGGAGAAGGTACGACTGCGGTAATTTGTTTTTTTTTTCTTTCGAAACAAATTCACAGAAATATTTTTTATAGAGTGTATCATTGAAAGGTGATCTTTCTATATTGAAAACTGTGGTATGGGCTTTGATAGTCAAATGGGTTTCGAACCATTTTTTTTTAAATATTAACAAAGGCTGCTCAATGCAGAATGAAAAAACAAACATAATATTTCAAATAGTTCATTAAATTTTTTTATATTGAAAATGATTGAGAGCTGAATTCCGCATATACTTTTAGTTATTTTCGCTCGAACAAAAATGTATAGTCGTAAATTTGATTATGATAACCGTACTTCCTTCGGGACCACATCCGAGTCTTCCAGAAAAAATTGCAGTTGACAAATACGCGGACTTGTGATGTGTATATGAGTTTTGCAAGATTTTGGTGCCGACATGCTGTTATAATGTTCCGTCATATAAAATAATACTTATATAATTATATTAAACGTTGATTATATTAATTAATATTAATTCATTATATTAAACTTATTCTTATAGAGAATTGAACGCTCTACAAAAAAGATCTCCTGTGATTTGTCGATAACTCACTTCTTCAAAAGTTATTCAAGGTTAAGGTTAAATTTAAAGTAAGTTTCACTTTTTTTTTTTTTTAGTTTCCGGCAAAATGTTGAAACTTATTACTAAATATCGTAAACGCTTTCCTGAAACAAAAGTTTAAATTGCATTCACATAAATTATCTAATTTTTAAAGAAATTACCAACATAAGTTCACCCATATTCACAGTTTAAATTACATATATATTAGAACGTGAATAACTTTTGAAGAAGTGAGTTTATTAAAAAATCATGCTTTTGTATTTAATGAAAAAACTATTGAATATTTAAAAAAATCTTATCCAATCACGAAATAAATTCCTCGTACGTGAAACTTACTCGTAAACGGCTCGTACGTTTTCACTATCGCCGTTCTTTTGTGCGTTAATCGAAAAATTATACAACTCATTCTACTTTATTATTTTTTCAATGCACGAACGAGGCAACAATCAATCGAAATGATATTGAATGCATCACGATTCGCTTCTAACGATAATTTGTTTACCAGTATCTCGGTATTTTCGTGAAAAATTTCGATAAAATCCTCGAATATATTGAAGTGAAAGGTTGGCGTCAAAATCTTTCGTCGACTTTGCCATTTTTTACCTTAAAAATACAAAAAATATATTACAATTCACAGTTGAACGAAAATTTTGTTAAAATACTTTTTTTTTATATTTTGGAATCAATTTTTCAAATAATGTTCTCATGCAATTTTTCAACCGAGGTTTGTCATATATTTCACTATCATGAGGATCACGTTTTTTTTTTTAATCATCGCCATGCTATGAAAAATAATTATACAAATTCAATCAAATTTTTGTTAGATTCTTTCAAACATGAAAAAAAACGTTCGTGAGCAAGAATTTTTTTAAATTAATTTGTTATCCAAAATAATCATTAATATTTATGTAAATTATTTTACATAATTTAAATCATTTAAATTGATTTTAATAAATTTCAATTAATCAATCAATATTTTTATTTAAAAAAAAACAGTTGATGAGCAGAGTTTTTAAAATTAATTAATTATTTAAATTATTTAAATTACTCAATTTATTTATTTATATTTGTTTGAATTACTTCAGATAATTAAAATGATTTGAATGAATTTTATAATTTGGATTAATACATTTTTTTAAATTAATTTTTATTCATGTTAATTTTAAATAATAATTTAGTTATGGTTCTTACCAGCACTGGTCAATAATCCCGTACCCAGCCAAGGATGAAGAAATTCATAATCCGAACTTTTGGCGATATAACGTTTATTGCTCATTATTGCTTCGACTGTGTTTGCTTTACTCAAAAATACGTATGGATACCAGCCGATCCAACCTCTGTTTATCCCTTCCCGATTTCCCCAAGGCATCCTCATAGCGATTATCCGTTGATAAAGCTCTAAAAATATTGATAACGATTTCAAAATTCAACAAATCTAATAAACTGATTCAAAAAAAGCGACGATTTTTTGTTTTCCGAAGTAACATATTAAATACTTTTGGTAAGCTAAAAAAAGTCGCCTGTTAAAATTAGAGCTCTTAATAAAAATATTTAGCAGTGGCACATTGCATGTTTTGATTTCCTATTTAAATAACACAGAAAAAAATGAAAAAAATGTCAAACCTTTAAATTTTTTATCTTGGCTTCAAGTCAATGTACCAGAATGAACGACACTTATTCTTATAGAGAATTGAACGCTCTACAAAAAAGATCTCTTGTGATTTGTCGATAACTCACTTCTTCAAAAGTTATTCAAGGTTAAGGTTAAATTTAAAGTAAGTTTCACTTTTTTTTTTCGTTTCCGGCAAAATGTTGAAACTTATTACTAAATATCGTAAACACTTTCCTGAAACAAAAGTTTAAATTGCATTCACATAAATTATCTAATTTTTAAAGAAATTACCAACATAAGTTCACCCATAATCACAGTCTAAATTACATATCTATATTAGAACGTGAATAACTTTTGAAGAAGTGAGTTTATTAAAAAATCACAAGAGATCGTTTTTGTAGAGCGTTCAATTCTCTATAAGACTATGTATCGTTCATTTTGGTACATTGACTTCAAGCCGAGATATAAAATTTCGAAATTTGAAATTTTTTTTTCCTGTGTTATTTAAATGGACAATCAAAATATGCGATGTGTGCCACCGCTAAATATTGTTATTGAGAGCTCCAATTTTAACAGGCATCTTTTTTCACCTTCCCGAAAGTACTTAAATTATATCGTTATGAATATAGCTGTAGGCACACTGATTCCATCCCATAGCTGACTACGACTACGAAATACTGACGAATACATGACAGTTGACGTACATAGCGACGCTTGATGTAAATGACAGTCTTGCTTGAAACTTTAACGGAAGCACAACTGTGACAGATTACAATAAAACCTTCGCCCATCTCGTTCCTTTTTAGTAAATCGTGTCTTGATTATTCCAACGATCGTAACAATATGTTACTGCAAAAAACAAAAAATAGTCTTTTTTTTTAATCAGTCTAATATCTAACTAATATATTACATATATTTTTAAATATATTTTTATAATCGCATTTTCAACTGTTCAAAAGAACTGTTTTTCAAAAGAAAATTTAAAAACAAACTAAGAATAGTTCGAAAGGATTCTGTACACGGTTGCGAAGAATCTTTTCAAACTATTTCCATTCTATAAACTATTTCCATACAATTTTTACCATTTTGACATGAATAAATGTACAATATTTACATATTTACAATAAATGTTCAATGTACAATTTCTCGTGCATTTCTTTCACGATTTATTTAAGAGGTATTTCGCCTCATCAGGATCCCCTTTTAGGTCGACCTCTTTCCAATTGCTTAAAACTTGAGTATGTTTTAGTGTTGCTTGAAAGTATATTGTACGCCAATTTTCGGGTCTCTAACTATAATATTCTATGGACTACATCAAAAGTAATATTTCAAACTTTTGGTGTATTCCAAAGAGTATTACAGTTAGAGACCTGAAAATTGGTGTACAATATACTTTCAGACAGCACTAAAACATACTCAAGTTTCAAGCAATTCGAAATAGGTCGGTCTAAAAGGGGGTCCCGATGAGGTGGAATACCTTTTAAATTCCCCGCCTACTCTCCAAGCGATGAAGAACGCTCCGATTGGCTGTACGGTCTCGACGGATCAAAGCTTGGCTCGTACTACGCAGGCACGCTTACAGGGCTGCCAGATTGGGCTATTTCCCGCAAATTGGGCTATTTAGTGAGCTCAGCGTGCGGGCAATATTTACGTTTTGCGGTTTTCCGCATTTTGGGCTATTTAAAATTTTCATTAGCAACCTCGGAATTATTTGTTTGTAGTGTGTTTTCCCCATCATAAACTGAATTTGGCGGGTTCCATTAGCGATGACAACGCTCAGAACGTTCGAGCACGGGTGGCCAAACGAGAAACAAGAGTCTGTGGTTCTAGCTGTGGGCACGGGCGCTGCGATCGCCTTCGCCTACGCCTAGTGGTAGTGACACGCACTGCACTACCTTTCTCTTATATTTCTCATTGTTTGGGTTCAGGTTCACACCGGTCGCTAGTCGCAGAGTAAGAACAGGTAGTGAGTGCGCATAATGGGAACGTGGGTAAAGTACACAAAAAAGTTTCAAAACAAGTGGTTGCAAGGTTATAATAAGAGTTGTTATTGATCAACAATCAAGACAGGTATCCTTAAATGATCGTGTAAGCAATAGCACCCAAAAATTAATTTTTTTTTAGAATCGTCATATTTGAATTATTTTTTGGAATTGTTAACTTTGACGAGTTTGACTTTGAACTTGAATGACATTGGAGCGAAAAAAATAAAATAAGTGTCTCTTTATTACACATACACTTATGTTGAATTGATGCAGTCGTATTTTGAATAATCATAAATTTGGCGCGGTTTTTGGGCTACCTCCGCGCACTCTAGAGGCGGGAAGAGTCAGATAACATCTGGCAACCCTGCACGCTTATCGAGTCGCTATCACTTGGCCGAATGCCCAATGCCCCTAAAGTCCAACGTCTCTAAATCCAAGACGCCACCGAACGTTTATCCCTAACAGCGTTCACGCGTACGAGCCAATGCCTTTTTGGCCAAGTTGCCCTTTTCCCAACAACTGTACGAACCAATGCTTCCACGGACCAATGACTTTACTATGCGTCGACTGTAACAACGTTCACGCCGTATGTCCGTTAATCATAACTGCGATACTCTCAAAGTCGTAAGAGTCGCTACACGAAGCTATGTAACGTCGAATGCCCCTGAATCCAACCTCTCTAAATCCAAGTTCCCTCCGAACGTTTACCATTAATGGCGTTCATCCCTACGAGCCAATGCCTTTTCCCCAAGTCACCGTTTTCCCAACAACAGTACGAACCAATGATCGTACGGACCAATGACTATTTGATGAATGTATCGATACGTATTGGTGGCCTGAGTATCGATACAGGTGTAATATCGGGAATGCGATATCGATATCACCGATATCGATACTCAAATAAAAATGCAAAAAACCTCAGTTCGAAATAAAAACAGTAGTTTTATACCTTAGTCGGTAACAAAAAACTGTAGTTTCTTACCTCAGTTTGTAACAAAAAACTGTCGTTTGTACAACAGTCGGTAACAACAGTAGGTAACAAAACCGGTAATTTTTTTGCCACAGTCGGTAACATAAACTCAATAAAAATCGGTTGTATCGAAATTTCGATATTTATGTATTGCGTATCGATACTTGAAAATATCGTAACGCCAAGAATCGATACAAAATATCGATATTTGGGTCGAAGAGTATCGATATTCCAAATATCGATACTGTATCGCCCATCACTAATAGACGGTCCCATGAGTCTATCAACGGGCAATTGCATCTCTTCGGCTTCGGTTTTATCCTTTTTAATTTCTAACCCGCATCGTGCATACCAAGATTCTTCCTCTCTTTCATAAGCCAATTGCCCGATGCCAGTGATTGATGCCGATAGAGAACGCCGTCAGCATCAGGCAGAGGGTGGAGAGCAAGAGCGTCGTCGGAGTCTTCACGACGATGAAGTAAATAGGGGTCTTCGGCAAGAAGGAGAGTTGGGCCGAGACAATAATGATCAGCCAATTCCGACATTACCAGAAATGTTGGCAAAGCCTTTGTTGGAGGCAGTGCAGCCAGATCGCGTGCAAAAGTTATCCCCTCTCTGTGTCTTTACACGGGGGTTACACAATGATAGTAGCCCGTATCTGTGAGCGAACGATGTCGTGTCGTGTCACTTCGGGAGAGCCGAGTGCGGCCGAAGTAGTTGACTCCTCGCAGGCTGTTGTTCCTCTACCCTATGCCGTCAGGTATACGAACACACATAGAAGCTCAGCACGTCCGGGTGCGACCAAGCTTCGAGAGAAAAAACGAATTGGACGCGGAGACTCGGGCGTGACATCACCCGGCATCACGCGCGGGTTTTTCAAATGTTTTAAAGAGTTTTTCCCTCGGTGCTCTCTCCGTTATCAATGAAAACTGAAACATTTATCGGGGAACATTATTGATTATTTTTCAGCTCATTCGTTGATTGAAATGTAATTTAAAAAAAACAATTAAAACAATTTTTTTCAAGATATTATTTACGACCTATTTATTAGCCGTCCAACATCAAACATTTTTTGTTTTAGGCAGGGTGAACTGTTTGATTTTTTTATTCATAATAATTTATACGCATATATTTTTTAGAGAAATTATTTCCAAAAGTCATATCTACTTTTTTTAGATTTTTAATTTATCGACAGATATTAAAAAATTTTCACTTCCTTATGACTGACATATTTTATATTAAATATCTCCGTGGATGGTATCATAATATGTAATATACACTCAGTCAAAAAATTAACGGAACAGCAAAATTTTCGAGATTTTTCAGCGATTTTCCAAAGGCTGTAACTTTGTTAATTTTGGTCGTAAACATTTTTCAAAAAAAGCATTTTGAAGCTTGAATCTTCTACTTTTGGAATCTTAAGTCAAAATTTTTATATGGGCATCACCCTCGACGCAGTCGAAAGAAATATCACGGTAAAAATTTTCTTAAAATTTTTGCTTCTTTCAAAACCAATCTATGGATCGTTTAGCTGAATTCTTTAGCTTTAATTTGCTTTTTTATTTTTGTTCTACGACCATTTTTCGCTGAGATATCGGCGATTGAACAAAAATTCGTCTTTTTTTTTAAATCTTCGATATCTCTGGAACTAATGATCGTACAGCGAGTAAACGGTGGGTTTCGGAAACTTGAATCTACCCTCTATAAGTGCCTGTTATTGTCATAAACGAAAAAAAATTGTTTCCATGCTTAATTTTGACTTGAAAAAGTCCAAAAAATTAGCTTTTTTCTTATTTTAGAAAATCTACACATAACTTTGCAGATATTGCGAAAAATACCAATGTTTTAAGGTCTTTTTTTAGCTCAATACATACCTGAAAACCATGCCAATTTTCAAAACAATCGGTCGAACCGTTTTTTGTGACCGAGTCATCAAACTCTTAAAAAAATTGAAGGAACAATCGCCAATATCTCAGCGAAAAATGGTCGTAGAACAAAAATTAAAAAAAAGCAAATTAAAGCCAAAGAATTTAGCTAAACGATTCATAGATGGGTTAAGTTCGGAAAAATTTTTTGGAGCCCATCGACTGTTTTGAAAAAAGCAAAAATTGCAAGAAAATTTTTACCGTGATTTTTCTTTCGACTGCGTCGAGGGTGATGCCCACAACATTTTTTTGACTTAAGATTGAAAAAAAAAGATTCAAGCGTCAAAATGCTTTATTTGAAAAATGTTTACGACCAAAATTAACAAAGTTACAGCCTTTGGAAAATCGCTGAAAAATCTCGAAAATTTTGCTGTTCCTTTATTTCTCTAAATCTTGAAAAAAATCTAAACAAATATCTTCAATTCTCACAAAATATGAACAAACACTTCCACCAGGGTTTATTTGATGATCAAATAACGTACCTTCTTGTCCTCTACGCTTTATCGAATTGTATAATCCGTTTGATAAAATTTTTACAATTTTCAATCGGATATATACACGTCTTATCTCGATCCTCTTCAAGACGGGACTGTTCAACGCAAATTCCGAAATCCACGACTTTTATTGCCAACTGTGGTCAATAAGCGTGAAATTTCACTCAAACGTCGATGACAATAGAAATATGACTTTGAAACATAAACAATGATGGGCAGGGACGGTTTACGAAAATTCGAGCCCTAGGCCTGACAAAATTAGCGGCCCCCTCTTCCGCCACTTATAATAAAGTAGTCAGAAAATCATAGAAAAGCATGAATAATTTTTATATTCTTTAATAAATAATATAAATAAACAATATATCAAAATATTGTGTTTATACACGTGTTTATTAGGGGTGTGCGAATATTCGAAAACTTCGAATATTCGGCATCGAATCGAATCGAATTATTCGATTCGAATTTCGAATCGAATATTCGATTTTTTCGAGTATTCGATATTTTTTCGCATATTCGATATTTTTCGGATATTCGATATTTTTTCGAATATTCGATATTTTTTCGAATATTCGATATTTTTCGAATATTCAATATTTTTCGAATATTCGATATTTTTTCGAATATTCGATTTTTTTCGAATATTCGATTTTCTTCGAATATTCGCAAACTTTTTTACCGACGGATTTGGCGCGCTCCTCACGACTACCGGCGGCTGGTTAGGTAGTTTTACCTCCTAATTCCGATCCAGTGCGCCAGCCGTTACACGGTTAAGAGGAGGCTAAATACCGACCTTTTTCGCCTCCTCTTAAGAGAAGGCTAAATACCATTTTTATTCAATCCCTACAGTATCAACGTATCATCGTCGTCCAGTCCTTTTTCCGACAACCGTGGATGAAAATTAATTACATTTTGACAATTAAGAGGGGGATAAATTAATTAACAATTAATTGTCAATTGAGAGGCTAAAATGCGTTACAGCTAATGCCAACGAACTCATTCGAGCCCCCTAAATATTAGAGATTACTCGTCAGAGTCCATGGTGCTGCCCTTACTCGCACGTCTGTGAACTACATTTCGCCATTTCGTTTTTCAATAAAACTACAATTTATCGATATTTATCTCTTGATGCGCCATCCAAACTTACGGCGTGTCATTTTGATAAAATAATGTCGAAAACGTCTCGATATTTGTATCGTCGCGTTCTTCATGGAGCCTCCCACTTGGTTTCACCCGAAATGCAGTAAAAGTTTAATAATTTAAGTTTTTCAATTACAGTTACTTGGTGGTAAGTGACTCTGTAAATTTTTTTTTTTGTTTTTTGAAAAAATTTTAGTGAGGCTCCATTCCTGCCATTGTTCTGATGATGTTGTTAAAATTTTATTCAATTCCATGCATTTGTATAAAAGCAAGTTTGGATGGCAATTTCGAGGTATTAGTGTCGGTATTTAGCCTCCTCTCAAGAGGATGTGAAAGATCTGTTTTACCGACAATTTTTCAAACAAGTCTTTCTCGTCAATGTTGAAGAATTACACAAAAATCAAAGTCTTAGGCCCTGCGTAATATACTGATGCAGAGCCTAAAACTTTTATTTTGCCCCAAATGTTGCTGATCTCCGAGAAAGACTTGTTCGAAAATTTCAGCTATCTCTCTCGCACTCATGTAACAGCTGATCGACTTTCAAATCCCACCATCCGAGCGATGAGAACCGCGCGGGAAGGCACCACTGAAACCATGCAACGACCACCCACCCATCGCAATGCCGTATTGGGACTAATTTTATTTAATTAAGGCTGGGTCCACCAGGAATAATCCACCAAGAATAAGTACTTGAAAAAAAAAATTTCAGCGCTGTCGCCTCGAGGATCGAACCCGGGTCCACGAGCTGAGAGACCCGCGCTTTAGCCGCTCTGCCACTGTTCTCTGATATGTATAATTGTTAATAAATAACTAAAAAGGAGGGATCGGCAAAAAAAAATTACGATTTTCCATTTTTCAATTGATGAAAAATCGATAATTTGAAAAGAAATACCAATTGATGGAAAAATTGGATTTATACGAAATTGTATTTCAATTATCCAAAAAATCGGTATATGTAATTAAGTGCGTAAGAGCTTTCTCTCTCTCTCTCTCTCTCTCTCTCTCTCTCTCTCTCTCGCTCTATCAGTATTTCATCGAGCAACTTATAAGGGACTTTGTAATATTATTACCGTTGGAGTTGCGTCTACGTACGACGCCCCCTCTTCCCGGGTTTACCGTACTCCACCAAATGCATATATCCTCTCGTAGTTACGTACATACGGGTTACAGCGATCGACGATGAGCCCGTTACCGAAGCCCGGAACAATAGTTATCAGACTACTATTATATCCCACACGCGGGTTGCATTTTAAATGTCACCGAGCAACGCCGTTACAACCATTTAAAATAGTGCAAAGCAGAGCTGGGCAAAGTACCGGAAAGTACTTCAAGTACTAAGTACCGTAAGTACTTGAAGTATCGCGTCCCGGCAGTACTTGAAGTACTTATTACTTCAAATACTTAAGATTTACAGTACTTGAAGTACAAGTACTTGAAAAATCAAGTACCAAGTCTTCAAGTACCTTTCAAATTTTCAGGAATATCTCTCAAGTTCTAGTACTTACATTTAATTTCTTATTCTCATTTGATTTTTATTCGAGTACTTTTTGTATCGAGACATATTTGCATCTTGTGCAAAACACTGAGATTGGGCCGAGGTAGATTGGTACAGAAGTATTTAAACGAAGAATTGAAAATAATTCAAAAATAGTATGGACGATTGTAATTACGATTTATTTTGATACAGGTTCGAAAAAGAAGAAATAGTACATGGATTGTTAAAACTACTCCAACTTCGTATTCATCTTTAAAAAACAATGTCGTAGAAGACAGTTGAGGGACAGTATGATGTCCATACGTCACGAAATATTATTTTCAATTACATATTCAAAGGTTTTGTACTTGCAACCATCAGCATGACACATTCAAAAGTACTCGATACTTGTACCTGAAGAAGTAATTGAAGCACAGAAAAGTATTTCAAATTTTAAGTACAATACTTGAAGTACAGGTCAAGTACTTGAAATTTTAGGTACAGGCCAAGTACTGGAAAAATTAAGTACAAGACTTGAAGTACTTTAAGTACATCGCAAGTACCGGGTACTTCAAGTACTGCCCAGCTCTGATTCAAAGGCTTTGTACATGCAACCATCAGGAAGACACGTTCAATAGTACTTTTTACTTGTACTTGGAAAAGTATTTGGAGCACAGAAAAGCATTAAAAATTTTAAGTGCAATACTTGAAGTGGAGGCCAAGTACTTGAAAAGTACTTCAAGTATTGGACTTAAATTTTCAAGTATCGGGTACTTCAAGTACTTCAAGTATTGAACTTAAATTTTCAAGTATCGGGTACTTCAAATACTTCAAGTACTTTTTGTACTTTCAATACTTTTCTGTAAGTACTTAAAAAAGTACTTGAAGTACAGAAAAGTATTTTAAACTTCAAGTACAAAACTTAAAGTGGGTGCCAAGTACTTGAAAATTCAAGTACAATACTTGAATACTTTTTAAGAGTAAAGTTTCAAGTACATAAAAAGTAATAAACGTAATATTACCGGAGACATTGCCGTTAAATGTTGAAAATATTATCAAAATAAAAATCGCCATTGAAAAAGAACAAGACTCAATTTCCTCTGTGAGGAAGCAAAATATTTGACTTTGTACCGGAGCTGGGCAGTACTTGAAAAAGTACTTGAAGTACAGAAAAGTGCTCTTTCAAGCACTGCCCAGCTTCGGGTACAAAGTCAAATATTTTGCTTCCTCATAAAGGAAATTGAGTTTTGTTCTTTTTCAATGAGGATTTTTATTTTGATCATATTTTCAACATTCAACGGCAATATCTCCGGTAATATATTACGAAACGATAATAATGGCTATATAACCGGAAGTACCGAGAGCGCCACCGGTAGCGCCCATAATCGTTATTGGAAGAAAGAGAGAGGGTGAAAAAGAAGAAATTTAATGGAAGTGAAGAGTATATCCGTGCATCCCGTATTCACAGAGGGCGAACGATGAGCGCGCGAACCGGTCCAAGCGGTGAGGATGAAGAGAGAGAGAAAGGAAGAGGTGAAAACAAAAAAAAATAATCTTGGCGTGTATACGGTGTGCGGTAGGGTCGAGGAAAGGAGGAGGCGATGGCGGCGCGCGAGAGAACAGACGCTGCTGTGTGCGCGCGGTCATGAGAGGAGGAAGAAGGACGAAGGAGAAAGAGGCGTCGATGGGGAGGATGAACGATCGAACGAGGATGGCGAAACTGGCAAGTTCACGTCCAAGGAGAATGTGGAACGATGCCCCGGAGTAACCTCCATCAAGGATGGACTTACATCTATGCGGAGTGCCCCCTCTTCGTTCTGCTGCTGCTGCTGGATTCTCTTTGCACACAGACAACAACAAAAACTTCCTCGAGGTGTAAGTATATACATATTACCATTTCCGCGGATTTGTGCAATGTCGTTTTAAGACGATCGACAAATGTCTCCTGTATTGAGAGTATATTTTTTTTTGACAGGCTCTATAAAACTATTCAACGCACGAAACGATATTTTATTTGTTTAGCGCATTGACAGAGGCTTGAGAGATAAGTTTTTTCAGGTTTTAGCACGACTGTGGAATTGCTCCTGGGAAGAAATTCAAAAAATTCATTTTTAGTAATCCATTTTTTGCATCATTCTTGAAAGTCAGGACATTTTTGAATTTTTTTTACAGCAAGGAATCCCTTGATAATTGTAGATCATTATCAATGAAGCTTCTATTGCAATTGATCTCAGATCCGAGCTACAGCAAAAAATAGCACTGGAAGAAACAAATATACAAGATCTGACGGAATGGGGGATATTGTTTTTCAGGATACCTTTTGGTGGCGTTGATAAAAAGATCTCTTTATCAGAGGCTCATCTTCGAAATGAAAAAAAATATATATATATTACCGGGATCTCTTTTTCTTTAAACAATATATATTAGGGTGGGTCAAATAAAATGACTAATATTTTTTTTCTTTGATATAATGAAAAATGTATTGTTTGGCATCTCAAAAAAACCCTTCATATTCAAATTAAGGTCCCTCATCTTAAATTTTTATTTCCCATTTAAATAACATAGGAATTTTTTGTTACCTTGGAATTTTATTAGACTTTAACCGTTGAGGTTAGGAGAGTTTTCTTAACACATTTTTGTATCTGTGATCGGTGATAATCGGTGATAATAATCACTAATTATCGTCGATTATTTTTTGAACGGTTAGTTTTATCGATTAGACACGAGAGAGCTTTTTTGTAGAGCATCAAATGTTCTACAAAAATTTGCTAAACAAACTCTCCTAACCTCAACGGTTAAAGTCTAATAAAATTCCAAAGTTAAAAAAAAATTATTGTGTTATTTGAATGGGAAATAAAAATTTGCGATGAGGGACCTTTTAATTTAAATATGAAGGGCTAATACTTGCAGAGGGTTTTTTTGAGATGCCAAACAATACATTTTTCATTATATTGAGGGAAAAAAAATTAGTCATTTTATTTGACCCACCCTAATATATACACTGCCGTCCAAAAGTTGGGAAACGCGCTCCGATTCCGTGGCGCACTAAAAGTTTAACTGCTCTTTTAAAAATAAAGATATTTCAATTCAACAAGCGGCGTTTCGAAGGGGACATATCCAGCTTAATTTCACTTTTTCAAAAAAAAAAAATCGATTTTTTTTTAAATTCGGTACGCCCTTGGAAACATGGTCATTTTTCAGCTTTTTTTGGCGTTGGAATTTTGGGCGCACGATCCATGAAAAATTTGTTGAACTGTTTGTCGCATGAAAAACTTGTGAAAGGGAGTATAAGCTTCAATTTCGTTTTTTAAAAAGGTTCGTTTGCTTTTTTCACAAAAATATTCAGTTTTTGGCAAAAAGCGAGCATATTTTAAAAATGTAGCGCAAGCCTAAAACTCCCGGATTTTCATGAAATCACTAAGAGGGTAAAAATTTGCATACACTCATTTTGGATTCAATGGAATCTTTTCAGGATTTTTTTTCAAATTTTTTTTTCGAAATTTTTTCCTGTCGAGATATTTTTTCATCTTAAACTATCGGATCTCTTACATCATTTACACGGGTTTTTCGATGAAAAAGCCGTGTAGATGAGGTTTTTGGATAAAAAAAGCCGTTTAGATGAGGTTACAGACCCGATTGTTAAAGATAAAAAATTATCTCGTTGACAGGAAAAAATCTAAAAAAAATGTTGAAAAAAATCTGAAAAAATTTCTTTGAATCCAGAATAATTGTATGCAACTTTTTACTCATTTAGTAATTTTACAAAAACCCAGTAGTTTCAGAATTACGCTACATTTTATAAATATGTTCGTTTTTTGCAAAAAATGAAATATTTTTGTGAAAAAAAACGTACGAAATTTTTTCAAAAACGAAATTGAAGCTTATACTCCCATTCATAAGTTCTCCATGCGAAAAACAATTTTAAAAAATTCTCATGGGTCGTGCTCCAAAATTTCAACGCCAAAAAAAGCCAAAAACCGACCATGTTTAAAAAGGCGTAGCGGGTTAAAAAAAAAAATCGAAATTTTTCTTTGGAAAATGCGAAATTAAGCTGAATATATCCCCTGTGAAACGCCGCTTGTTGAATTAAAAAAATCTTCATTTTTAAAAGAGCAGTTAAGCTTTTCGTGCGACGCGGAATCGGGGTGAGTGTTTCCAAACTTTTTGACGACAGTATATATATATATATATATATACTTTGCGGGTGTCTCTCCGCTTGTTTGAGACGTTTGAGTCAATGACTCGCGGGCATCTTTTTTGTTCTCGCGAGACGAGAGAGAGGACGCAAAAAGATGATCCTCCTGGCGAACGTCCTCTCGTCATCTCTCGTTCTTTCGCGGGGTCGATGCCTCCAAAGTGCTATCCCTCTCTTTCTTCGTGTCCTCTCCACACGGCGTAGAATCCTTCGGCGCTTACGCTTCCCGTTCTGCGATATAGCTTCAACAGGAATACCTCAAGGATTCACTCCAGCGAAGGTCACACTCGCACGTGGTCCAATACTCGAAATAAAATTTTTCCATTGGGTATCTATTTTTTTTCTCCTATCGATGAGATGAGATTTTTGCGGAAATTTCAATTTTTCAATTGAATCAAGAGTTCGGGTCGAAGGTCGATGTAATCAGAGTTTTGAAAATAATGCAAAAGTAATGGATTAACCATTACTTCACACAATGTGTATTGGACAAGTTTTCCATTACAAATAAAAAAGTAATGTGTAATGCATGCATGTTCCATTAGAAATGAAAATAGTAATGTGTAATGGATGCGTATTCCATTACAATTGAAAAAAGTAATGTGTAATGGATGTATGTCCCATTACAAATTAAAAAAAGTAATGTGTAATGGATGCATGTCCCATTACAAATAAAAAAAAGTAATGTGTAATGGATGCATGTGCCATTACAAATAAAAAAAAGTAATGTGTAATGGATGCGTGTTCCATTACAAGTAAAAAAGTAATGTGTAATGCATGCACGTTCCATTACAAATTACAAATTTAAAAAAAAGTAATTAGCAGTGGAGCATATTCCATTACAAATAGAAAAATTGCCGTGCTCGTATTAGAAACTTGCACATTGCTGTCTCATTATTTTATTCCGCTCACTAAAAGTTCATCCACAATTATCACAAATGATCCATAGAGTAAAAAAAAAAGAACATGCACATTATTTAGGAATTCGATAAAGTGACAAATTTTGTATCAGTAACTTGTTATTTTTATTAGATGCATGCATCCATTACACATTACTCTTTTATTTGTAATGGCACGTGCATCCATTGCACATTACTTTTGTATTTTGTAATGGCACGTGCATCCGATACACATTACTTTTTTATTTGTAATGGGACATGCATCCATTACACATTACTTTTGTATTTTGTAATGGTACAATTTCCCACTTCACATTATGCAGTGTAATGGGTAATAAATACAGTAATACATTATCAAAGTAATGCATCATTTACAACTCTGGATGTAATATCGACCCCTAACGACAAATATACAATCAGGAAAGTGAAACTCTCACTAGAACATGGCTCAACGATGAAGAAACTCCGAAATCGATAAATATCGTCGTGCGTCACGATATAACCAACTTTTCACCGGTGGATCTCGATATTTATATAGTCTTCGATCGCGCGAATTCGTGAATATATATATGTACATCTGAGAGGTCGATGCCATCTCGTCGAGCGCAGACTTGAGAGTCATACATGTATAGAAATACGAAGAGCCGGAACTCGTTGTTTCTGAACCTCACAAGAGAGGTTTGTGATAGAGAGAGAGAGAGAGCGAGAGAGAGAAAGAACTTGTGTGACGAAGGTCCAAGTTCAATCCCTTTCCCCTCTCAATTGTTACGTTGCAATGGCAGAAATAATAAAACGTAACGTATGGATAACCGAATTCGTCATTTTGTCGCAACTTTTTTTTAATCTTCGCGTTAGATTGAGAAAGGGTGTGATATAAATTCTCTAGATTATCGTACAAGGGCGTATATTAAGGTGATGTGAAACATTCCCCCACTCCTTTGCTTTCCTAATGCGAGATACGCATTGAGAGGGTTCTCCCTCTCCAATTTTGATTTCCGTTCATTTTTATAGTAAACCGAATGAAAACGTTTGGTAATTGGGGAATAGAGCTGTAATCAATCGATCTACTTCCTAACATTTTCTAAATTGCAAGAATAACAAAAAAAAGCAAATCTGGTTACCGGTAGGAATCTGTACGAACGAAACTTCAAATTTCGTGAAATTTAAAAACTCGAACTGTATAAAAAAAAATGTTAGTAAGTAAATAATATTTGAATAAATCCATTCTTAGTTCGTTATTGTAAATCGAAGGCGGGACCCTAAAAAAGGAACGGAAATGCATAATTGTAGATAACCTTTGATAAATTCATAACGAAAGTAAACAGCTGAGTGATATTCGATACAGGGATTTCCCGATAGAGGCGTTAGGTTTCAGGGATCGAATCAGAGATCGAATACGCGATTGTGAAATAATTATTTTACAATTGATTATAATCAATCGTCGGGGAAGAAGAAAAAGCTGAAAAGTTTTCCAATCATTTGATGATTTTTCCTGCACCGCAAGACAAAAATAACCTAAAAAAAACCTCGAAAATAGTAAATACGTAGCTGTGGCGCCATCTAGCGGTGGATGACAATACCGTTCGGTCGGTGTTGTCGCGTACCACGCCAGGGGTGGGGGCCTAAAGGAGTGGGGGAATGTTTCACATCACCTTAAGGTAACAGTCTACTTTAAAAGGCCAAAACAAAGTAAATTTAAAAACAAATTCTCAGCTCTGTTTTTAGAACATTGTTTCATCCTTCGAAAATACAAAAAAAAATATTTTTCATTTTGATTCTATGAATAATTTATAGAAGGCGCCAAAGTCTTCAAAAATGTCTTGGCCAATGGCCGACAGTTGATGTCAGGGTTGGCAAGTCTCAAACAAAAAAATAAAAAAGCATTTTAAAGAGGAATGTTTTCTTACACAAAAATTTACCACCGCTAATGAAAAATCGATTTAAAAAAAAATGGCGAGTGTTTGAAATAAATTGTGAAAAATTCAATGGTTTATTTTCATTTTAAAAAATGCGCTATTTTTTTAAAACTCGATTTTTCATTAACGGTAGTAAATTGTTGTGTAAGAAACCTTTGTCTTTAAAATGCTTTATTTTTTAGTTTCAGAGATTCTGAGATTAACTGTCGGCCATGGGATGACATTTTCGACTTTGGCGCTTTTTATAAATTATTCATAGAATCAAAATAAAAAATAAATTATTTGTTGTATTTTCGAAGGATGAAACAATGTTGTATCTGATGAAGGAGCTGTGAAAAAAAATCTTAAAAATTTGCTGTTTTTGCCCTTCTAAAGTATAGTATCAAAAAATGGCATTGAATTTGATAATAAAAACTTTTGACAATCATTTCGAGTCCGCTATTTTTCAAGCTTTGCTCATTTCCTATAAAAAATAATGGAAAGATAAATATTAATTTGACGATAAAAGTCCCGAAGGTAAAGATGATCGTTTTGGGAAGCAAAATTTAGAGTAACGCCTCTCTTTGGTATTCAGCCTTTGAATACGGAATGAATATCGTAGCGGTTATTGTTGGTCAAAGATCCAAGGTCAGTTTTAACGCTACCGATGCGCGCGATGATCGCAGCCAAGTGTATAGAAATAGAGAAGAAAGGAGGATATCACAGAGCAACGAGAGTCCAAGTAGTCCACGATGTCTGAAACGTCGACGAGTTCCGGTAGCTGCGGAATATTAAAAAATGGGGAAAATCTATTGAGTGGAAAAATGAGTGAAAATTCAATTGTAAAGAAATTAGAAAAATTCATTTTTTAATATTTAACCGCCCATTCTCAATTTTTGCTAATTCAATTACAATGGTAGATATCTATTCAAAATTATTAAAAAATTACATCATATATGTGTATATATTGTATATGGGGCATTCCACGTCAGATCGACCACTTTTGAGACGGACCCCTTCCGATTTGGCTGAAAGTTTTTATCCGTTTCTACCCTATGAAAAACGTTTCTGAGAATTTTTTCAAATTTGTTTACCCAACCAAAAAAAGTTATGAAAATTTGAAAAAAATGGCTTTTTTAAAAATAGCTATAACTTTTTCAAAATTTGACTTATCGGAACGTTATTTTTTCAAAATTTTCATTTTTAAATGTACTTTTTGAAAAAAAATACAAAAAATTATTGAAACCCATCTTCATTGTTTTTTTTTACATTTTTGGAAAAAATAGAAAGTTTCTCGATGATTACCATTTTTTCTTTTTTTTTCTTTT
This sequence comes from Alloplasta piceator, assembly GCA_946863875.1. NCBI lineage: Eukaryota > Metazoa > Arthropoda > Insecta > Hymenoptera > Ichneumonidae > Alloplasta > Alloplasta piceator. The sequence continues at coordinate 2,396,190 of OX333072.1, forward strand.
TATTATATCAAACTTTGACATTTTCTGTAAATCCCCAAATTCTTTCAGAGTGGTGTTTTTTTATCTCTATTTTTTTCCAATTGAAAAAAACAATTCAACGAGCCTTATTCCTCATAACACCATTTTGAAAATTATTGAGGGTCTTCAGAGAACTTCCAAATTTGAAAAAAAAAATACGAACAAAAATTGAAAATCGTAATCATGGAAAAAAATTTTTTTTTTCAAAAAGCTATAACTTTTTCAAAATTTGACTTATTGGAACGTTTGTTTTTCAAAATTTTCGTTTTTAAATGTACTTTTTGAGAAAAAAAACTCGAAAAAAAAAAATTCGTCATTCATTGACACTTGTCAATCTACAGCGTGGGGCAAACAAATCAAAGAGCGATATTTGATAGCATTTCTATGAAAAAATAGTATTCAAGATTTATTCTCCGGTTGAAGAATACAAATTTTCTTCAAAAATATACCAGATGATACGAATGATCGATGTTAAATTGTTTTCCAATTCTTTTCGAGTATTTGGTCTGAAAAAAATGATAAATTCATCACAACTGCTTCTGAACGTTGTAAATTTCATAATATTGCAGCTATCTAAAGCTACGCCTATTTTTTAATCTTGGAAGTTTGAGAAGAGGGGAAATTGTATTTTTTCGATTTTTAATCATGATTTCATGGCAATACAGATTTTTCGTGCCCGTCATCGTAGCCCTTAATATTTCCAGCCTCAACGCGATATATTCTCGATCGAATCTTCCTTCGGGGAATGAAAATGAAATTAAAAAAAAAAAGAACGTGAAATTTCGTGATGGTTGAACGATTTGGGCGCGAAGGGCATTTCTGTGGCGCCGCATCCTCGAGTCGGAACACGAATGAGAAAACGATTACGTACGGTCAGGTTTTCTAACTCTATGTCTGTCGAAGAATGACGAGTCAAACAGAGAGAGAGAGAGTGAGAGAGAGAAAGATAGACAAAGTGAGGTATGCAACTTTTGGGTTTTTTTTTATTTTTTACTGCACCATGCACCGAGTACCTTTCAATTTGACCCAGTGCCACCACCGCTTGTGTATGATTATAGGGTAAAAGAGAGAGAAGGAAGAGGTAGAAAAAAGGGATTGAAAAAAGGAAGAGGGAATTCGAGTGGAGAAAAAGCGTCTCACGATATTCTGGGTTGCCCGTGATGGCATCATTGAACCATCAAGAACCATTTTTCAATGTAGTCCTAGGTTATTAACCTTCTGCACCATCCCCGCTCTTTCGCCGTGCTCAATCTTCTTAAGGTTGTACAGTAGGGGTGAATAAAAAAAAAAAATTGTTTTTTCTCTCAAACAGGTTCAAAAGTTTCATTTAGGTGTAAAAAAAGACCCATTAAAATATGAGCTGTTAATATTAATATTAACATCGTCCTCATCGCCCTTTTCGATATTCGATAAGAATAACATGGGAAAAGTTACACTGAGAGAAAAAATTATTGAAGTTGAGAACATGAATTTATTTATTAAATGAAAGTATTAATTCGATTATTTATTTGTTGAACCAAGGAAATCACTCTTCATTTAAAAAAATATTTTCACGGATCTATTACTCCATTGTATTAAACTGTTATTTAATAGTAACAATTAAATGCACGATAGATTTGATTAAATTTGTATTCATTGGATTAAATACATTGATCGCATCATAAACGTGAGATTATTTGGATCTACAAAACGAATTCATTACGATATTATTTTTTTCGAAAAAATTATTTTCTTGCAATAAAGTCATTATTATTTTACTTCAAAAAATATTTTTATTTAAATAGATTTGATTGAATTTGTATTCATTGGATTAATTACTTTTATCGCATCATAAACATTAGATTATTTGAATCTAAAAAACGACTTCAATACGAAATTATTTTTTTCGAAGAAAATTATTTACGGCATCATAAACATGAGATTATTTGGATCTAAAAAATGACTTTAATACGAAATTATTTTTTTCGAACAAAATTATTTCTTTGCAATAAATTCATCATTATTTTACTTCTAAAAATATCTTTATTTAAATAGATTTTAATAAATTTGCATTCATTGAATTAATTAGATTTATTGCATCATAAACATGAGCATCTGAAAATCGACATCAATATCAAATCATTTTTTTCGAACAAAATGATTTCTTTGCAATAAATTCAACATTATTTTACTTCTAAAAATATTTCTGTGGTATTTTCAATATTTATTAGATATAAATTTGATTGTGATTATTTTAAAAGAAGCTGTAGTAAAATAAGGAACACATTATTTTATTCCAATAGAATATTTGTTTGGAATGATTAAATTTTTATTTTTTTCAAGCAAACAACTATCATTTCTATAGTACACTTTAATGGTATACATAAATTGTTAAAAATTAAAAAACTGGTTTTTTAAATGTTTTCTTATATTCGAATCTTCATAACTCCTAAATTTTTTCAAGTGCATAGTAGGATTCGATAGTGTAATAGGTAGCTTGTTAGGTAGTTAGGTAGGATAGGTATGATGGTAGGTAGGGTCGAGGGTTCGAATCTCGGTCGGACAGAGAAATTAGATCGGAGAATTGGCGCAGATTTGTCTGTTTTTCTATTTATCTTTTTGAGGTCACTAAACTATGCATATTAAATTATTTGGCAAGGGTTATATATTTTTTATAAAATGTTTAGCGACAATTAATAAACACGCATTTGATTGAATCAATCATTTTTCCTGTTGATTGGGATAATTAATTTGTTAATTCAACAAATTTTGTTTCTCAGTGCTTCCTGTATTCAAAGACGGGCATGTTTTGAATGATAAAATGTGTTCTTGATTCAAACAACATATTAAATATAATTGATAACATATTGTTAGATTCAAGTAAATTCGTTTATTGAAACAGAAACTTATGGAATTGACTGAAAAAAATGAACCAAGTAAATATATAAAGGAACCAATCTAATATGTTTTGGCAAATAATGAAAAAAATGATTTTTTGCCTTCAAAACTTTATTTCATTGGTTGTAGTAATTTTTTCTCTCAGTGTATTTTCACGTCTTCTGATTTTTATAACTAGCAAATGATTTATCATGCATGAAATCCACAGACATATTTTTGTTGGGAATTGAACGCTCCACAAAAAAGGTTCCGAGTTACTTTTTGACAAGTCCACTCGTTCAAAAGTTATTCAATGTCAAAGTTTTATTTTTCGTAAATTTGGCCGATTTTTGGATATTACAAAATGTGGATGAAATTTCATGTGAAACATAAATTAAACTTTCGAGAAATGTTAATCAATAGTTCTCACTATAATAATAAAAAAAATCAGATACAAAAAATTCATCTCTTTTTAGAGGGGGGCGTTCGTGCCTCAGCTTCCCCGATTTTTATATTTTGGAGATTCAGAGAAAATCTTGGTTTTCGAATATTTTTCAAAATATTCTCGAGTCTCGAAAATGGTGGTTTTCAAATATTAAAACAAGCGATCAATGACGAATTGTTTGACAAGATTAATGGAATGATGGATAAATTTACACCGTTAAAACATTTTTTGTGTCAAATGGGATTTGAGAAAAAAAAATTGAAACCTCGGTTTGGCTCAATGCAGTATGGAAATTCATGAAAAATTTGGAGAATCTGGAATTGAGCAAAAAATGTACTAGTTTCTTCGTTTACATTCGTAAGTAATTTTGCAGACTTTTTTCGCCGTTGCCGCGACGACCATGTATTTTCCTTCTCGCATTGTGGCGAAAAGTAGGTGAATAGCGCAAAGTAAAAGATTCAAGTGCATCAAGCGCTTGGGTTTCCAGTATATATATATAAATATGGGGCATTCCATACCAAATCGACCTGAGTGTGACCCTCGACCTCGCTGTTTTCGATTACAATTTTTTATATGATTCTTCCAACTCGAAATAGCATTTAGAATTTTTTCCAGATTTTTAAAACCAAATTTGAGTACGTTATGATTTTTTGAACATTTTTTTCGAAAACCTCGAGAGCCGCAATTTAAAAATCTGAAAAAATTCTCAAAAATCCGGTGTCAAAAATGGAATTTTTTTACCCAAAATTCATGCTGTCCTAAAATGTTGTTTTTAGGTTTTTATGAAGAAAACGTAAAAAAAAATAGATGCAGAAATTGACCGACTATTTTTGGAAATTGTTGGTTAACGATAAAAATATTTAAGCCACTTTTCACGGTAGATCAATTTCTGCATCTATTTTTTTTTTTTTACGTTTTCTTCATAAAAACCTAAAATCGAGGTGGAAGGAAAATCCTGGACATCATGAGTTTTGGGTCAAACATTTTCATTTTTGACACCGGATTTTTTAGAATTTTTTCAGATTTTTAAATTACGGCCCTCGAATTTTCGAAAAAACTGTTCAAAAAATCATGACGTATTCAAATTTGGTTTTAAAAATCTGAAAAAAATTCTGAACGCTATTTTGAGTTGGAAGAATAATATAAAGAATCATAAACGAAATCAGCGAGGTCGAGGGTCACACTCAGGTCGACTTGTTATGGAATGCTCCATACATACACGATCTATAGAATCTTATATGCATAATCGTGTCCCAGAGACGGTTTTTTCCTCTCTCTCTCTCTCTCTTACGGTGCACCTATTACGGCGGAAAAGCAGGAAATGTGGTTCAACGACACCGCAACCTTAACCCGTAAAAGCGACTCGCGAGCGATTTCGACGTTCAAGTTCTTATGCGAGAATGAGAAAGTTGAACTCGCGGTATCCCTGCGAATGCGCGAACGATCGACTCAGCTCGATTATCCATAATAATACCCATTGATACTCATTTTTCTTTGTTAAATTAGGAACAATTTTTTGGAGCCTCCATTCCCGAATTCGTAAACGCTAGTTGGAAAAATTTCCCAGTGACCCTCATTACCTCATCAAAATATTGCTCGAAAGAGATATTGATATTTATTTATGCCATGGTAAATCTTAGGCAAGTGTTGAGAACAAAATGATACAATCATGTGGATAATAATCAAAATAAAACAGGCGAAAAATAATAGTAATAGTAAAACAGTAGAATAGTAGTAATTACCGTAAAAATAACAAGAATAATAATGATAGTGGTTACAATGTAAGCAGAGTTGCAAATAATGCATTACTTTTTTAAGTGCATTTGCATTTTCATTAACAGGGTGGCCACTGTCAGGGAAAACGTGGAAAACCTGGAAATGTCAGGGATTTGTTTCGGGGTCAGGGAAATCAGGGAAATGTCAGGGAATTAAATAGTTGGCAGGGAAAATTATCAAATGGAGAAAAAAAGTGTATGGGCGAATATTTTTTGTTCGGCGTATCGCTGAAAAAAAGTTATGGGTGGACATTTTCAACTTCAGCTTCTTCAGAAGGATCATTCTTCAGAAGCATCTTTTCAACTTCTGCTTCTATATCTCGTCATTGCTATTCTATTCATCATTTATTATTATCATTTATTAATTAAGATTTGTTCCTTCCAAATATATAATGTAATAAACAATACCAAAGAATGAATAACAATAAACATATGCAATGTTCCTATCGAGTTACTTTCTTTTCACAAATCTGAATGGTTTGTCAGGGAAATTTTCGAAAATGTCGGGGAAATGTCAGGGAATTTTTTTCGTCCGATTTAGTGGCCACCCTGATTAACCATTAACCATTAAATTATTTTCATTAACCATTAACCATTAAAATTGAATGGAAATTGTTTTCATTAATCATTAACCATTAAAATTCAATGGTTAATAGAAATTACTTCCATTAACCATTAAATATTAATGGTTAGTGAGAATGCAATTGCTTTAAAAAAAGTAATGCATTATTTGCAACCCTGCCAATTACAATGTAGTGTGTAATAGAAAAAATTTCCATTACCAACTGCAATGTAATGTGTAATGGACAAAACTTTGATTGCAATTTTGGGAATGGAAAAATATAGATGAATAAATTATTGCGTAGTTTTGCATTACATTTTATTTACTTAGGACTTAGATTTTAAGAATTATAATATAGATGCTTTTTAGAATTTAAGGTGAAAATCTAAGTCCTAAGTCAATAAAATGAAATGCAAAATTGCAATAATTTATTCATCTATATTTTTCCATTCCCAAAATGGCAATCAAAGTTTTGTCCATTACACATTACATTGCAATAATAATATAAATACTTTTTATAATTACAATATAGATGCTTTTTAGAATTTGAGGTACCTGAAAATCTAAGTCCTAAATCAATAAAATGTAATGCAATATTGCAATAATTTATTCATTTATATTTTTCCATTTCCAAAATTGCAATCAAAATTTTGTCTATTACACATTACATTGCAATGAGTAATGGAAATTTTTTCTATTACACACTACATTGTAATGGGCAGGGTTGCAAATAATGCATTACTTTTTTTAATGCAACTGCATTTTCATTAACCATTAACATTTAATGGTTAATGGAAATAATTTCCATTAACCATTAAAATTTAATGGTTAATGGTTAATGAAAATAATTTCCATTAACCATTAAATTTTAACGGTTAATGAAAATAATTTAATGATTGATGGAAAAGATTTCCATTAACCATTAAATTTTAATGGTTAATGAAAATAATTTCCATTAAATTTTAATGGAAATTAATTTCATTAGCCATTAAAAAAGTAATGGTTAATGCATTACTTTTTCATTAAAAATTTCGTAACCCTGAATGTAAGTAACAAATCAATTCCAAATAATAACAAATAAAAATGAGAATAATAGAAGAATGCGTAATAATTATTATAATAATAATAATAATTATAATTCAAAAAAATTATTATTATATCAAAATAAACTAAGAATTATTGTAAATTAACGAGTAAGATGAGATAAGATTGAGCTAAAACTAAAAAAGAGAGAGAGAGAGAGAGGAAGGCTCGAAGCTCACTGAATGAAGTTTGAGGTGATGCGAAAAGAACCGAGAGCGTACTGCAGCGGCAAACAGTACGAACGAAAGTATCACGGTAAACAGTTTTGTTGTTCTAGGTCCCCGGGTTCAGTGTTCGCTGCTTGGCTATTTGCCACACGGCCACTTTTATTTCCCCTCCCCTCCTCTCTGTACTCCTGTTTCTTCCTTTCTTTTTTTTTTATTTTATTTATTTCACACCGCGTACCTGCGGAAATTATACAGTCCGCATTGCGTGGCGAATCTGCGAAATCTTTGTCCCGTCATATGTGCGTCAGTGTTACGGAAGTGGATTGAGTCATCCGACTCAAGGTTTCGAGAAAAGACCTTTAAAAATTATATCCTCAAAACAATCCATTTTTTTTCTTCTTTTAAAGAAACATCAAGGGATCGAATTGCGAATTATTCTATTCTACGAATAGGAGCTTTTTACTACGTAGGAGAGGGTGGGGCATGACGGCCCCCCGAAAAAATTAGGTCAACAAAAATTTTTGGTTTCTTGTCAAATTATCACAAGTTTGATGTATCGACTCATTTTTGGGCTGATCCGCTATACCTGGAACATAATGGACCACCCTAAAAAAATTAAGTCAGAAAATTTTTGTTTTTCCTCAAATTATGATGAATTTGATGTATTCTTCCATTTTAAGGATGAATACATCAAAACTGTCCTACTGTCCCGGTCAAAAATTTTATCCGATTAAAATTTCCATACTTCGTGGTACAATAAAAATGTGAAAAAATCAAGCAACGTTTGGCATCCCATAAACAACAATTATCAATAATAATAATAATGCTCAAAATTGTTTCAGAATTTTCTCTCTATCCTGAAATATTATAAAAAACATTCTGAAATACAAACAAAAAATTGCCAATTTTGGATATGTTTTTGCACACAGGTTTATCTTCAGCTTTGAAAAGTTTCGGAACTAAACCAAAGATACATAAATACAGCCATTCTAAAAATTTCAAAACGGGGATTTAAAAATAGAAAGAAAATTCTGAAAAAATTCATATGCGTTCAAAAAAGTTAACGCATCTGATTTATTTAAGGAAAAAAAGAACTTATGGAAAAATTGTTGAACAATTATTTGTTTGAGCAATTTATTCATAACTTTTAGGCAATATTATTATTGATAATAGTTTTTCATGGCATGTCAAGTATTGCTGAATTTTTTCAGATTTTTATTGTATCACGAAGTACGGAAATTTCAATCGGATAAAATTTTTGGCTGGGACTGTAGGGGCAAAGCATCCTCGAGGCCGATGGACTAAGTCAGGCGTAAAATGGACCACCAAAAAGAAAATCATTTTCAACGTTAAAAACAATTTTTTAAGATAAAATTTTTTTCATTATTTTTTAGAGGGTCGTCGTGCCGCAGAATTTTTTTTTTCGAGTTTCAGCAAAATGTCAATGAATTCGTCCAAGATAGAACAAAAGTAAACTTGATTAATGGTTGAAAGCCACAAAAAGCATTAACCGTCTTAGGCCATCGTGCCCCACCCTCCCCTAATCGGTTTAAAAAAATTCCTTCATTTGAAATAATTCGATTTTTAAATTTATTTCTATTAAAATCCAGAATTAAAATTGTTGCAAAAATTGGTGATAAAATTTCGCTAAGTATACATTTTATATATGGGGAGTTCTTTTTCAACCGGACCACTTTTTTTGCACTTTTTCCAATTTTTTTAAAAATCTGCGTTTGAAATATTAGTCGAAAGGAACGTCTGTGATTTTTTTTAGATTTTTTTAGGCGTCCGTTCAAGATTTTCAATTTTTCATTACGAACACTGTATCTCAAAAAATATTCATCAAACAAAAAAAACACAAGAATAAAAACTTATTTATTTTTTCCACCTTATCGAAAAAAAATTAAAATCATAATTTTTCTGCATTGAAAAAATGGAAATTTGGCAAAAAAATGAGAATAAAATTTTTTTAAACCTAATAACACACTTTCAATTTCGCTACAAATTTTACAAGATGTCTGTCATTGGGTAAAGAGTCTGCGAAAAAATTTACAGAATGGCACCTGCAATGGTTATGATGAAAAAATTAAAAACCCTGCGAAATTTCATAACAGCATACAGATTTCGCGGGGTTTTTATTTTTTTTCATCGTAACCATTGCAGGTGCCATTTTGAAATTTTTTTCGCAGACTCTTTACCCAATGACAGACGTCCTGTAAAATTTGTATCGAAATCGAAAGTGTGTTATTAGTTAAAAAAAAATTTATTCTCATTTTTTTGCCAAATTTCCATTTTCTCAATGCAGAAAAATTATGATTTTAATTTTTTTCCATAAAGTGGAAAAAATAAATAAGTTTTCACTCTTATGTTTTTTTTGTTTGATGAATATTTTTTGAGATACAGTGTTCGTAATGAAAAATTGAAAATCCTGAACGGACGCCTAAAAAAAATCACAGACGTTCCTTTTGACTAATATTTCAAACTGGCAGATTTTGAAAAAAATTGGAGGGTGAAAAAAAACAGTGGCCCGGTTGAAAAAGAACTCCTTATATTTATCATCGTGACTGATCAACGACGCACTGTATACATCATCGTCGTTTGCGAGTGAAAAAATTTCCTAAACGCGCAATTAGGCCAAAATGACGTATGTATTACCGTTAGCTCACCCGACGATGATTTCCGGGTTTCGCTTTATAGACGGAGGGTGCCCCCTTCCCATTGAACATCACTGCGTTTCGTATATATAAATATACACTCGCGAACCGTTATCGACGCGTTATCACGATCCTGGTATAATCGATTATATTCTTTCCAGTGATGAACGCACTTACAGTCATATCAATGAGCCATCGATCATGCGTGGAAAATACTTTCGATTTTTTGAAAATTAAACTCGAAATTCGCCGGAAATTAATTAACTAATTAATTAACTTAACTAATTAATTAATTAACTGAACGAAAAAAATGTTTTTTTTGTTCACTTGCCCTTCGATCACACGATTCGTCGCCACGATTCGAAAATTCATTTTTTCCGGATCGTCCATTCCGAAAAAAGATCTTTGTAGATTTTATCAGTCTCGAGATTTCGTTTTTTTTCGTCTCATCATTCCATCGTGAGAAGATCGTCAACCTCAAGTTTCGAATTTATCGCCATATCCAGGAGCTTGATTTTTCCCGCTTTTGGTGCTTGCACGACCATCTCCATTTTCATCGTCGATAAAACGACAAAAGGTGCGTCCTTTTTCGACCGTGTCACCAACTTTCACCCTTATATCGATCATCGATCCCAGTATCGGCGCTCCAATTTGAATTTTGTCGGTTTTATTGGCTTTCGGCTGAATGTGCAGGTCCTGAAAAAAATAAAATTCAATTGTAGAATACAATTTCATTTAATTGTAGAATTTAATGGCCAAGCAGAAAAGCTTTAAGAAAGGAAAAAAACTATGCCGAATCACAGGAAAATTTTTATCGCCGAGGAGTCCCAAACTTTTTTAATGGACTCCTTGACCTTGAAGAAAGATAAAAATGTCGTCCTTCGTCCTTACAGCGGATATTTTCATTTCATCTGTAACCTCTCCTGACCCAGAATGCTGGAGAGGGGTCGAAATTTTTTTGTTCATCTTTTCATTTTGGATGAAATCCCAAAAGCTGTTTATTCGTAATGAAGAACGTAATGCCCTCGGCCATTGTGAGTGTTCAGATGCCCAAAGTTTTGCCCTTCTCGATCGTAACGTCGAATTCCTCGCCGACCTTCGCTCCAGTTAGAAATGTACTCGTATTCAATTTGTCGACAGGACCAAAGTACTCGCGGAAAGTCAAATACTCGTTCGTAACTTGAGGATAGAGAGCCGCCGTAATGATGTCCTTCTCCGTCACATAGGGATAGTTTCTATGAGTATCCAATTTTTTGAAATTTGAAGGCTCGAGACTCTCGCCCGGTCTGCCCTTGATATACGGCATATCCTTGAAAACTTCGAATCTGCAGAAATTGAAACAAAAAGAAAGGTCACCGTAAAATAGTCCAAATTGGACAAATACCGTGCAGAAAGATGCACAATTTTACTTCCAGTGGTTAAAAGATCACTTTTCATACTTTTTCGAGACAACTACCGGTTTAACGTACCTCAGAGGTTCGGGAAATCCTCCTTGAGGTTCACCTTGAAGAAATTCCACCACGCATTTTGTGAAGGACAATTCCTCGGCCTCGTTGAGCACAACGGCGGAAGTTAGCTTGTTCTGCACCATAAATTGAGCAAGATCATCGACGACCTTTGAACTGGATGTGACTTTGATTATGTCATCGAGCAATAAATTCGCCTCCCCGCACGCCTTTTTAACATACTCAAAAAATTCACAGATTCCAATAATAAGCCTGAAATTGGAGATTCGTGTATTGTCCGTTCAGATAGGCAAAATTTTCGGAAAGACGCGACTCCTATTGTCGCGATATTCGATAACTGATTTTTTCAACGTCACATAATTAATTATAGCACTGAAAAACAGGTAATATCGAAAAACAATGAATCGAAAAACACGTTTAAACTCCGTGGGTCGTGAACTGAGGTTATAACGCGGCCGACCAGCGTCAGCTGTTCAGTGAGAGCAGCGCGCGCGCACGATCGAATCGATGGCCTCGTTTACACCGACGCCGGTTCGGAGCGGATTTAGCGTGAGTGCGAGTGAGAGGTCCGCTCGGATGTTTCACTCGCTCCCACGTTAGTCCCAATGCAATCCTCATCGGTGTAAACCAGGCCAATGGGTATGAATCGATATGCAGCATCGTAGCGCGCTCTGTCGGACTGAGACCGAACTTCGTTATATAGGTCAATGATCCGAACACTCCAGCCAGACCGTGCTCGAGACGTGTTATGATTATTCTTGGAAAAAATTCCTCCAGCTTCCAAGAAATTGTATGACGTCAAGAAGGTCTACAGACGTCACGGGGGAATTCCCTTATAAGGGAGCGACAATTGCGGTAAAAAAGAATTGATTGATATTGAAACAGCCATAACTCCCGTGTTTTTGATCGCACAGACTTCTTTCAGGCGTCATTTTCTTCGTTTTCAAATTTTCTAAGTGTTTTTGTTTTTGGATTCATTTTTTTTTCTGAATCCTTAAGGGGGTACGCAAAAAAAAAAATTTTTAAACAGCCATAACTCCCGTGTTTTCGATCCTACAGGCTTCTTTCAGGCGTCATTTTCTTCGTGTTCAAAGTCTCTAAGTGTTCTTTTTTTAATTTCATTTTTTCGCAGCCCTTAAGGGGGTATGCAGAGAATAAATTTTTGAACAGCCATAACTCCCGTGTTTTCGATCCTACAGACTTCTTTCAGGCGTCATTTTCTTCATGTTCAAATTCTCTAAGTGTCTTTTTTTTTAATTTTATTTTTTTCAATATCCTTAAGGGGATATGCAGAAAAGAAATTTTTGAACAGCCATAACTCGCGTGTTTTTGATACTACAAATTCCTTTTTGGCGACATTTTCTTCATGTTCAAATTCTTTGAGTGGCTTTTTAGTTTTGTTTTTTTTTCGAAATCTTTAAGGTGGTTACGCAGAGAATAAATTTTTGAACAGCCATAACTCCTGTGTTTTTGATCCTACAGACTCTTTTCAGGCGTCATTTTCTTCGTTTTCAAATTCTCTACGTGTTTTTTTTTAGTTTTATTTTTTTAGAAATTCTTAAGGGGGTATGCTAAAAATAGATGTTTGAACAGCCATATCTCCCATGTTTTTGATCGTACAGACTTCTTTCAGGCGTCATTTTCTTCGGTTTCAAATGCTCCAAATGGATTCAATTAGTTTCATTGTTTTTAAAATCCTTAAGGGGGTATGCTGAAAAGAAATTTTCGAATAGCCATAACTTCCGGGTTTTTTATCCTACAGACTTCTTTCAGGCGTCATTTTATTCCTTTTTGCATTCTCTGGGTGTGCTATTTTAGTTTTTTTTTGTCATCCTTAAGGGGGTACGCGTGGAGTGGCATCACTATCTCAAAGTGCTATGCGGGTTGTCCGCATTTTTTTAGTTCCGTAGACAGGTTTCTGAGAGATATGTACGCAATTTTAATAGGCAGTTTTTGTCATAATTGAGTGCCTAAAAATGAATGGAAAAACCAATTTGATAAGTTACATAAATTATTTTAAATGATTAAATTACATAAAATTTTGATTAATTATTATTTCAAATTAATTAAAAATTAATTTTTAATTATTAAATAAGTTATTAATTAAATACATTTTTTAATTATTTTTCTCGGACTCCGTTATATGATTTTGTCAGACTGTACATTCAGTCTGAGAGACGATAATTTAAAAAAATAGCCTTTTCGCGTATCCGACGTATCGATGGGAAAACTTGCATTACAATGATAAGAAATTTGTGGCTCGTTACCTCCGCGTCTCGAAAGTTCGACCAGGTTTTCGTGTGCGTCCAAAAATGCGTCAGAGAGGAAAATGTAAGTGGCTCGTGGAAGAAAGGGATTCGACATTGGGGGGGGGGGGGGGGGGGGGGGGGGGGGCTCGTGCCGACAAAGTCTACACCAAAATCTGTACGAAAGTAACAGTAGAGTAACGTTTAAAGTTTCACGCTCATTCATAATTTTTCTTTCTTCAATTATTTTTCCTATAATTCACACGGATCTCTCGAAAACACTTCGCAGATGCAGTCCGATTCGTCGAATCATTCTAAAATAATTAAATAAATGAGTAAATTCTTTCTGAGATAAGTAAATATATTGAATTTGATGAAAGAGGTTTCAAGTTTTTTTTCCATATTTGGCACGATAATTTCAAAAATATTTCACACGGAAAAATAATTTTTATATTTTTTTACCTAATAATTTAGAAATTATTACAAAACGTCAATTCCATCAACAATGATAAGTCCGAAAGGAAGATTTTTCTCGTCACATAATAGATTCTAAATTATTTTGCAGAAAGCTTTCAAAAATAACTCAAAAATAAATAAAATAAGATTAATGCGCAATAGACTGATTCCAAAAACGCGACTTTTTTGTTTTTCGCAGTAACATATTAAATACTTTCGGGAAGGTGATAAAAGATGCCTGTTAAAATTAGAGCTCTTAATAAAAATATTTAGCCGTGTCGCATCGCATATTTTGATTTCCCATTTAAATAACACAGGAAAAAAAAATGTCAAACTTTGCAATTTTATATCTCGGCTTCAAGTCAATGTACCAAAATGAACGACACATATTCTTGTAGAGAATTGAACGCTTTACAAAAAAGATCTCGTGATTTTTCAATAAACTCACTCCTTGAAAAGTCATTCAAGGTTAAAGTTAAAGTTTAAGTAAGTTTCACTTTTTTTTTTTAGTTTCCGGCAAAATGTTGAAACTTATTACTAAATATTACATTTACATAAATTGCATTTACATAAATTACCTAATTTTTAAAGAAATTACCAACATAATTTCACCCATATTCACAGTCTAATATACATATATATTAGAACGTGAATAACCTTTGAAGGAGTGAGTTTATCGAAAAATCACAGGAAATCTTTTTTGTAGAGCGTTCAATTCTTTACAAGAATATGTACCGTTCATTTTGGTACATTGACTTGAAGCCGAGATATAAAATTTCAAAGTTTGCCATTTTTTTTCCTGTGTTATTTAAATGGGAAATTGAAATATGCGATGCGCCACCGCTAAATATTTTTATTAAGAGCTCTTTTGTCACCTTCCCGAAAGTATTTAATATGTTACTGCGAAAAAAAAAAGTCTTTTTTTTGAATTAGTCTAATGCGCAAGAAATCTGAGCTCTTCTGAGCTCACACAGAGTTCCGAAAATGCAGCAGTATAAATGCATCTGAATCTGAATCTGAGTCTCAGTGAAGAATCGTCGAATCATCCCGGGAAGTCGCAGGTCTCCGACTATTTTCTCCCGGAACCAGACTCGGAGAACCACCAGCTTCACAGTGGAGAGAATGTAAAAAATAAAAAAGGCAAGAAAAAAGAATGGCGCGATTAACCGTGTGCTTGTTTGCGCGTGCGGAACATCGGTGACGTCGAGTCATTTGAAAAGATGATCCAAATGCAACGAGCATCGGTCAGGCGATAAATAATAATTCTCCTCGAATTGTTGAATTGCAATATTCAAACAGTTTCAAATTTTAAATCCAGTCAATGATAAGAATACCGAATAGGTTTGATGGTTTTGCAATTTTTTTTAGTTGAACCACACTGAGAAAACAATGTACAGAGATTTGTTAACTTTTAACAAATGTAAAGTTGATGATGGCGAAATCAATTATTTTTGAATAGTTAACAAATTACATAAACATTTTTTAAGGATAATAAATTATTTTGACACAAATCAAATATTTCTTAACGACAAATTTTGTAACAGTTAAGGATTATTTATGTAGAAGTCATTTAAGTAAAACTACCGAATAGATTTGATGGTTTTGCTAATTTTCTTAGTTGAACCACACTGAAAAAACAATGTATCAGGATTTGTTACCTGTTAACAAATGTAAAGTTGATCACGGTGAAATAAATTATTTTTCAACAGTTAATAAATTATTTTAACACAAATAAAATATTTCGTAACGATTAACAAATTTTATAACAGCTAAGGATTATTTAAGTAAAAGTGCCAACTAAATATATTTCTTTACTACAAATAAACTCTTCTCAGTGCAGCCATTTTTTGCTTCCTGAAAAACCGAGACTTATTTTTTTCACTAACGGACCAATTTTTGTAATTTCGCAACTATGAAGCTCAATTTTTTCTTACTAATTTAATGCCAGGACGGTTGATATCGATTTTTATTTTTAAAATAACCGTTTGTGGGTTTCGGAGGGAGGAAAATGTTCATAAATTCTTTTCGCAAATTATAAATTTGTCGGTAGATTTCTCATTTCATTTCTGTCGTTCGGTCGAGCTGCCTTTCTGCATCGAAAGCCGTCTCTGTAAATTTGCAATTTGCAAGATTTTTTCAAACGCACAAAAGCTCCCTCTTCAGGAACCCTATTTGCCCCCCCCGTGCATATTCTTTTTGTTTTCAAGTGAAACAAGTGCCAGTCTACAGAGACGCAATAGGATGCACTCGCTCGTATCTGTGTGAGTACCCCCCCCCCCTTCCCCTCCTTCCAGCCGCATACGTCGCATTCAGGAACTGTGATGCGTGACCTAGTGCCGTTGCAAGAACGCTCGCTCGTTCCACCTTCAAACTAGGTCTTCCTCTTTCCTAACCAAGCGCGCCCTGCGCCGCCACCGTCATCGACTTTAACGCTGTGCAAAGTTGCATCCATGTCTCGCGAGATCCGAGACTAGGAAGAAGAATTCTCGATCCCCCGACGATTCTTTCGCACAATTCAGCTCGAAATCTTCGAGCACGTTTGACAATTTTGAAAATAGTAAAAAAAAGATTAAAAAAAAATTCCCTAACTCTGAAATTATTTGCAGTGTCTCTCTTCATAAATGCGATATTCGATGCTTTTCATGAAAATAAAATGTTCCACATTCGCAATGAAGTGGATCATCTAAATTTTTAATCCGCCAAAGTTTCGAGAGCTTTTTTTTTTTTATCTTGAAACGCGGTTGGAAAAATTTTATCGAGTGTCATCTTCCCGGGTATAAAAAAATAAAGACAAAAACACCCTCATAGGTCAATATGACTTCAATGATGTTTATAATTTGAATTTTAACTAGACCCGTAGTAAAAAACTCCATTCGTCGCCATTGAAAAATCCCCATTCATTCCCCATTACCAAAATAACCAATGGAGATGAATGCCGAATTGCCTAAGGGGATTTTCGTCATTGAATTCCCCATTTGAAACGGAATGGGGATTATCTAATGGGGATTCAATGGAGACAATCCCCTTAGGCAATTCGGCATTCATCCCCATTGGTTATTTTGGCAATGGGGAATAAATGGGATCATCAATGGAGATTCTTTCATATGATTGCTATATATACATGGAATTACGCATTAAATAATCAAGTAAGTTATCAGTAAGTAAGGTTAATCATAATGCTAATATTAGCATAACGACCAATAATTATATCATATATCATATATAGCAATCATATAGCAATCATATATATATATATATGTATATATATATATTACATTTAATAGAAATTATTGAAGCTCAGAATTGAGAAAATAGATTGTAAGTGTATTCAGATGACGATTGATAATGAAAGTATATACGTTTCTCCTCTCACAAATCGAGTTGAGAGGGACTGATAAAATTATGTGTATATGTTAAAAATAAACGGTTTTAAAAATCATTTATCCCAAACGTACGCGCACTTGATGAGCAGTATATAATATATTTTTTTTAAATATATTATATTATATTTTATTTTAAACTATTATATTATATTTTAAACTGATTGACCATCGATATGATCATCAGCATTTATTACAATTGAAGAAAATATTTGGTTCATATATGAGAATCAGCGACATCTACTCTTACTTAATTTTATTAATTCACCGCCGTTTGAGAAATATCGCATTCGGAAAAATTCTCATCGATCGATGGGTTCAATTGTTCTGCATTGAACCTCGAATATGGATTGCAACATCGTTAACGAATGCTGCTCGTCATTCGATCAGTCGTCAATGAAGTGACATTATTGATAAATGTTGATCATTGTATAATTCGTAGTTACTTATTATTCAATGGGTATCCTTGGTAAATGCTGATCATTTCATCGTTAGCCGCATTTGGGTTCCAATGAACATCTGTGGGAAATGCTGATCTTTCAGTTCATCCGCATTGACTTTCCAATGGACATCATTGGGTAAAGCGGATCATTTCGTTCATCAGCATTTACCTTCCCATGGACACCATTGGGCAATGCTGATCGCTCGATACATCCGCATTGGCTTTCCAATGAGCATCATTGAGTAATGATGATCATTCGATTCATCCGCATTGGCTTTCCAATGAGCATCATTGAGTAATGATGATCATTCGATTCATCCGCATTTGATGTTCAATGGATACCCATTCACTGATCAATGGTCAGCCCTGTACGCCATTGACAAATGCGGAAATCTCAATGGGTCCCCATTCATTTTCCAATGGAGTCGTATGAGGACCATTGGTTGCCATTGGCGATTCAATGGAGTTTTTTACTACGGGGATGGTCTAAAAAATAGGGTAACCGATTAGAAAAATCCGAGGACACTTCTTTTCCGTTATACGTTTCTCTCCAAATTTCATAATTAAACTTTTTTTTTCCCAGTCGGTTGAAAAAAATGAATCTTTTTGAATGGAATTTACAATTTGAAGTAATAAAAAAAATATATGGGGTATTTGACGGTTCCCTGGTGTATTATATAGCGTTTTTTTTAACGAATTTTGAATTTAGTAAATTAATTAAATTTAATTAATTTAATTAAATTTATTAAATCAAATTTATTAAATTTTGAAGTTGATAAATTTATAAAATTCGAAATTCGTTAAAAAAACTATATTATGTATCAGAGAACTGTTGAATACGAAAAACACAATATTTAAGAATTTTTATCCTACTAAAAGACTTGGCATTGGTAAATGGATACGAGTTCCAACTTGAAATTTATATCGTGACTTCTCAGATATATACAAAACATGAAAAAAATTGTCCCGCTGAATTAAATTATGCTCTTTTTTTGTAAATCAATTTTTTCGGTTTTTGGCCGAAATTCAAATTAATTCGTTATTTTTTTCGGAATCGCTGATATTTTTTTCAAAAGGCGCAGGAAATTTCCGATCTAAAGCTATTGTTAAAGAATTTTTTCGATTTTATTTCGCGCCGTGCCAAAGCTCCGAAGCGCTGAATACGCAAAACGTTTGAAATATAACTTTTGGTGTATTCCAAAGAGCATTATAGTTAGAGATCTGAAAATTGGTGTACAATATACTTTCAGGCAATACTAAAACATACTCGAGTTTCAAGAAAATCGAACAAGGTCGGCCTAAAAGGGGGTCCCGTTGAGCGGGAATACCTCATATATATTAGGGCGACCGCAATTCAGGTCGAACTTGAATTTTCGAATTCACCACGCAAAAACACAATCAAGATATTTAAAAAAAAATGTGTGCAAAGTTTGAAGTCGTTAAAAAAAATTTTAATGGTGCCTGTAAGGAGTTGAATTTAAAATGACAAAACACATGTATTTTGCTGAGATATAACATATTTATTTCTTAAACTCGTAATTGTGGTGAGAAAAATCTAAAACTAGGCACACATTTTGTACACACATCGATGCTCAAAACATAATTTTTACAGATTTTTACAGCAATAATTTCGCATAAATACACGCTTTACAAAGTTAGCATCGAGGTCATTTTTTTGAATTTTTTAACTCTTCGCAACATATAAATTATTGCTGTAAAAATCTGTAAAAATGATGTTTTGAACATCGATGTGTGTACAATATGTGTGCCTAGTTTTAGATTTTTCTCACCACAATTACGAGTTTAAGAAATAAATATGTTATATCTCAGCAAAATACATGTGTTTTGTCATTTAAAATTCAACTCCTTACAGGCACCATTAAAAAAATTTTAAACGCCTTCAAACTTTGCACACATTTTTTTTTAAATATCTTGATTGTGTTTTTACTTGGTGAATTCGAAAATTCAAGTTCGACCTTAATTGCGGTCACCCTAATATATATATGGTATCTATAAACCTGAAAATGTGATCAGATCGGAAAAATTAATCATTAATCATTAATCATTAATCATTACTCATTATAATCGCAATGCTCGCTCTATATTTATTTTTATCGGCACAAAAAGTTCATTAAACCGTGAATTCCCAGCAAAATCAAGCATATACTCTCGTGTGTGTACTTGAAAGTTTAAATACCGTTCCTTACCCGTAGTAAAAAACTCCATTGAATCGCCAATGGCAACCAATGGTCCTCATACGACTCCATTGGACAATGAATGGGGACCCATTGAGATTTCCGCATTTGTCAATGGCGTTCAGGGCTGACCATTGATCAGTGAATGGGTATCCATTGAACATCAAATGCGGATGAATCGAATGATCATCATTACTCAATGATGCTCATTGGAAAGCCAATGCGGATGTATCGAGCGATCAGCATTGCCCAATGGTGTCCATGGGAAGGTAAATGCTGATGAACGAAATGATCCGCTTTACCCAATGATGTCCATTGGAAAGTCAATGCGGATGAACTGAAAGATCAGCATTTCCCACAGATGTTCATTGGAACCCAAATGCGGTTAACGATGAAATTATCAGCATTTACCAAGGATACCCATTGAATAATAAGTAACTACGAATTACACAATGATCAACATTTATCAATAATGTCACTTCATTGATGACTGATCGAATGATGAGCAGCATTCGTTAACGATGTTGCAATCCATATTCGAGGTTCAATGCTGAACAATTGAACCCATCGATCGATGAGAATTTTTCCGAAGGCGATATTTCTCAAACGGCGGTGAATTAATAAAATTAAGTAAGAGTAGATGTCGCTGATTCTCATATATGAACCAAATATTGTCTTCAATTGTAATAAATGCTGATGATTATATCGATGGTCAATTAATATTAGCATAAGCTCGGAAATTATTCGAAAGTAATTTTAAAAAAATATATTATAAACTGCTCATCAAGTACGCGTACGTTTGGGATAAATGATTTTTAAAACCGTTTAT
Source organism: Alloplasta piceator (assembly GCA_946863875.1). NCBI lineage: Eukaryota > Metazoa > Arthropoda > Insecta > Hymenoptera > Ichneumonidae > Alloplasta > Alloplasta piceator. The sequence goes on from OX333072.1 coordinate 2,416,764, forward strand.
TTTTAACATATACACATAATTTTATCAGTCCTTCTCAACCCGATTTGTGAGAGGAGAAACGTATATACTTTCATTATTAATCGTCATCTGAATACACTTACAATCTATTTTTTCAATTCTGAGCTTCAATAATTTTTATTAAATGTAATAATATATATAATGCGTATATAATTATTGGTCGTTATGCTAATATTAGCATTATGATTAACCTTACTTACTGATAACTTACATCATTTGATTATTTAATACGTAATTCCATGTATAGATAGCAATCATATGAAAGAATCTCCATTGATGATCCCATTTATTCCCCATTGCCCACAAAAACCAATGGAGGTGAATGGCGAATTAACTAGGGAGATTGTCTCCATTGAATCCCCATGGGATAATCCCCATTCCGTTTCAAATGGGGAAGTCAATGGCGAAAATGTCCTTAGAAAATTCGGCATTCATATCCATTGGTTTTGTGGGCAATGGGGAATGAGTGGCGAACAGCAATGGAGATTCTTTCGTATAGTAAAAACTCCATTCATCGCCATTGAAAAATCCCCATTCATTCCCCATTGCCAAAATAACCAATGGGGATGAATGCCGAATTGCCTAAGGGAATTGTCTCCATTGAATCCCCATTAGATAATCCCCATTCCGTTTCAAATAGGGACTTCAATGGCGAAAATCCCCTTAGGCAATTCGGCATTCATCTCCATTGGTTATTTTGGCAATGGGGAATGAATGGGGATTTTTCAATGGCGACCAATGGAGTTTTTTACTACGGGTTTCAACAAGATCTCAAATCACTCTTGTTTTATATGCATAAACACTACCGCGCTCAAAAGTTTGGAACCTCTCGCCGCGATTCCGCGCCGCACAAAAAGTTTCACTGCTCGTTTAAAAATGTCAATATTTCAATTCAACAAGCGGCGTTTCAACGGGGACTTATTCGGCTTTATTTCGCTTTTTCAAAAAAAAAAAAAATTCATTTTTTTTTCGAATCTGGTACGCCCTTAGAAACACGGCCGTTTTTTGGTTTTTTTTTTGGCGTTGAAATTTTGGTGCACGATCCATGATAATTTTTTTAAACTGATTTTAATATGAAAAACTTGTGGGGGAGAGTATAAGCCTCAATTTCGTTTTCTAAAAAGTTTCGTACGATTTTTTTTCGCAAAAATATTTAATTTTTTACAAAAAACGTTCATATTTATAAAATGTAGCCTTACTCTAAAACTACTGGGTTTTCGTGAAATCACTAAGAGGGTAAAAAGTTGCATAAAATCATTTTGGATGTAATGAAATTTTTTCAGATTAAAAAAAAAAAAAATTTTATTCGACAATTTTTCCTGTCAACGGGATATATTTTTATCTTAAACAATCGGGTCTCTTACCTCATCTACACGGCTTTTTCATTGAAAAACCTCATTTACACGGCTCTTCCATCGAAAAATCCGTGTCGATGAGGTAAGAGACCCGATTGTTTGTGATAAAAAAATATCTCGTTGAGAGGAGAAATTTTCGAAAATTTTTTTTTTTCTTTAAATTCTGAATTTTTTTCATTGAATCCAGAATGATCGTATGCAACTTTTTACTCTCTTAATGATTTCACGAAAACCTAATAGTTTCACAGTTACGCGACATTTTATAAATATGGTCGTTTTTTGCGAAAAATGGAATATTTTTGCGAAAAAAAGTCGCACGAAATTAAAAAAAAAAGAAATTAAAGCTTTTTCTCCCCCCCCACAATTTTTTCATGCGAAAAACAGTTAAAACAAATTTTCATGGGCCGTGCGCCAAAATTTCAACGCTAAAAACGACCATGTTTCAAAGGGCGTACCGGGTTAGAAAAAAATCGAAAATATTTTTTGGAAAAACCAAAATGAAGCTGAATATGTCCTTTTTAAAATGCCGCTTGGCGAATCAAAAAATCTTTATTTTTGAAAGAGCAGTGAAACTTTGTGTGCGGAACGGAATCGGGGCGTTTCCAAACTTTTGGACGCCAGTGTTTACAAAGGCATTTACGAATGTTGATAAATTCTTTCTGGCAGTATTACGGGACTCGGCCCGTCTTGTTAACTCACAATACGACAGATATTTCGAAGCGCTCTCTCTTGGTTCGAAAAAAAAACAACACGCATTCGTAGATCTGCGTTAATCGAGAGATATTCTCGCTTCATTTTCTCCTTCTTGAAAATTTCCTCATCACGTACATATATGGGATAATTTTTTTTTTTTAAGTTTCCATCCCGAAATCTTGGTTCGATAAATTTATTCGGTAAATCACTTCGGGCTTGGGACTCTTTCCTAATAATGATTAACGAGTTACGCAAGGGTTTCCTCCGCTCCTCCCCCTCAAAAACCCATACTCGAGTGCCCCGTTATTCCGTTGCTTCACCGTGTCGTAGGCGCAACATTCTTATTATATACGTCTACATTTTTTTAAGCTATTTGTGACCGGACGAATTGTAAGTCAGAGTCCAAAATATGAAAATTTTATCAACCTTCGGTCGGATTAAATCGGAATAAAATGCTTTCCGAAAGCTTGAAAATAGCCACGCTGCTCTATAAGTAACATTATTTTTGAGACAAACCTTTTTTTTGTGACGTGAGATATTGTTTTGCTGATTGAACCTTCACTGAGAAAAAAGTTCAGTTAAAACAACTAAATCCATTTAGTTGAAAAAAATTTACTTGATTCAATGTCAATTTGTTTGAAATAATGAAACTATAATTAATTCAACAAATGGATTTGGTTAACCACAAGATATGAACAGAAATGGTACAGAAATATTTCGTTGATTTTTAGTATATTTTAACTAAATAGATTTAGCTGTAACAAAAAAACAATTCGTATTTTCAATCACACAATTTATTTGGTACAAAGATATTTATTTGATCGAACTGAAACTTTGCCCATTCAAGCAATGATTTAACCGATTTAACTACAACTTCCACTGTATCTTTGTTGAATGACCAAAATGATCTCGTTGAACGTCCGGAAACAAATATTTGGTTGAGTCAAACAAATTTTTGCATTTTAATAAAAAAAATTTCTCAGTGTAAATTTATCTTTATCGTACTTTCGTTGTTGTCGATATTACTTATTATCATAAAACAGAAAAAAAATTAATTTCCAATCATTTCATTCGTTGTCCCATTCGCGAAACAATGCTCTGAGAAAAAAGTTAAGTTACAACAACTAAATCCAATTGGTTGAAAAAAATTTAGTTGATTCAATATTAATTTGTTTGAAATAATGAAACTATAATTAATTCTACAAATGGATCTGGTTAACCACAAGATATGAACGGTGAACGAAATTATTTGGTCAATTTCCAGGTACAGTTTAGTCCAATTTACACGTTACCGAGTTGCTGTACAGAAATATTTCGTTGATTTCTAACTATTAGCGATTTCTAACTATTAACGATTTAACTAGATAAATTTAGCTGTAACAAAAAAAAAAACAATTCGTATTCTCAATCACAGAATTTATTTGGTACAAAGATATTTTTTTGATCGAACTGAAACTTTGCCCATTCAAGCAATGATTTAACCGATTTAACTAAAACTTCCACTGTATCTTTGTTAAATTACCAAAATGATCTCCTTGAACGTCCGAAAACAAATATTTGGTTGAGTCGAACAAATTTTGGCATTTTAACAAAAAAAAATTCTCAGTGTAAATTTATATTTATCGTATTTTCGCTGTTATCGATATTACTTTTTATCATAAGACAGAAAAAGAATTAATTTCCTATCATTTCATTCGTTGTCCCATTTGCGAAACAGTGTCAAAAAGAACATGGTCCATTCTACCGGCGAAAAGTTTCCGGACAAAACTGTTTTTTGCCTTTTTCCCTCTCTTCAGGTGTACCCATCTTCTAGGGGAATTTAGAAAAATATATTTTTACGATTGGATTCATAAAGAGGAAAGTTTGAACTTCTATTTCCTTTTTTTTTTTTAACTTTGGGCGATTTTTTTTCCGAAGTTATTCTGTTTTTTGTGAAAAAAGATGGAATTTTACAAAATCCCGTATAACACGAAAACAAAGAAGATTCATGAAAAACTTAGAGATAGCAAAAAGTTGCGTCTGTTTTCGTTGAGTTTAGAGGAATTTTTTCAGATTTTTGTTTTCAAATTTTTTTTTTCTCATTTTCTGGTTCGGAGCTCAGATCCAATTATCATGAATTGAGAACTATAGGATTATTAATAAAATTTAAAGAGGAGAAAATACTTTATTTAACCATTTTCAACACATTGGAATTTTTTTCAATTTTTTTCCCCAAATTTTTTTTTCAGCCTGAACTTGAGAGAACAAATCTGAAAAAATTCCTCTGAACTCAACGAAAACAGACATAACTTTTTGCTATCTTCAAGTTTTTCATGAATCCTCTTTTTTTTCGTGTTATACGGGATTTTTTTAATTTCCACTTTTTTCACAAAAAAACAGAATAACTTTGGAAAAAAAATGGCTCAAACTTAAAAAAAAAGGAAATTGAAGCTCATACTATTCTCTCTATGAATCCGATCGTAAAAATGTATGACAAAATTTCCTCTAGAAGATGGGTGCACCTGAAGAGAGGGGGAAGAAGGCAAAAAACAGTTGTTTTCAAAATAGAGTCCAAATCTCAAAACAAATGGTAAACATAATTTAAAAAACAGGAAATGAAGCCGAATTCTTTTAAAATGCCGTTTGTTAAATTAGTCTACGTTGACTTCCGGCGAAATGGCATGAAAAAACGTTCCTGACCTTTTTTGAAGTTTGTCCGGAAACTTTTCGCCAATATTTCTGAAGCATTTTATCTCAAATGATCATTTTTGTCTTCAACCGAGCGAAATTCCTTCTTTTCATTGACAGTTTCATTTCTTTATTGTTCCATGTATGTATATTTACATCGAGCTCCGAGTGGTGAACGGACTCGTTGTAAGCGGCACCAGGGTCAATGCCTTCTATGCGGAGCAGAGTTACTCGCCGACTTTCCGTACACCGCGAATCCGCGGTAGAACGCGCCGGCGTATATATATAGTTTATAGACTTTGCCGAGAATCGTCAACGTTGAACATTGTAGAAGAGGAGGAGAGAACGACGACGAGAGACGCGAGTGAACGATAAAAACGAATGTGTCACGAGAATTTCCTTTTCAAACGGAATCGAGAAAGATCTCTCTGGTTCTGGGTGAAGAGTTTTTCTTCCTTTTTCAACAAATTTCCCCATTTATTTGACGGGGGGAGACCACCTCCCCACAGGGGAGAACCTACTCCACAGACTTGGTCCAGGACAAAAGAATAGAAAGAAATTTTTTTCTAGCGCCGTCAAAAAAGATATAAAAATAACATTTATATCACTCAGTACAATAATGGACGCTTTTACGTCCGCAAGCGGACGTGAAAACATCCATATTGCACCTCGTGAGATAAAATATCGTACATCACTCGACAGAAAATGTTTTTACGTCCTCGTGATGTAATGTACTATTTTTTCGAACCTCAGGATCGCTTCGTATGAAAGATTCGTCCATAAGCAATTTTTTTGTTTGTTTTTTCTTCCCTGACTTGCTCCAATTTTCAAGTAGGCATTTATCGTATAGCCCTGTGTCCTATCGCAGTTTTCTACTTTTTGGTACGATCTGGTGGAACATGAATCTATGACAATGGTAGATTCGTCATTGGCGAACGATGATCCATTATCTGGTTTTTTAATTGAATCGGAGCAAACATGAGCGGAGAAGGGTAAGAAGAAGTATCCGGATCGGGTAATTTTAGAGGGTAGGTCGAGTTTGCGCGTGAAAGCCCATACACGTACGTGAGTGGACTATAATCGAGGTTCACGGGAAGCAGAGCGGTCGACGAACTCTGAAAATACTCTTACGCATCGTGTGTGCCACTTGACTCGTCTGACGGGACACGACATCGAAAGCATAGAGGTGAACGAGCGCCTTTTTCCAATGGGTGGTGGTGATGGTCGTGGTGGAGGACACCGCGTGTGGTGTTTCGCGACGATGGTGGAGGAATCGCGATTCCGATTGACCGATGTCGGAGCAGAGTCGTTTTGTGGCCGAGAGAGAGAGAGAAGGAGAGAGAGAGAGAGAGAGAGAGAGAGAGAGAGAGAGAGAGAGAGAGAGAGAGAGAGAGAGAGAACGACGCCGAGAGCAAATACGAGAGAGCTTGAATTTTTTTACAATCCTTTCGCACCGGTACTTTGTACTGGCAATGGACTCGATCCAGTATATGAGCCACTAAAAATGGCGTAACGCAAAATATCACCGTCAAGGGCTTTCAATATGTTGTTTCGCCAGATCCATAGATTCAGATCCGTATCCGTAGATCAATCGGTGTGAAAAGCGAGCTTTTTCAATTGGTGTGAAAGGCGAGCTTTTTTTAATCGGTGTGAAAAGCGAGCTTTTTTAATCGGTGTGAAAAACGAGCTTTTTTGTAACCGGCGTAAAAAGCGAGCTTTTTAATTGGTGTGAAAAGCGAGTTTTTTAATCGGTGTGAAAAGCGTATTTTTAATTGGTGTGAAAAGCGAGCTTTTTTAATCGGTGTGAAAAGCGAGCTTTTTCAATCGGGGTGGAAGGCGAGCTTTTTTTAATCAGTGTGGAAGGCGAGCTTTTTTAATCGGTGTGAAAGGCGAGCTTTCTTTAATCGGTGTGAAAAGCGAGCTTTTTTCATCAAGTACCGTTTAATTCGGATCCACCTTGTACGTCGCGTTAGTTTCACCCTCAAAACTTTTACGAGAAATATTGAAAGACTTGATTACGAGAGGGTTTGGAATGGAATGGGTTGGAACTGGTTTGGAAATAGAAAAAGACAAAAAATTATTTCCATTTACAAAAAAGTCTTTTTCTCGTATATTCATAAAGCCCTCTGACAGTACCGTAATTATTTTTTTCGTTTTTCCAAATGTTCACCAACTCCCACCAGTCAACTTAGACGCTATTTATAAATATATACATATATATATTTATGTGTATGGGATTATAATGGTGGCATGTGAGGGCTCCGCCGCCATTCGAAAGACCGTTTCAAGGGCCCACGCTAATGCGTAACTCCCCGTCGACGTAGGACGTGGTACACAAGAAGAAATCGTCGCCGGGAAAAAAACGAGAGGGGTTCCTGTATATATATGGGGTATTCCACGTCAAATCACGCGGTCACCGGCCGAACCCCCTCGGATTTTGATGTCCAATGAATTGTGGGTTTCGTTGAGCCCAAAATTTGACCTCCAATTTTTATAAATTTTTATTTCATTTTTTAGGGTTTGCCTGAGCTAAAAAATCATTAAATTGAGGGAAAACATTATAAAGAGGGGCCTTTTTCAAATGAATGAAATTTTTTCACAGAAACTGGGGCCCAAAACAAATATTTTCGTCCTAGTTCGATAATTACTATTTTCTTTTTTATTTTAATTTTTTAATTGTGTTTGAATCATCCGTTTTATTTCAGGTTGACGAAGCTAATCGATTTTCGAAAAATACACTGTAAAAAATGTGGTGTTAAAAGTAACACCACCAGCGGTCTATATAGGTCCATCCCGTTTTGTGTAAAACACCGAATAAGTCAGTGCTTTACAGAAACGGGATGGACCTATATAGACCACTGGTGGTATTAATTTAACACCACATTTTTTACAGTGTATTGTCGTTTCACTCTTAAAGCAAGAAAAAGGAATCAAGTTTCACTGGAAAAATATTTTTGTTGTTGTTATTCTCACTACAAGAAACAATCAAAACAAGAAATTAAAAAAAAAATACAAAAATAAATAGTAATTATTTTTTGCCCATTATCGAAATATCTGTTTGGGCCCTAGTTTCTGTGAAAAAAATTCCAGAGATTTTAAAAAGGCCTCTCTTCATGTTTTCCCTCAATTTGACGATTTTTTAGCTCGGGCGACCCTTAAAAAATGAAATACAGATTTTAAAAAATTTGAGGTCATATTTTGGGCCAAACGAAACCTACAATTCACTGGACATCAAAATTCGAGGGGGTCAGGCCAATGAGTGCATGATTTGGCGTGGAATGCCCCATATATAATTTGCGGGCTTTCTTGAGAAAAGAGGCATCTTCTTCCCTTTCCCTGGCATAATTCTTCGTCCTCTTTTATCCCGCTCTCTCCTCTCTCGTTTAAGATTCCACTGGTCCACTCAACCCTCTATTATGCGAGTGGGTCGGTAGGGTTCGATTAGGGAGAGTATTCTTCTTTTTTTTACTCTCATCCTTGCTCCTACTCGTTTCTCCTTCTTGTTTCTTCTTCCTTTTCATTCCAACGTTCACTTTTTCTTTTATATCCCTCTGTTAACCAAGGTTCGAGAGATACTGACTGACTCTTGAGCAGCACACACATTGTCTAGATATCATGATGGATGAAAAATTTCATGGTTCCACGTGTTACGATAGGTTTTTCCATTTGTCATTTTATTTTATCTCTTCGACGTTGGTTAATGATCTTAATCGGCTCTTTGAAACTTTGAGACCCTGATTCGAGACGTCCAGGGGGGTTTTCCGAAATTGGTATCTATGGCGGTCGGTCAAAGCCAATCTCGAATAATATTGTTTCTTGAATTTTAAAAAATGCTATAAACAATATTTATCAATAATAATATTGCCCAAAAGTTATTAATAATTTTTTTAAACAATTTGTTGTTGGCAATATTATTATTGATGAACAATGATGAACAATTATTATCGATAATTGTTGTTTATAGCATTCCAAATGTTGCTAATTTTGTTCAGATTTTTATTGTATTACGAAACACGGAAATGTCAATCAGATACAATTTTTTTTGCTGGGACGTCATCATCAGAGTTGCGAGCGGAAATGGTAAGAAAAAAATTTCACAGGGAAATTCTGAAATAATTTCAGGCGATTCCGTGTACGCCTACCCTACTTTTTTCACACTTGACATTTTCTCTTAAACTCTATAATTTTTTAGTTACGTTGCATCTTTTAAAATTTGTCTTTTTTAGCCAAAAATAAAATAACTTAGCGAGAAAAAATCGTACGAAAATTTGCATAAAACAAAAATGGAGCGTCTGCTAACCCTTTTGAATGTGTCGTAGATAAAAGAGACAAAAAAAAAAAATTATGCGCCCAATTCGTGATAGTCGAAAAAAGGCCAAAAACGGTCACGTACAAAAATGCGTATCGGATCGAAAAAAAATCATAAAAAATATTTTCAAAAAGCAAAATAAAGCTGAACTCCTTCTCTTCAAAACGCTTTTTTTTAAATTCGAATATCTTTTTTTTTGACGGAGTTATGCAACTTTTAGTGCGGCAAGAAATATCGACAGGTGTATCCAAACTTTTGAACGGGAGTGTACCTGAACTACACATTACACAGCCACGCAAAAAAAAATTCGGCCTGGGGGTCTGACTATGTACACTGTATGTTTTTGGGGTCGCTGAATCCGAATACGAGGTTGGTTTAACCCCAGCACGTCAGAGTTTAGCTCAAACCTCAAAAAACACTCCAAAATTAAGTTGTTTTTTAAATATATATCGAAAACTATTATAGTTACGAAAAAATCGTTCTGAGTTTGTCTTGATGAGTATACTTGTGGCTACTAAAAAAAAAAATATTCCGAAATTTTTTTTTTAAATGACAAATATGTGGAGAATTTTTAATTTTTATAAATATTTTTTTTAATATATTACCTTGTACTGATCTTAGAAGATTCTGAAATTTTCTGAAAGGTATTTTTGTTTTTTCAAAACCATGAATTTCTTAATTTAAAAAAATCGTGTAAATCCACGGTCAACATAAAATTTTTGCTTCAATTTTCATTATACAATACCTTGGACTCATCTTAAAAGATCCTGAAATGTTCAGGATGGTGTTTTTTTGTTTTAAAAATTAAAAGATCCTGAAGATTCCAGGGTCTTTTAAGATCAGTACAAGGTATCATATAATAAAAATTTACCAAAAAAATTAATGTTCATCGTGGATTTACACGATTTTTAAAAATTCAAAAATTCATATTTTTGAAAGAACAAGAAACACCTTTCTGAAAATTTCAGGATCTTTTAAGATCAGTACAAGGTATTATGTAAAACAAAATTGAACAAAAAATTTAATGTTGATCGTAGATTTGCACGATTTTAAAAAATTCAAAATTCTCCAAATTCGTCATTTCTCAAAAACAATTTCGGAATATTTTTTTTTCATAGCCACAAGTATACTCTTCATGACGAACCCAGAACGATTTTTTCGTAGCTATAATAGTTTTCGAAATATTAAAAAAATAATCTTGATTTTGGAGTGTTATTTTTTTAGGTTATAGCCAAACCCTGACGTGCTGAGGTTAAACCAACCTCGGATTCGGATTCAGCGACCCCGAAAGCGTATAGTATACATAGTCAGACCCCTAGGCCGATTTTTTTTTTAAATTTTGTGTGGTTGTGTTATCTTTATTAATGACGAAAAGATTGTGTGAACGTGTGTTGCCCATATGACTTGCTAAAGCGCCCCCTATCATTAGTCGCAATGAATATAATCGCAAAAAATATGAAATAAAAAATATATAGTTCTAGCTTTATAATAAGGAATGGAGCCACGGATCGAATAAGGACTCCCTTATTAGGGTATCCCTAAGAAATCCCGGTCAAGATTTTACCGGAAACTGGAAGCTTCCAGCAAATTTTTGCACAGGTATACTCATTTTGGGGTTACCCCAACAAATCCTGATGGAGTAGTGATGGCGATATTTGATGAATGTATCGATGTTTGGTATCGATACGTATTGGTGGTCTGAGTATCGATACAGGTGTAATATCCCGTAGTAAAAAACTCCATTGGTCGCCATTGAAAAATCCCCATTCATTCCCCATTGCCAAAATAACCAATGGAGATGAATGCCGAATTGCCTAAGGGGATTTTCGCCATTGAATTCCCCATTTGAAACGGAATGGGGATTATCTAATGGGGATTCAATGGAGACAATTCCCTTAGGCAATTCGGCATTCATCCCCATTGGTTATTTTGGCAATGGGGAATGAATGGGGATTTTTCAATGGCGATGAATGGAGTTTTTACTATACGAAAGAATCTCCATTGCTGTTCGCCACTCATTCCCCATTGCCCACAAAACCAATGGATATGAATGCCGAATTTTCTAAGGACATTTTCGCCATTGACTTCCCCATTTGAAACGGAATGGGGATTGGCCCATGGGGATTCAATGGAGACAATCTCCCTAGTTAATTCGCCATTCACCTCCATTGGTTTTTGTGGGCAATGGGGATCATCAATGGAGATTCTTTCATATGATTGCTATATATACATGGAATTACGTATTAAATAATCAAATGATGTAAGTTATCAGTAAGTAAGGTTAATCATAATGCTAATATTAGCATAACGACCAGTAATTATATACGCATTATATATATTATTACATTTAATAAAAATTATTGAAGCTCAGAATTGAAAAAATAGATTGTAAGTGTATTCAGATGACGGTTAATAATGAAAGTATATACGTTTCTCCTCTCACAAATCGGGTTGAGAAGGACTGATAAAATTATGTGTATATGTTAAAAATAAACGGTTTTAAAAATCATTTATCCCAAACGTACGCGTACTTGATGAGCAGTTTATAATATATTTTTTTAAAATTACTTTCGAATAATTTCCGAGCTTATGCTAATATTAATTGACCATCGATATAATCATCAGCATTTATTACAATTGAAGACAATATTTGGTTCATATATGAGAATCAGCGACATCTACTCTCACTTAATTTTATTAATTCACCGCCGTTTGAGAAATATCGCCTTCGGAAAAATTCTCATCGATCGATGGGTTCAATTGTTCAGCATTGAACCTCGAATATGGATTGCAACATCGTTAACGAATGCTGCTCATCATTCGATCAGTCATCAATGAAGTGACATTATTGATAAATGTTGATCATTGTGTAATTCGTAGTTACTTATTATTCAATGGGTATCCTTGGTAAATGCTGATCATTTCATCGTTAACCGCATTTGGGTTCCAATGAACATCTGTGGGAAATGCTGATCTTTCAGTTCATCCGCATTGACTTTCCAATGGACATCATTGGGTAAAGCGGATCATTTCGTTCATCAGCATTTACCTTCCCATGGACACCATTGGGCAATGCTGATCGCTCGATACATCCGCATTGGCTTTCCAATGAGCATCATTGAGTAATGATGATCATTCGATTCATCCGCATTTGATGTTCAATGGATACCCATTCACTGATCAATGGTCAGCCCTGAACGCCATTGACAAATGCGGAAATCTCAATGGGTCCCCATTCATTGTCCAATGGAGTCGTATGAGGACCATTGGTTGCCATTGGCGATTCAATGGAGTTTTTTACTACGGGATCGGGAATGCGATATCGATATCACCGATATCGATACTCAAATAAAAATGCAAACAAACCTCAGTTCGGAATAAAAACAGTAGTTTTATACCTCAGTCGGTAACAAAAAACTGTAGTTTCTTACCTCAGTTGGTAACAAAAAACTGTCGTTTGTACCTCAGTCGGTAACAAAACCGGTAATTTTTTGCCACAGTCGGTAACATAAACTCAATGAAAATCGGTTGTGTCGAAATTTCGATATTTATGTATTGCGTATCGATACTTGAAAATATCGTAACGCCAAGAATCGATACAAAATATCGATATTTGGGTCGAAGAGTATCGATATTCCAAATATCGATACTGTATCGCCCAACACTATGATTCGATCGAAATATTGACTTTTAGAGGAGGAAGGGATGAGGATGGAGAAGAAAGAAAAATCAAGTTGATCACGAGTTTGCCTCTTTAGCGGAGTTCACTAAACTCTCCGGTGTTTGCTCTGGCGCGATATAATTTCTTCTTCCTGGTTGTAACATTAAGAATTCTTCTGTATAGTTATGGGATGTATAATATGGCCGAATAGAAGAGAGAGGGCGATCTCTTTGGTTCGAGACTGTTGTTTTATGTAATCGCCACGAGGGGAAAAAGGCCTCGCACAGAGGTAACGAAAAACGTTCGTGTTCGCTGGAGCGACCATAGATCCCGTACAGACTCTCTTCTCTGCTCGAAGGCTCTCGAACAAATATCTAAACACGTTAAATCGCGCCTAACGATAAACGAGAATCGAGTTTCCCCTTCGTAAAGTTCCTTGAAACGAAGCAAGAGCTAACAGTAACTCTGATTCAGTCCGAGTCATGAGGCAGCTTTTCATTGTAACGAGAGCCAACAATGCACCGAGTCGCCCCTCTCGAAAAAAAGAGCTTCCAAATGATGACTCGTAAAATTGTGTGCCCGCACCGACGCACACGAACACACGCCGAAATGAGAGAAGGAAGAGATGTCCCGTTGAAAAAAAAAAAATGAAAAAACAAGTGCCAGCAAGAACGCTTCTTCGTCCTTTTTTTTTTTTACCTCTATCATCGACCAATCATTTTCCCTTTCCAATCTCCTTTTCCTTTTCTCGTTTCATTTCACCGTCGAATATCCCGAATCACTTTTTCGTAATGAATGAGAAACCGTACCCATCCGATTCTTTCGTGATTGGAAAATGAAAACGAAATTCCACGTCGATGAGAATCGTCGAAGCGTGCTGGATCGAAATTTTTTTGGTTACTTCGTTATATCTATGATTATGAGATTGAGGGACTCGCTGTATCACCGTTATCCGACAACGGGGGAGAAAAAATATTGGTACGAAAATTCAAAATTTTTAAGTGCATGCATTTGTTTGATAAATAAAAAAACAATTTATCATTTCCCTGCATTTTGTTTGACGTACTTAATTTTTCTCTGTTTTAATGTTTAGAAACATATTTTTCTTTTCATTTTCTTCCATGTAATACGTAATAATAAGTTCGTTAATTCACAGAGGGACCCTCTAAAGCAATAAAAACAATCGAGAGATTTTAAGGTTGTTTAGAAGCTATGAAACCTTTGAATGTTATTCTATCATCATTACTTCAACCTCCTTAAGGGTTAAAATGAGAAAAATCTGAAAATTTGGAAGCTCGTTATTAAGAAATTAACGTTTTGTTAAAAACAATTTTTTAAACAAATAAAAAAAATATTTATCAATAAACTTCGTTTTCTTTCCGTTGCTCTCAGGTATAGTGTGGATATTAAAAAATTGAGAGGTCAAAAAAAAACTTATCGCAAAGTTATATCCGTTTCCATAAGACTACATTTAATTTTATTTAATTTGTTAATCTTAATTATTTGACAACGAGCTTCCAAATCGTCGTGAAATTTTTACACGACCTCTTAAATACTTCATTGAAAAACATACCAAATTTTCAGAATTTTCTCATTAAACGTGATTTGCTTCTAAACAACCTTAATCACAATCGGCGTAAACGTACTCAATTGAGGCCTCAGTCGCTAAATCTCGTGCGAATAAATTTTTTTTTTCAAATAAATTTTTACGCGTTATGTGCGTTTTATTGATAAAACAAAACATTTTTTCGTGTTTTTTTGTGTTCTCCCGCAAATAATTTTTTTTTGATAAAAACTCTGCGTGATTTTAAGTCAGCGGTGAATTTTCACCAAAACACGCTTTTCAAACGTTAAAACAAAATATTAAAATAAGAAGCAATATTAACCAGGAAAAAATTATGGTTATTCAAAGATTTTAATTTATCATCGTCCGAGTGGCATTGAAGAAAGGAATTGTTTTTTTTATAGGGGCCCCTAACGGCCCCTCCCAAAAATTTGGTAAAATTTTTTTTTCTGTTTCTTGTCAAATTGCGATGAATTTCATGTATTCATCAATTTTTAGGCCGATGCATTACATCCGGTGTAAAATGGACTAAACAATATTAGAAAAACATTTATTTTTAACAAAGTTGAAAAATTTTCAAAAGAAAACAAAATTACCTACAATTTAAAAAATAAGAAATAAATTTTTTGCAATGCCTGCCCCGAAAGTGCAATTTTCGATGGGTGTTTGACGTGCGGAAAGTGGCTAATTTCTCAACGATGCTTAACATTCCCGCACTTGTGCGGGAATGTCACAGTTTCCCGAACTTGTGCGGGAATAACTCTATTTATAGCTCACTTTACCCCATTGATTTACGAAAAAACGGATTTTTTGACAGTTGATCGTTTTTTGTTCTACGATTTTAAACCGATTAAACAAACTTGAATGTAGCGGAATTCATGTGACACGTAACGTCAACTTATGACAGTCGCATTTTCTGAGGGAATACGAATACAAAATGGACGAAGAAAACGAGCGCCCAAGAGCTGCTGGTTACATATATACTGCTGGTTATATATATACGAGTTCTTATTTGAATATGTCATTGGTTTTATTGAATCTCAAATCCCACTTTCGGGGCAGTCATTGCAAAAAATAATGTATGCTACATGTGCAAAAAAAAAAACGAATTCCATCGCGCGTAAGTTGCCGCATTCGCCTCGACTTATGCGGCAACTTCACGCGCGATGGAATTCGTTGTTTTCTACACTTGTAGCAAAAATTACTATTTTTGGGCTAAAAAAAGTTATAGTTGAAAAATATAGAAGTAATTTATAATTTAACAAATTTTTAATTAATCTATATTTTTTGTTATGTCAAACAAATAAATAATGACATTAATGATGATTTATGGAAAACAATTTTTTTTTAATGAAAAAAAAAAAACAAAATTATCATTTTTAGAGGGGGGCCGTCGTGCCCCAGCCTCAACTATTTTGATTTCCCTGCGTGCGCAATACCGACGAGATTCTATCGGTAGTGAGTGCCCTTGATGATTGTTGAAAAAACACCGGAAGTAAAACTTGCGCAAAGACTATTGTGCGCTCATAGTTCCGTTCGGACGTAACATGGAGCGAAAATATAAAATATAATCACGTGGATCATCTGCATAAGCATTACAATACGACATAATCCAATTTCTCGATGCAGAAATAGTCGTGGTCGTCGTCGTCGTCAGCGATGTAGGTGAAGCATGTTTTCTACTGCAGACGAAGACGAAAAAAGTTGACGATAGCGCGGTGAGTTCGATGCCAGGTTGAACAAGAACGACTCTAAGAGAACTTGATGCAGGGATGTTCGATTCGGATTCGATTCTTTATAAGATCGATTCTCTTGTTAAAAAAATCGACCTTTTCAATCGATTCTTTCCTTTTCAATCATTAGGTGACTCGACTCTTGACCTTCAAAATCGAAAATTCGATTTTTTAAATTAAATTCATTATCTATTTGAGGTTGGCAATTAAATAGAGATTCCCGTGTAAATAAAATTAGTCTATATTAAGTCTACGATTAGTCTCTCACGTAGTCTACGAAAAGTCTCTCTAATGGAACAATATAGACTTCGGATATAGACTTTTCATCGAAATTTACATTCCGCAATAAGTGTCTCATAAGTCTATATAATAATAAGTCTATATTCATGTAGACTAATAAATCTGTATGAACGTGAATTCATGTCCCGCTCTCATTTGGGCTCTCAAAAGTCATTTTTTTAAAATATGAATATCGACTTATGAGCATAAGTCAATATTTATATAGACTTATAAGTCTACATAAATATAGACTTGGGTCGGGACTTCACAACTGAATGAGAATTCATGAATCCAAGTTATTTTCTCTTTCAAAAGTCTTTCAAAAGTCTCTCTTTTAGAATAAATACAAATGATATCTGTATTTTTTTCGCCCAAATTGAATTCCAGGATTCCTGACCCCTCATAAGTTAAATGACCGCTCATAACTTAATTCCAGGATTCATGAACCCTCATAAGTTAAGTTATGAACGGCCACTGGGCTTATGAGGGCTCAGGAATCCTCGAATTAAATTATGAGGGGTCAGGAATCCTGGAGTTACATTTGCGGCGAATAAATACAAATATCATTTGTGTTTATTCTAAAAGAGAGACTTTTGAAAGACTCTTAAGAGACAAAATAAGTTCGATTCCTGAATTCACATTCAGTTGTGAAGTCCCGACCCAAGTCTATATTTATGTAGACTTGTAAGTCTACATAAATAACGAATTATACTCATAATTCGATATTCATATTTTAAAAAATGACTTTTGAAAGCCTAAATAAGAGCGGGTTATGAATTTATGTTCATATAGATTTATTAGTCTATATGAATATAGACTTATTAGTATATAGACTTATGAGACACTTATTGTGGAATGTAAATTTCGTTGGAAAGTCTATATCCAAAGTCTATATTGTTCCATTAGAGAGACTTTTCGTAGACTACGTGAGAGACTAATCGTAGACGTAATATAGACTAATTTTTTTTACACGGGTTGACAAAAGTCTGTGAAACATCAACGTCAAGGTTAAAAAAAAACCCTGCAAATTGAAATTCGCACATTGCTTGCTCATCTTCATCCATAGTTCACATAGCTTCCTTTAACACGCAGTATGGCGATCAAATTTGGCTTCCTCATAAAGGAAGCTTTGTTAACCATTGAAAAATATTAGTGATCAATGTGCAAATTCGATCAATTTTCGCCAAATTTGATAGCGAATAACATTGATAGCTATACCGGCTCTTCACAAAATTTCATTGCAATATCTAAAAAATTTCAAAAGTTATAGCGTTTACGCTTCTTTTATAAAAATAAAAAATTTGATAAAAATTTAAGCATTCGATCGATTTTCGCCAAATTTAATAACGAACATCCTCGATAGCTATATTAGCTCTGTGTAAAGTTTCGGTGCAATATCTTAATAATTGCACAAGTCAATGCGTTTACGCTATTTTCCAAAAAATGTGAAAATGCGAAAACGTGAGCAAAATAGTAAAAAAAATCAAAGTTAAAATATTGAAAACATGATTCAACTAAAAAAAATAATCTAAAGTAAAAATATAGAAAATATTTTGAAACAATAGAAACTCATGGAATAGAAAGAAAGTCTGATCTGTTAAATATATTCATAATATTTTTAAGAATATATTAAAAGGTGCAAATGTGTAAAAGAATCAAACTATGTTTCGCCAGAATAAAAACTGCTTTATATTTCTTATTTTGTACTCATCATTTTGTATTAAAAACAAATTGATTCAATTTAATCATTTTCCATAGCAAAAGCTTAATAAACACTTACGTAAGCTTTGATTAGCAATGAATTTTTTCTACGATTTTAAAAAATCGATTCTCTTGATTCGATTCAGAATTAATTAGGTAACCCGTAGTAAAAAACTCCATTCGTCGCCATTGAAAAATCCCCATTCATTCCCCATTGCCAAAATAACCAATGGAGATGAATGCCGAATTGCCTAAGGGGATTTTCGCCATTGAATTCCCCATTTGAAACGGAATGGGGATTATCTAATGGGGATTCAATGGAGACAATCTCCTTAGGCAATTCGGCATTCATCCCCATTGGTTATTTTGGCAATCGGGAATAAATGGGATCATCAATGGAGATTCTTTCATATGATTGCTATATATACATGGAATTACGCATTAAATAATCAAGTAAGTTAACAGTAAGTAAGGTTAATCATAATGCTAATATCAGCATAACGACCAATAATTATATCATATATCATATATAGCAATCATATATATATATATGTATATATATATATTACATTTAATAGAAATTATTGAAGCTCAGAATTGAGAAAATAGATTGTAAGAGTATTCAGATGACGATTGATAATGAAAGTATATACGTTTCTCCTCTCACAAATCGAGTTGAGAGGGACTGATAAAATTATGTGTATATGTTAAAAATAAACGGTTTTAAAAATCATTTATCCCAAACGTACGCGCACTTGATGAGCAGTATATAATATATTTTTTTTAAATATATTATATTATATTTTATTTTAAACTATTATATTATATTTTAAACTGATTGACCATCGATATAATCATCAGCATTTATTACAATTGAAGAAAATATTTGGTTCATATATGAGAATCAGCGACATCTACTCTTACTTAATTTTATTAATTCACCGCCGTTTGAGAAATATCGCATTCGGAAAAATTCTCATCGATCGATGGGTTCAATTGTTCTGCATTGAACCTCGAACATGGATTGCAACATCGTTAACGAATGCTGCTCATCATTCGATCAGTCGTCAATGAAGTGACATTATTGATAAATGTTGATCATTGTATAATTCGTAGTTACTTATTATTCAATGGGTATCCTTGGTAAATGCTCATCATTTCATCGTTAGCCGCATTTGGGTTCCAATGAACATCTGTGGGAAATGCTGATCTTTCAGTTCATCCGCATTGACTTTCCAATGGACATCATTGGGTAAAGCGGATCATTTCGTTCATCAGCATTTACCTTCCCATGGACACCATTGGGCAATGCTGATCGCTCGATACATCCGCATTGGCTTTCCAATGAGCATCATTGAGTAATGATGATCATTCGATTCATCCGCATTGGCTTTCCAATGAGCATCATTGAGTAATGATGATCATTCGATTCATCCGCATTTGATGTTCAATGGATACCCATTCACTGATCAATGGTCAGCCCTGTACGCCATTGACAAATGCGGAAATCTCAATGGGTCCCCATTCATTGTCCAATGGAGTCGTATGAGGACCATTGGTTGCCATTGGCGATTCAATGGAGTTTTTTACTACGGGAATCGATTCTTTCCAGAGAATTGAACCTCTCTAACTTGATGCTTACAATATGTCAGTGCAATTGATCATTTAGCATAATTGATTGATAAAAATGTGAAAAAAATTTCGGGTCAACGTAGAATCTTTCAAAGCTCGCTTTTCAAAATTCAATCATCCATTCGCCCAAAGAAAGAAGGGGGAAATTCAATGTACGAAAGGAACGTTCAATTCGCGAACCAATGGATCCGATTCATCTGGCTTGAAGTAAAATTCAAATAACCAAAAAAAAACAAAAATGGAAGCATCGAGAGCGAGAATTCTCTCCAGCGGACTAATATGTCCGTTACCTATATCGCGCATCTGTCGACCCCTGCTTCTTGCGTCGAGGGACGCTGCTGGAGAATTGATACGACGTGGGGACTATCTATGTGCAATGCGGTGGGAATCGCGGTGAGTATCGTTAAGTGGCCGACTGCGACCCGGGGGGGATTCGACTCTCGGGGAGTCTCCGCGAGTGAGCGTAAAGTAAACTAGTGCACCGACCCGGTGAGCACGCAACCGCGATGTAAGAGTATTTTTCACGAGTTCAACGAACTCGCAAACAGAACAAACTCGCGCGAACGGTCGAAACCGCGTCGTGAAGCCGCAATATGGCGGCGGCGCTCTCTCGCCTCCTCTTCCTTTCCTCTCTCTCTCGCCTCCTCTTCCTTTCCTCTCTCTCTCTCTCTCTCTCTCTCTCTCTCTCTCTCTCTCTCTCTCTCTCTCTCTCTCTCTCCCTCCCTCCCTCTCCCACACACACGCGCGCACCCTCTCGGAAGTTACCTCTCTTGCCATTAATATTTATATACATCTATTCTCACCTAGAATCCAATGATTGATCGCTCATTGCCAAGTTGTCTTATATGTCCTTACCAGCGCCATCGGCAACAACGACGAGATGGAATAAGAGAGAAGAAGCGAAACGACACGTGCCTCTCTTCTCGGAATTAAATTCTGCAATTCGGCCAATGCCGAAGGGTACATACAAAATACTTGAAGTACTTAAAAAGTACTCCAAGTATGGTACTTAAGGGGGGAAACCCATATAAATGGTCGAAGATGACGAGGAATTTCGGGATTTTTTTCCAACGCAACTACCGGACCAATCGTTTTCAACTTTGGAGGCTATTTTATTGTACATTTGAAGACTTGAAAAACATTTTTTTAAATCGAAAATAAGTATTCATCATCAGCCTGCAACCAATCGTCGCTGTACGAATTTTTCCCGCGATTTCGAATTGCGGCAGCTGTATTTTTTTTTGTTTTTCATTAGAAACAAAAAAAATCAGAAACCATGACATTCTATATGAAAGTACGTTGTCGATGAACCGAGAAAAAGTTTCAAAAGTTGAATATTGTAATAATGGCGGCACTCAGAGAAAAAAGGTCGAATTTTCACCGAACATTTTTATGCAAAAAATGATTGTTAAATTAATTTTTTTTAAATAGAGGTTTATCGACGAGGGTTTGCAATTATGTGTCGAAAAATATTTGGTTGAAATGAATCGGATGAATAGTTTATTTTTTATCCCTGCCGCAAACTGCAAAAATGTAGTTTCGAGCAAATCGCGTTTAAAAGTTAATCAAAGTCTCTGGTACTTTAAAAAAATGTTTTTCAAGTCTTCGAATGTACAATACAATAGCCTCCAAAGTTGAAAATGATTGGTTCAATAGTTGCGTTAAAAAAAAATCGAGAAATTCCTCGTCATCTTCGACCATTTATATGGATTTCCCCCCTTAAATTTTCTAAGTACTGTACTTAAATTTTCAAGTACTTGGCCAGCACTTCAAGTATTGTACTAAAAATTGCCAATACTTCTCTATACTTCAAGTACAAGTATCAAGTTAATTTGAATGTGTGCATCTACTTAAATTTTCAAGTACTTGACCTGGACTTCAAGTATTGCACTTAAAATTTCCAATACTTCTCCCTACTTCAAATACTTTTTCACGTTCAAGTATCAAGTTCATTTGAATGTGTGCATGTACTTAAATTTTCAAGTACTTGGCCTGGACTTCAAATATTGTACTTAAAATTGCCAATACTTCTCTGTACTTCAAGTACTTTTTCAAGTACAAGTATCAAGTTCATTTGAGTGTGTGCATGTACTTAAATTTTCAAGTACTTAGCCTGGACTTCAAGTATTGTACTTCAAATTTGCAATACTTCTCTGTACTTCGAGTACTTTTTCAAGTGCAAGTATCAAGTTCATTTGAATGTGTGCATTTACATAAATTTTCAAGTACTTGGCCTGGACTTCAAGTATTGTACTTAAAATTTCCAATACTTCTCTGTGCTTCGAGTAATTTTTCAAGTACAAGTATCAAGTTCATTTGAATGTGTGCATGTACTTAAATTTCCAAGTACTTGACTTGTATTTCAAGTATTGTAATTAAAATATCCAATACTTCTCTGTACTTCAAGTATTTTTTCAAGTACAAGTTTCAAGTTCATTTAAATGTGTGTACTTAAATTTTCAAGTACTTGATCTGTATTCAAGTATTGTACTTGAAATTAAAAATACTTCTCTATAATACTTCAAGTACTTTTTCAGGTACAAGTATCAAGTACTTTTTAATGTGTCTAGGTAAAAATACAAAAGTACTCGAACAAAAATCAAATGAGAATAAGGAATCAAATGTAAGTATTAGAACTTGCGAGATATACCTGAAAACTTGGAATGTACTTGATACTTGGTACTTGATTTTTCATGTACTTGTACTTCAAATACTTTAAATCTTAAGTACTTCAAGTAATAATTACGTAGTACTTCAAGTACTACCGCGGTACTTGATACTTCGAGTACTTACGGTACTTTGAACTTTGTACTTAACGTACTTTCCGGTACTTTGCCCTGCTCTGGTCAATACAAGTCTCTTAGTGACTCTAAAGTTTATCACAGTTTTTTGAATTTACATTGACCAATAAAATTGAAAAATGGGGTAAATAATAGCCGCTTCTCTAGCTCTTCTTGAGCTCAAATTCTAGGGAAAACGAAGATTTTTCTTTCTCTCCTTTAAAACCGAATCTCTCATACTCTCTTGTCCCAGATTTTATTTTACGATCCGTGGATCATCTGTCGCTTTCGATTCTGCAAACAGACGATATTGTTGCATGGAAAATGCATTTTCTATCACCATTTCCCCACACTTTGGATAAATATTTTTTCATTTTCGAAAATTCTTCATATCCGTGTCATCGAGAGAGCGTTATTTGTAGCAAAATCACGGTAGATACACGCCTCTGGTCAATGTCAGCATGCAGCAAGATGGCGGATAATTATATAAATACGGGTAAAAATAAATACCATACACGTGAACAAATATACGAAATATTTCACGTTAACTCAACCCTCATACTTTTATATTTTTTTCGTGATTAATGATCCGTTCCGTTCATTCGTACATAGACGGAAGAGATATAACAAAAATGCCACAATTTAAACAGTACAATCTATACAATGCGATTTAAACAGAATTAAAAAAAAAAAAAAACTAATTATTTTTGGCCCGTTATCGAACTATGACGAAAACATCTGTTTTGGGCCCTAGTTTCTGTGAAATTTTTTAAATTAATTCAAAAAAGGCCCCTCTTTATGTTTTCCCTCAATTTAATGATTTTTTAGCTCGGGCAACCCCTAAAAATGAAATAAAAATTTCTAAAAATTCGAGGTCATATTTTGGGCCAAACGAAACCCACAATTCATTGGCCATCGAAATTCGAGGGGGTCAGGCCGATGACCGCATGATTTCACGTGGAATGCCCCATACATATATGCGGTCGTGCATCATATCGCCATGACTGTATGCATCAAGGTGAAGGTAAATCCGTGCTGTTGCAATAAAGTGCATTAGAAACGACGAGGATAGCCGCTCAAAGTTCTCGGTCGAGGTGGAAGCATGACGCGAATATTTTCTCGCTCTCTCTCTCTCTCGTTGCAAGTGGGATATCTCTTTGACGAGCGGGCAAAGAAAGGCCTGAGCCAAGTTAGTAAGTAGTGCAAGCGTAAGAGTGCTTCGTGAGGTCAGTAACCACTCGGTGCTCCGTTCCGTTCCGGTTACTCCAAGGGGGTTCTCCTTCGTCGTAAGTCGTCGTCGTCGCTGTCGCCGTCGTCGTCATCGTCATCGTCGTCGTCGTCGTCGTCGTCGTCGTCGTCGTCGTTGTCGTCGTCGTCGTCGTCGACGACGTCGACGTCGACGACGTTCCCGACCATATTGCTGAAATGCCCCAACGATGAAATTCTCGCAGATGTCCCCTCATTCCTATTTCTCTTGGCAAAAATCGAATTCTTCACCTTGTATCTTCAATTGATGAATCATTTTGCAAACGCTCTCATTCATGTTCCGTTATCGCAGGAGAAATATATCATTTACATATTCGTGTGCAGAATTTTGTATCAAGATTGATGTGGAATTGTTGTCTTTTTTTTCGTTCATTCACACTATTTTATCATGGTCTGTAATTTAGGGATGATCGATTCTTTGGAAATAATCGATTCTCCAATCGATTCTAAATCCAGCGTTACGAAATTTTTAATGAAAAAGTAATGCATTAACCATTACTTTTTTAATGGCTAATGAAATTAATTTCCATTAACCATTAAAATTTAATGGTTAATGGATATTATTTTCATGACCCATTAAAATTATTTCCATTAACCATTAAATGTTAATGGTTAATGAAAATGCAATTGCATTTAAAAAAGTAATGCATTATTTGTAACCCTGCATTATTTGTAACCCTGCCCATTACAATGTAGTGTGTAATAGAAAAAATTCCCATTACCCATTGCAATGTAATGTGTTATGGACAAAACTTTGATTGCAATTTTGGGAATGGAAAAATATAGATGAATAAATTATTGCAATTTTGCATTACATTTTATTGACTTAGGACTTAGATTTTCTGGTACCTTAAATTCTTAAAAGCATCTATTTTATAATTATAAAAAGCATTTATATTATTATTGCAATGTAATGTGTAATGGGCAAAACTTTGATTGCAATTTTGGGAATGGAAAAATATAGATAAATAAATTATTGCAATTTTCCATTACATTTTATTGACTTAGGACTTAGATTTTCACCTTAAATTCTAAAAAACATCTATATTATGATTCTAAAAATCTAAGTCCTAAGTCAATAAAATGTAATACAAAACTGCAATAATTTATTCATCTATATTTTTCCATTTCCAAAATTGCAATAAAAGTTTTGCCCATTACACATTACATTGCAATGGGTAATGGAAATTTTTTCTATTACACACTACTAAATAATTTCTATTAATCATTAAATTATTTCCAATAACCATTAAACGTTAATGGTTAATGAAAATACAAATGCATTAAAAAAACTAATGCATTATTTGCAACCCTGTCAATCGAATAAAGAAAATCGATTTTTAAAAATCCTAAATAAAATTAATTGCTAATTAAAGCTTACGTAAGTGTTTATTAAGTTTTTGCTATGGAAAATTATTAAATTGGATTAATTCATTTTTTATACAAAATGATTAATATAGAATAACAAATATAAAGCAGTTTTCATTCTGGCTAAGCATAGTTTGATTCTGGTACATATTTGCACTTTTTAATATATTCTTAAAAATATTGAGAATACATTTTACGAATCAAACTTTTTTTCTATTACATGAGTTCTATTGCTTTACGATATACGTATATTTTTACAAACGGGAAATGGCAAGAAATCGAATTTTTCATTCTGAAGGTCAAGAATCCATTCAAAAGATCCATTTCTTGAACAAATGAATCGATCTTCCCTAGATTATAAAATATCATGACCACTCTGTTCATTGAATTGATATTCCAGCGAATATTCCTTAGAATGTTGTTTACTTCTCCCAGTAAATATTACAACAACAATGTGTCAAAAATCAATGATGGAAATATTCACGAGGAAGAGATGTCAGGGTTTAACGTGACAGGTTTATAGCTGTCGGTTGCGTTATTGTGCAGTGCCGAAGGGTGAAGAGGCAAAAGACCTCGTGGAGACTTTAATGCCCGGAGAAGTGCACACGGAAAGAGCGAGAGAGCTCGTCCATTGCATTTTGCCCGACAACTCGACTCGTCCGGTATCAATGACGACGAGCCGCTGCTCTCTCGCACTGGCCTACGCAACATTTCTCGTACCTCGTATACATGCACACATACAAACATCACGACGTGTATATATTCTCGAGCTTGGAGTGATTCATGCCTCGTAACGACATTAAGTAAGACTCTCCACGGTTATAGTGACTCTGGAAAACCAACACAGGGCAAATCGCGTTACTAAAAACATAAGGGCGGATCTCAAAATATACGCCCTTATGTTATTGCAATAACATAAGGGCGGATAAAAAATTTTTTTTTGCTCCAATCAATGAAAAAGTGTTGAAAACATAAAAATCTATGGAACCCGTAGTAAAAAACTCCATTGAATCGCCAATGGCAACCAATGGTCCTCATACGACTCCATTGGACAATGAATGGGGACCCATTGAGATTTCCGCATTTGTCAATGGCGTACAGGGCTGACCATTGATCAGTGAATGGGTATCCATTGAACATCAAATGCGGATGAATCGAATGATCATCATTACTCAATGATGCTAATTGGAAAGCCAATGCGGATGAATCGAATGATCATCATTACTCAATGATGCTCATTGGAAAGCCAATGCGGATGTATCGAGCGATCAGCATTGCCCAATGGTGTCCATGGGAAGGTAAATGCTGACGAACGAAATGATCCGCTTTACCCAATGATGTCCATTGGAAAGTCAATGCGGATGAACTGAAAGATCAGCATTTCCCACAGATGTTCATTGGAACCCAAATGCGGCTAACGATGAAATGATCAGCATTTACCAAGGATACCCATTGAATAATAAGTAACTACGAATTATACAATGATCAACATTTATCAATAATGTCACTTCATCGACGGCTGATCGAATGATGAGCAGCATTCGTTAACGATGTTGCAATCCATATTCGAGGTTCAATGCAGAACAATTGAACCCATCGATCGATGAGAATTTTTCCGAATGCGATATTTCTCAAACGGCGGTGAATTAATAAAATTAAGTAAGAGTAGATGTCGCTGATTCTCATATATGAACCAAATATTTTCTTCAATTGTAATAAATGCTGATGATTATATCGATGGTCAATCAGTTTAAAATATAATATAATAGTTTAAAATAAAATATAATATAATATATTTAAAAAAAAAAATTATATACTGCTCATCAAGTGCGCGTACGTTTGGGATAAATGATTTTTAAAACCGTTTATTTTTAACATATACACATAATTTTATCAGTCCCTCTCAACTCGATTTGTGAGAGGAGAAACGTATATACTTTCATTATCAATCGTCATCTGAATACACTTACAATCTATTTTCTCAATTCTGAGCTTCAATAATTTCTATTAAATGTAATATATATATATACATATATATATATATATACATATATATATATATATACATATATATATATATATATATATATATATGATTGCTATATGATTGCTATATGATTGCTATATATGATATATGATATAATTATTGGTCGTTATGCTAATATTAGCATTATGATTAACCTTACTTACTGATAACTTACTTGATTATTTAATGCGTAATTCCATGTATATATAGCAATCATATGAAAGAATCTCCATTGATGATCCCATTTATTCCCCATTGCCAAAATAACCAATGGGGATGAATGCCGAATTGCCTAAGGGGATTGTCTCCATTGAATCCCTATTAGATAATCCCCATTCCGTTTCAAATGGGGAATTCAATGGCGAAAATCCCCTTAGGCAATTCGGCATTCATCTCCATTGGTTATTTTGGCAATGGGGAATGAATGGGGATTTTTCAATGGCGACGAATGGAGTTTTTTACTACGGGAAAAAACGAAAAACAATTTTTTTTTTGATATACGCCCTTCTGTTTGAAAAAAAATTTTTTTAAGTCATAAGGGCGTATCCTGTTTTTTCGGTTTCTTATTATTTATAAGTCAGAGTATGAAAAAATATCGCAAGGCTGAGAAAAATTACCACGCCTCAATTTGATTTGTTTAAATAAATATTTATTTGAGTAAGAAAGCAAATTTCTTTATTTAATTTTATTATAAAAATATGCATTTTTCATTTGTTTTGTTACTTAAATAAATATTTATTCAATCATTTCAAGTTGTGGTGTGATAATTTCTCTCACCCTTGTGATTTTTTTTCATATTTTGACTTATAATTAATAAGAAACCGAAAAAACAGGATACGCCCTTATGACTTTAAAAAAAACAAAATTCAAAAACAGAAGGGCGTATATAAAAAAAAAATTTTTTTTCGTTTTTTGCATAGATTTTTATGTTTTCAACACTTTTTCATTGATTGGAGCAAAAAAAAATTTTTTATCCGCCCTTATGTTATTGCAATAACATAAGGGCGTATATTTTGAGATCCGCCCTTATGTTTTTAGTAACGCGAAATGGATCTTAAAAATAAGTGCCAAATATCAAACAAATTTAGAAACCGTTGAAATTTCAAATACCGTCTCGATCGGAAGTCACCAACCGCTGATAACAAATATTTAATGAGAAAAATTGATTTTTTCGATGACATGCATTGACAAAATTTGAGCCCCGTCATTTCTGCATCTGTACTTTTTAAATCTGGTCTTCTCTAAAAAGGAATACAGATTGTTGGTACAATGCCCTTGATAATTCGTGCGGTTTTTTTTTTTTTTATAACAAAATTGACAATCGGAGAATCGAACGAGAAACAAAAAGATTAATTTTTTTTCTCCGCGCCATATTTAAGATGTTATTATATTGGTTAGTCAAATTCAAAGGGTCCAGGTGCAGAAATATGGAGTGTCACGAAAATGTTTTTTTTTTCAGTGTATCGGATTTCGAATTTTTATTCGAAAACTTGAAAACTGGAAGCCATTTCCCAATGGATTTATATTTCGGAAAGATCTTGGATCGATGTCAGGATCGAGAAATTTGGTTAGTTTATCAGGTCAGATGATCTGGTTACGAAAAGCGCTGCTGAACCCCAAAAACCATTTTCACAAAAATGGCTATTTTTCTCGGCTATTTTTCTTCGGGCATGTTACTTATTGTTGTACAAAAGTTTTGTGCAGAATATATAATCACGAATTTATTTTCGACCTTTCAATTCCAATGTGACGAGACAAAATTAAGAAAGCACTCGGAATAACTCTCTATCGCGTCGAGGATGCGAAAAAGCGTGGATTTTACTCTCTGGCTATAAAACACGCAGCATCGTGAAGCTCGCGCGGTTTACAAAACCGTTGATCTGAGATTTCGAGAACACGTTGACCGGACAATTTTATTAGTCACGTTTCAAAGCACACATCGATGTACCGTTACGTTAAGCGGCCGAATAGCACGATGTAACGACGGAGATGTTTGTGCGACGAAGGTAGAAAGAGAGGAGGAGAGAGAGAGAGAGAGAAGGTGCTTTGAAAAAGGAAAGTGAATGTGGAAAAGTCTCTCTTGTTGAAAACTTGAAAAATCAACTATGATTGTAACAAAATCACGGTGAATAACTTAAACTTCCGAGGTCACACGGGGTCAAAACGACCCCTTTTACCTTTCTTTTTTTTCTTTATGATTTTTTTTTAGTATATGGTCATTTGATTTCTTATAAACTAATTTTTAGTACATCAACTAGAATGTTTGAAAGATGTTCTGTAATTTTTTTAGATTTTTCTGACCGATAGTTTGGTCACGATGGTTGTTCAAAAATCGACAAGGTCAAATCGATCCAAATAAGTGCATGACCACGGAGGGTTAAACTCCCGACTGGACAAATTTTTGAAATATTTATTTTACCATTAAACGATAATAGCAAACTTGATCCGATAATTATAAAAACTCAATGACAATTGAATATCGTATATCCGATTGAACAATGGACCCAACCAAGGTTGCAAATAATGCATTACTTTTTTTAATTTACATTTCCAATAACCATTGAATGTTAATGGTTAATGGTTAATGGCTAATGGAAATTCTTTTCATTAACCATTAAATGTTAATGGTTAATGAAAAATATTTCCATTAATATATAAGAGTTAACGTTTAATGAAAATTATCTTCGTCAACCATTTAATGTTAATAGTTAATGAAAAGAATTTCCATTAACCATTTAATGTTAATAGTTAATGAAAAGAACTTCCATTAACCATTCAATGTTATTGGTCAATGGAAATTATTTCCATTAACCATTGACATTGAATTAAATTAAAATGGTAGTAATCGATTGGTTTTATTCTGGGTCAAAATGACCCAAAAGTGCTATAACCGAGGTGTCCTCGGTTACTCTTAGCGGGTGCGGTTTTAGTCTGGCTTAAAATGACCACGTGGTACTAACCGAGGTTTTCTTGGTTACTCGTAGCCGCAGCGGTTTTGTTATGGGTCAAAATGACACATTGGTACTAATTGTAACTAGCCGTTACATATTTACCAATAACATCAGTAGTTAAGTAAACGAAATATCAATGAGGAACTTTAAAGATTCATCCGGCCAATCAGCAGCAGACTGGGTTGACTGATTTAGGATCAAATAACCCAAAGATAAAATTTAAAGACAGAGAGAACGATGCAGGACCCGGAAAACGTTTCTTCGTTGTCCTGCTTCAAGCGCAACCCTGGACTCAACACGATACAATCATGGTCGTAAGAATTTTTCATCTCGCACCCCAATCGAAAGGTGCCTCGAGCAGACAAAGGTGTGTTTGAACCACACGCGTGACTCTATTATTCGTCCGGCTGTGGGACCCTTTGCATCTTTGGGCCCTCAAGGTAAACGACCAGGTAACCCTTCGGGCATCACCCCTCTTGGTGTCGCTGCCGATGGTACCGGCGTATTTTCGGAGGTCAGTAACCACAGAGTCGAGAGTGAGACGGAGAGAGGGAATGGAAGGCGAATCAACGAGAGGGGAAATAAAAAAAATTGTGTAGTGTTCGCCGAGAGGGCCCCACGAACAAGTACCGTTGTTCCTGTTGTGTGTACCGATCATGGTCGGTTCTGTGTGGCTGAAGATGAGTCGGTGTTTCTCCACACACGGACACGTCCCATATACTTCATGCGCTGCATACACCAACATAAACACGAGTCCACACACATTCTGGCAAACTTACCACTACAAGTACCTGCACACCCCGCTCCGTTGGGGTGTGTTTGTGGGTCTGCATGCATGTAAACACGAACATGGACACACACGCGCATCATCGATACGTGTGTTGGCCGATGTCGAGAATGCCGCGAAGCAAACCGAAGACAAGAACCGGACGAGGACGACGAGAACGACGAAGACGACGAAGACGACGTGGCTGAAGGAGGCTCGACGGAGAAGGTGGTGGAAGAAGAGTCAGAGAAGGAGATCAGTGGTTGGAGGTGGAGAAGGAGAGAAAAACGAACCAAGCAATGCTCTCTTCCATTACCTCCGATCGTTCATTGGTGTTGGTTTTTCTCTATATGTGTGTGTGTGTGTGTGTGTGTGGTGTCACACGTAATCTCTGGTGGAAGGAACACAAGAACGCAGCGAGAAGCCGGCTCTGCTTCTCAACCGGTGGGTCGCCATCATCCTCCATCGTAGCAACTCTCCTCTCGCCCTCGTCGTTATTCTCCTTCCATCCTTGGTCATCTTCTTCTTCTGCTTCATCTCCTTCTTTGTCTTCATCTTCTTCCTCTGCTTCCTCTTCTTCTTCTACTTCTCCTTCTTCGTCTTCATCTTGTTCTTCATCTTCTTCTTCCTCCTCTTCGTGTTCATCCTCTTGTTCGGTGGCGACCGTCGTCGTGGCCGCCTCATCCCTCTCTCCCTCTCTCCCTACCTCTGCCTCCTCCTCCTCCTTCCTCCTCTTCTTCTTCTTCTCGCTTTCAACCTATAGCTATACTCACACTCGGAGCGTCAGTCCGTACCACGCGGCTTTGGACGAAACAACCGTTCATTAAGGACGACGACCACTCCGAGGTGGTTAGCCCTATCTTTGCCAACGCGAGATCAAATTATTCTCTTTGTTTTTTCGGTTTTTCCGTCATTCATTTTTGTTTTGCCACATTCCACTGCGAAAATTTTGCGACCAGTTCGCGCGGTGTCAACGTTGTTTTCGGTGACTCGAGGAGTCGTCACCGATCGGACACTCTCTTTGATTTGACAGCGCGGCAAAACCTTCAATCGAGACACTCCAGTTTGCTCTCTGGCATTTGGATCTTCGTTTTTCGAGATCATTGGATATCGACCTGTGTTGGATTTTTCCGTTTTTTTCTTGTTGTTGTTTTTTTTTTAATTTTGTCACTGGTGATGTATCGACGATAAATCGTGGACAGTGTGGAACATGTTATTGGAATAAATAGAAGCGACGAGAAGGAGGAGGAGGAGGAGAAGGTGTTTGTAGAGGGAAAAACAACATTCGCTCTTTGTGGTATTTGTCGTTGTTTATCGCGCTGAGGCAATCCGATATCGCTGAAGCTCCTGGAGCGGGGAAATGACAGTGTCCTCGGAAGTGTTTTGACAGTTACGGGATTCGATACGGGAGAAGAGAAAAGGCTCGAGGTGAGTGCAAAAATCTCTCGCAAGTGCAAACCTTCCTATTTCTTCTCATGTTCTTAAATTCTCATTTCACCGTCGTATCCTGAAGAAAATAATCATTGATCTGACGATGAATTGGGCAATTTGTCACGGTTTCATTGATAAATCGGCAAAAATTATCTCATAAATTAATTGTTCGACGAATCGATCGAATTTGATTTGCCGTTGTCGCAAGGGCTTTTTTCGCTGTTGATGCGCAATGACGAGTCTCAAACGCACAATATGCCTCACTCACTCGCAATAGTGCAAACCGCACGCATAACACGCTCGCTCTCGGGTATGCCCGATCGTTCGCTCAAGGTATTCCTCGATACGCGCACAAGCAGCATCGAGGCGGATCGCGCGAGCGCAAGGTCGTCGCGCTCGCGGGAGGTTCGCGGCAAAAGCGCGATGTGCCCGACACACACACACACATACACGCGTGTATGGGGCATTTCGAGTTCGATCGACCGGTATGCGCGGATCCGAGAAAAAGAAAATATTCTTCGGGTCAAAAAAATTAGTCTCCAATTATTTTTGAATTTTATCCAGTTCCACCCTCGAGCTGCATTTCATACCGATTCGGGCGAGTCGATCAATTTCCCTGAGATTTCTATTTTTCAATACCAAATTAGCCGATCAATTTCCCTGAGATTTCGATTTTTCAATACCAAATTCCGTTTTCAAATTTTTACTGCTTTCATCGAACCTTTGAGCTCAAAATATAGCACGATACAGTCGTTTTTCAATATAAAAATAATTGCGCAAATTCTGCATGAAAAAAAAATTGTATAATATATATTAGAATGATTCAAAAAAAGCGACTATTTTTTTTTTTTATAGCTCGGCTTCAAGTCAGTGTAGCGAAATCAACGATACTACTCTTGTAGAGAATTGAACGCTCTACAAAAAAGTTTTCTTATCATTTTTCGATAAACTCACTCCCTCACAAGTTATTCAAGGTTAAAGTTAAATTTAGAGTGAACTTGTTTTTTTTTCGTTCATAGCTCGACTTCGCGTCAATGTAGCGAAATGAACGATGCATATTCTTGTAGAGAATTGAACGCTCTACAAAACAGGTCGCTTACGATTTTTCGATAAGCTCACTCCTTCACAAGTTATTCGAGGTTAAAGTTAAATTTAAAGTGAACTTCAGTTTTTTTTTCGTTTATAGCTCGACTTCACGTCAATGTAGCAAAATGAACGATACATATTCTTGTAGGGAATTGAACGCTCTACAAAAAAGGTCTCTTACGATTTTTCGATAAACTCACTCTTTCACAAGTTATTCAAGGTTAAAGATACATTTAGAGTGAACTTCACTTTTTTTTTTTTTAGTTTCCGACAAAATGTTAAAACTTATTATTAAATATCGTAAAATCTTTCATGAAACAAAAGTTTAAATTGCATTAGCATAAATTACCTAATTTTTGAAGAAACGACCATATTTAAGGTATAAAATTATAAAGTAATTTAAAGTGAATAAAATTTTTAAGTTTCAAAAACTTTTTTTCCTGTGTTATTTAAATGGAAAATAGAAATATGCGATGAGCATCTACTAAATATTAATATTAAGAGCTCTGCTTTTGACAGGCATTTTTTTTCCACCTCCCCAAAAGTATTTAATAGGGTATTGAAAAAAAATAAAAATAGTCCATTTTTTTTATCAGTTTAATATATATTTTTAAAAAATATTTTAATTCGAGGCTCGCAAATTGAACGAACATACTCTAAAAAATATACGAGAAGATCGCGAAGGTGGTTTTCGAGAGAAATTATATTGCGATCCTCTTCGAAGCGCCAGAAGGTCATTCTGCCATGACGAAATTCACGCGAATGTTAGAATTAATCTCATTGGATCGAACGTATAACGTGAATCGTGCGCGGCGACGGAGATTTGGTGAAAAAAAAAAACAGAAAAGCGAAGGATTCATTTTTTTTAAAAGATTTCATAATAACCGATTTTCAGGCAAATGGCATTCGAGTCGGCGACTTGACCTGCGCCTCCTCGAGTCGCCTCGTCGCTAACCTTGGTTCTTCTTTTCTCCTTCGACGAATTTCAATTTCGCAACGCGTTAGAAACAACCCATTGGTTATTCGTACAGTATATATATAGATATACGCGTCAGGTCTGGCACATTTTTTCAACCATTTTATCAGAAGGTCGTCTACGAGAGAAAAAAAAACAATCCGTTTCGAGATGCCGCGTCGACGTTGCGAATTCGTGCGAAACTCGAATTTCTCGCGTGGTCCAAATTTCCATTACAGAATTGTTAAAAATTTCGTAACACTCGAAGGACCGTTTGACCCAGATACATGAATATATTTTAAGGGGACTGTTTCGTAATTTTGCAGAGGCCTTTTTCCGACCGATCTATCGGGAAAAAATAGTCTCTATTGGCTTTTTCGGGTCCCGTGAAAAATTATTTCGCTGATTATAAATATCGTTTCTGTTTTCCTGGCTTCGTATACAAATTTTTTCAATCACGTGGGACCCTTGAAACCCAATAAAAAAAAATGTATAGGGGAGGCTGGGGCATAACGGCCCCCCTAAAAAGTTTGGTGAACAAACATTTATTGTTTTCTCGACGAATTATCATAAATTTGATTTATTGACTCATTTTTAGACCGATCCGTGATACCCGAGGCATAATGGACCACCCTAAAAAATTAGGTCTGCATTTTTATTTTCTTCAAATTATGATGAATTCAATGTATTCATCCATTTTTAGGCCGATGCACTACATCCGGAGTAAAATGAACCATAAAAAAAAAATTATTTTTAACAAAATTGAAAAATTTTCAAAACAAAACAAAATCATCTATTATCTAAAGAAGTTACAAAATTTTTTTTTTTTGGTTAAAAAAAAGAATAGTCGAAAAATATAGAAGTTATTTATTATTTAACGAATTTGTAATTAATTTACATATTTTTTATGTTAAAAGAATAAACAATAGTATTAATTCTGATTTATGGCAAACAATTTTTGAAGATAAAAAAAAAATTGTATCATTTTTTAGAGGGCTTCACGTCCCAGAATTTTCTTTTTTTGACTTCCGGCAAAATGTCGGTGAATTCGTTCAAGATGTTGCAGTGCGAGGACGCGATAAACGCTCCAACACTGTTTCGCCATTATTACTTTCGAGGGAATAAAAGCCGCGTATATAGTTTTTCCTAGCGCTCGGACTATATCAGTCCGCGCAACGGTGTACCGTTGCAAAAGGAAAGGACCGAGGAGGGTCATTTAGAAATGGAAATAGCACATTCGCATTATCCGACAAAACTGCGATTCTTTTCTCTTTCTTCTTCCTCTACACACCGCAGTGTACCCCATGGGGGAGCACCGTGGGGGGGGGGGGGGGGGCGTGCAAAATGCAGATAGACGATCAACGACACACGGCGCTGAGGCGACTCGACCTATATCGATGATGAAAATGACGCACACCCGCAAATGTGATATGTACCCTCGCAAAAAAATAAGTATCATTATACCGCACACCCGCGTCTATGTTTGCATTTTAGCGATACGTGTGGGCCCCTGATTGCGCGTTCTATCGTGACACTCAATGGTTTAACAAACGGTACTTTTCAACTATTGAATCATAATTTATTCAACAACAAAGTACCGGAAAGTACTTTAAGTACATAGTACAAAGTACTTCAAGTACAATCAAAGCGGAAAGTACTTCAAGTACAATTGAAGCGCAAATCACTTCAAGTACAATGAAAGTACAAAGTACTTCAAGTACAAAGTATGTTAAATACAAAGTACTTCATGTGCAAAGTACTTCAAATACAAAGTACTTCATGTGCAAAGTACTTCAAATACAAAGTACTTCATGTGCAAAGTACTTCAAATACAAAGTACTTCAAGTGCAAAGTACTTGAAGTACGAACTACAAAGTACTTTGTACTTTGTACTTTGTACTCGAATAAAAATCAAATGAGAATAAGAAATCAAATGTAAGTACTAGAACTTACGAGATATACCTGAAAACTGGAAAAGTACTTGATACTTGGTACTTGATATTTCAAGTACTTGTATTTCAAGTACTTTAAATATTGAGTGCTTCAAGGAATAAGTACGTAGTACTTCAAGTACTACCGGTACTTGATGCTTGAAGTGCCTTGTACTTGAAGTACTTCAAGTATAATGTACAAAGTACTTCAAGTATAAAGTACAAAGTACTTCAAGTATAAAGTACAGAGTACTTCAAGTATAAAGTACAGAGTACTTCAAGTATAAAGTACATAGTACTTCAAGTATAAAGTACAAAGTACTTCGAGTATAAAGTACAAAGTACAAAGTACTTCAAGGATAAAGTACAAAGTACTTCAAGTATAAAGTACAAAGAACTTCAAGTATAAAGTACAAAGCACTTCAAGTGCAGAGTACTCGAGGTAAAAGGTACTTCAAGTATCAAGTACCGGCAGTACTTGAAGTACTATGTACTCATTCCTTGAAGCACTTAATATTTGAAGTACTTGAAGTACAAGTACTTGAAAAATCAAGTGCCAAGTGTCAAGTACTTTTCAAGTTTTCAGGTATATCTCGTAAGTTCTAGTACTTACATTTGATTTCTTATTCCGATTTGATTTTTTTTCGAGTACTTTTTGTATCAAAATATATTTTCACCTTGTGCAATACACTGAAATTAGGTTTAGGCAGATTGAAACAGAAGTATTTGAACAAAGAATTGAAAATAATTTCAAAATAGCATTGACCATTGTAATTACGATTAATTTTGATACAGGTTTGAAAAAGTAGTTATAAAGAATATAACACATGGTTTGTTAAAACTATACTCCGACTTCGTGTTTGTCTTCAAAAAACTGTCGTAGGCGACAGTTGAAGGACGACCATACGTCACGAAATATTATTTTCAATTACATATTCAAAGGCTCTTTACATGCAACAATCAGCAAGACACCTTCAAAAGTACTCGATACTTGTACTTGAAGTACAGAAAAGTATTTGAAATTTTGAGTGCAATACTTGAAGTACAGGCCAAGTACTTGAAAATTCAAGTACAGTACTTGAAATACTTTTTAACCCTCGCTGGTCACACCTTAAAATAATTCCAGGTTGGTCACACTGGGTCAATTTGACCCGACCGACTTTTTGGACGGTTGTCAAAAAAAAAGTACCTATCCCATTAACTAAAAAAAAATATAGGAATCATCTTTGAAAATTTCAGTACATAAAACAATTATTTTTTGTTTCAAATGTTTACATGGAAAAAAAATCATGAAAAAAGACTTTCAAAAATCCGATTATTTATTTATACAATTGTAACTCTTTCAGTTGTAAAGATTTTTTGGGAAAAATTTGATATTTGAGCTCAAAGTGAGAGACCGGGTCAATTTGACCCGCGGTGACCAGCGAGGGTTAAGTACTTCGAGCACTGCTCTGAAACAAACTATTAATCCGATATGTCGCCGAAAGTGCGATAAATTTACATCATTATTGAAGACTGGCTGCAAAATTGGTGGATCCTCGGTAACTGGACGGGGTTTTACCACCTATAATGATTCAAAATCGAGACTCTGCTGCTCGCGGGTTGAGAAAATTACGCTGAGGAACCAAAATAGTACATTACGATACGAGTGCGATGAATCTTTTTCTCGACGAGTGTGAGTTTGCAGTTATCGCAGGTTCACACGAGTTGAGAAAAAGTTTCTCGCACGAGTATCGTACAAAATTTTATCGCACGAGTGCGTAAAGTGCTCGCTTCTCGCACGCGCAGCGAAGCGAAGCGTGCGAGAAGTGGTCACTTCACGCACGGAGTGCAATAATAGTACATTACGATACGAGTGCGATGAAACTTTTTCTCGCACGAGTATCGTACAAAATTTTATCGCACGAGTGCGTAAAGTGCCCGCTTTTCGCACGCGCAGCGAAGCGAAGCGTGCGAGAAGTGGTCACTTTACGCACGGAGTGCAATAAATATATTTACCAGAGGGAATATCGAGTCTCGACATGACTGATTTCATTTTCCATGACCTGAAGTGACACGGATAAGCACACTTTTATATCCGAGCGAGGAACCAGCAACGCACTGTGCAGTGATTTTCAAACGAGATGATTGAGAAAGAGAGAGAGTGAGAGAGAGGGAGCGAGAGAGAGGGAGCGCGCGAGAGAGAGAGAGAGAGAGAGAGAGAGAGAGAGAGGGAGAGAGAGAGAGAGAGAGAGAGAGAGAGAGAGAGAGAGAGAGAGAGAGAGAGAGGGACGAAACGTCGTGTCGAAGCGAGTGTAGAGGATAGTCGAGGAGACCGTTAAACGCACGCGTGTATTTCCTAATATGACATAACGGTGTACCGTTGCTCCGAAAGCGAGAAAAGACGCCGGGAAAGAGAAAGAGAAGGAGAAAAAAGAGCAACGATCGGGGGAGAAGGTGAAGAACAGAAAAAGGAGGAAGAAAAAAAAACGTAGACGAGCAAGTTCCTCGGGGCGAGGCATTCGTCGGTAGCTCGAGAGAGATCCTTTCGAACGGAACCCGAGACTGCGCCTTATTTTTTTTTTCTCCTCCTCTTTCGCTCTCTTGTACTTTGCAATGTATATCGACCTAACGGGATCATTTCGGAGGAGAGAAAGAGAATCGAACGACGAGAATGGAAGGGAGAGAAAAAACGATGAAAAAAACAACGAGCTGCGAAAAAAAGTGCATTGAAAAGGACGGCGGAAGAGAGAAGGTCCTCCCGAGGGAACCCGGAACTTGCGTCGAAGCGGAGGAGAAGAGAAAGATGTATATATATATATTTTTTTACCCCTCGACGAGGCACGCGTGCTCTTACTTTGTAAAATAGGATATATAATAATGACGGAGGAAAGAATTGGAAAATGAAAGGGTTCGAATATGTATTGCGGTAGTTTTTGGACGCGCGTGCGTTGGCGGAAGTGAATTCGTTGCGAGGATCATTGTTTGAGGAAAAAAAAGCCGGACGCGTCGATCGAATGAGAAATATTCTTCAATGGGCCAGCATCCCTTGCGTGATTGTTTACAAATTTTTTTTTCATCCTCGGTATACATTTACCGGTATATTTCATCGCTGAGTCGGTACATTCGGTTAACGCACGTCGAGAAAAAATATCTCGTTGGAAACGCGATCAAAGTTTAACGAGACAACGATGATTTTGGAATGAAAGGGACGAAATGAAAAATCTTCTTGATACTTATTTTTCTCGCTGCTATACTTTCGAGCACGACCAATTTACATGGAAAAAACAACTTAGTTGATCCAACCAACTGCTTTGATCGCCAGAAGAGAAGTTGGTTGAATCAAGTAGGGTCGTTCCATGTCAAACCGACCAAGAGTTGGAATCGACCCCTTTCAATTACGATGAAATTTGGTCAGAAGTTTTCGTTTTTAATAAAACGAAGTTCTACCAAAGGAAAAAAATTAAAATCTTTTGTTTCGAAAGTTATGCAAGATTCCAAATTTCACAATTTTTAAATCTTTTAAGTTTATTTTTTAAATATCTCGAAAACTATGTTACGAAAAAATCGTTTTAAGTCCGTCTTGAAGAGTCCGTCTACGAAAAAAAAAAATATTCCGAAATTTTTTTTGAAAAATGATGAATTTGGAGAATTTTGAATTTTCCAAAATCGTGAAGATCCAAGTTCAGTATTAAATTTCTTGTTCAATTTTTTAAATATTAAAACTTGTCCTGATCTAAAAAGATCCTGAAAATTTCAGAAAGGTGTTTTTTATTTTTTCAAAAATATGAATTTTTGAATTTAAAAAAATCGTGTAAATCCACGATGAACATTATATTTTAGGTTACATTTTTTTAAATCTTATAATATCTTGTAATGATCTTAAAAGATCTTGAAATTTTCAGGATGGTGTTTTTTTGTTTCAAAAATATAAATTTTTGAGTTCAGGTAAGAAAAAAAATTTTTGTTTACCTCTCCATTAAGTAAAGTTGAGCAATCATGTAGTGTTATAATTTTGAGCAGTAAAAAAAGTAAAAGTAACAGTATTTTGGTAAAAAAAAATTTTCTTTTACCAAAAGTGTATGGGACATTCCACCAATTCGTGACTAAAGTTGTGCCGCGGGGTCTGAATTCTGGATAACAAAATTTTTTATTGAAAAGTACATTACAGAGAGAGCTTCCATGATTTTTTTCAATTTTTTTTGTCCAACCCTTTCGAAGATACAGTAGATCGAAAATTGCAAGATTTGCAATTATTGACTTTAGATATTAAAAATATCAATCCCTTGTAAAATTTCTAAAAATATATTAAATATTGGTTTTTGTGTAGAAAAAGCTCAGCTTTCTGAAAAAAATATTGTCAATTTTCTCCAGTATCAGGAAAACCCCAAAAAATGAGGTCAAAAAGTAAAATACGCTTTTTCGACCAATGTATCATTTTTAATATTTTTTTAAATATTTTTTTCGAAAAGCTGAGACTTTTTTACATAGGAAAGGTATGTTTTGATTTTGGGAATATTTAAAAATAAACCATAGCAAAATAAAGTTGAAACTTTTGTGATGAATTGCCGATAAGTATTGTGCTGCCGTCACGGTCGATACACGAACTATCGAATCAAGTTTGAAAATTTCCGTACATAGCATTATATTCAGCGATTATCTAGTGAATATATATGTTCAAAGTGTGAAGTGGGTAAGAAATTAAAATTATTATACAAAAGCGATATGACAAGGATCAAATCTTTATTATTTGTACTCTTCTTGTCACTGTTGACAGAGAAACATTTCTTACAATAGCAGAACTTTTATCAGCCTTGGCATTGTATGACTGGGCACGTGAGTCATTTAAAAATATTGATTTCACTTTCATTTCAAATGAGAAATACGAAGTACGCGCAGCACAGCTAAAGTCCAGATTTGCTAATGCTGTGGCTGTAAAAAAAGACGCAATCTATGCATTGTATTATCCCTGATGCCGAGAATCATGGTTCTGCTATTGTAAGAAATGTTTCTCTGTCAACAGTGACAAGAAGAGTACAAATAATAAAGATTCGATCCTTGTCATATCGCTTTGTATAATAATTTTAATTTCTCACCCACTTCACACTTTGAACATATATATTCACTACATAATCGCTAAATATAATGCTATGTACAGAAATTTTCAAACTTGATTCGATAGTTCGTGTATCGACCGTGACGGCAGCACAATACTTATCGGCAATTCATTACAAAAGTTTCAACTTTATTTTGCTATGGTTTATTTTTGAATATTCCCAAAATCAAAACATACTTTCCCCATGGAAAAAAGTCTCAGCTTTTCGAAAAAAATATTTTAAAAAATATCAAAAATGATACATTGGTCGAAAAAGCGTATTTTACTTTTTGACCTCATTTTTCGGAGTTTTCCTGATACTGGAGGAAATTGAAAATATTTTTTTCAGAAAGCTGAGCTTTTTTTACATAAAAACCAATATTTAATATATTTTTAGAAATTTTACAAGGGATTGATATTTTTTATATCTAAAGTCAATAATTGCAAATCTTGCAATTTTCGATCTACTGTATCTTCAAAAGGGTTGGACGAAAAAAATTGAAAAAAATCATGGAAGCTCTCTTTGTTATGTACTTTTCAATAAAAATTTTTGTTACCCAGAATTCAGACCCCCCGGCACAACTTTAGTCAAGAATTGGTGGAATGACCCGTATATTTTTTAAACAAAAAAAACACCATCTTGAACATTTCAGGATCTTTTAAAATCAGTACAAGTTATTATATTTAAAAAAAATTGAACCAAAAATGTAATACTGAA
This sequence comes from Alloplasta piceator, assembly GCA_946863875.1. Taxonomy (NCBI): domain Eukaryota; kingdom Metazoa; phylum Arthropoda; class Insecta; order Hymenoptera; family Ichneumonidae; genus Alloplasta; species Alloplasta piceator. Next base: position 2,458,728 of record OX333072.1, read on the forward strand.
CTTGGATGTTCACGATTTTTGAAAATTAAAAATTCTCCAAATTCATCATTTTTCAAATTTTCTTTTCGTAGCCCTAAGTACACACTTTAAGACGAATTCAGAACGATTTTTCGTAACTATAATAGTTTTCGAAATATTTAAAGAATAAAATTGAAAGATTTGAAAAATTGTGAAGTTTTGAATTTTGCATAACTTTCGAAAAAAAAAAATAATTTTTTTCTTTTGTTAGAACTTCGTTTTATTAAAAACGAAAACTTCTGACCAAATTTCTTTGAAATTGAAAGAGGTCGATTCCAACTCTCGGCCAATTTGACATGGAATGACCTACTGGACAATTGGTTGGATCAACTAGACGGTTAGTTGCCACAACTAAGTCGACTAAATAACTAGTTGATCCAACCAACTTCTCTTCTGGCGCTCAGAGCACTAAATGGTTGGTTGGATCAACTAAGTCGTTTTTTCCATGCAGAACCATCCAACGTGAAGGAACCGCGCGACCGGATGTTCACGGTCATCAATATAAAGTTGAAGAGAGGAATTTGCAAAGATTTTTCGTTCGGTTTTTCGTGTATTTCACGAGTACAGAAGGAGAGAAAGGAGAGTGGAGACCGAACCGAGTCTGCAGGTGCCTGCCAATGTGACATAACGGGATCCTGAGCGATCCTGCGAGGAGTCTTAAGGGGTACGGCAGATGCGATGGGAGAAAAAACGTACGAGAGAGTATAGTCAGCCACGGTGTTTCCCATTGCGGATCTTTTTTCACTGTATGTGTAGGTAATGATTTTTTGGGGTGGGGGTGGAGAAGGTTGCCGAGATAGCCTCTCTCTCTCTCTCTCTCTCTCTCTTTCTCTCTCGCTTCGCGAATCAGAAGCCCCCTGTATAAAGGCTGTATCGTAGATCATAGTGGGGGCCGTTTTATTGGAGCGGTCATTGCACTTTTCGGAAGAGACACCGATCGAAAGGATCTTGCCCTCTCCTTATCGGACCTCGTCGTACGATGTACGTTCGATGCGGTACCAATCAATCGCCAATCCATCGCTCGTATCAATGAAATCCTCGACCGCGATGTACTTTTTGGCATTTACAAAATTTCGCCCCAACTGATGACGAATTTGACACTTTGACCATTTTGACGATACTATATGTATTTCACACCATTATACCTCTCATTTGTGCGTCATCCTTTATCAAAACGACCCCGTAGACTGATTAATTTTTTAACCGCGTGCCATAGCAAAATTGCCGTTAATTAAAATTGCTCGTTTCTCTCTTGAGGGAATCTTTGGGAGGCCTAAAGAGACTCTTTTTCAGGAATTTTCTTAGGACAGAAATAAAAAACTCACCATACCGAACTTTTTGGTATAGTTTCAATTATATTTCTAGAGTACAAAATGATTTTTTTAATGCAAAAATATTAATACGTGCATGTTTTATGTGCATATTTGCACAAAGCCTCGTTATTGAAGTCTCTCAGCTGAGGAAAAACTGGATTAGAATTATTTTTTTAATTTTTGACATTAAAGATTTCTTTCCTTTAATTTCATCATTTAATTTTATTATAAATGAAATTAATTTTTTAATGGTAATTTTTTTTTCTTTACTTTTAGGTATTTATATTGAATGAAATGACGGAGCATTAAAATGATTAAAATAAATGAGGACGTCAAATTTTAATTTGCAATTAAATTAAATTGATTAAAATATCAATATATCTTAATTAGGTTTTAAGTGAAATAAATTAATTTATTCAATTTCGACTTGAAATATAGATAAAAATAGAATCTTTTTAAATTGAGACCAAGAAAGAGGTAGATTATTGTTAATAATTAAATTGAAATATAAATTTCCAATGAACAAAATAAAATTGAACCAAAATTTTTAATTTTCATGCTTTCCTTCTGGTCTTACCTATAAAAAACCGTAAAAATGGCAAAATTCTAAATTTTTAACAAGTTTGAAAAAATATATATATTTGGGACATAGGTTTAGCTAATAACAAAAATCGATTTTTTGACCCTAAATCAGGACCCCCCTTAAATAAAAATTCATTAAATTTGCCGATTTGTGTGCCCATAATTTTGCATTTAATTCCAAGGACTCGCAAATCCTGCGTAAAATTATTTCATCAATTAATTATTCAATTATTGTTCAATTATTGAAATAACAATTACTTTCTCATACCTGTAACATTATTTGCATGAATAAAATAATGCTCGATGATGAATAAAGTTGAAAGATTCATCGGCGCATTTGAAAGAAAAAAAATTTGGCCGTTCGCAACAGCGCGGTGTCTCTAGCCTAGATTCTCGGTCGGCGAATATGCCATGCAACGCGCACACGAGCACACACGTATGAACGAAGGTGAATGCGCAAAAGTACCGTAACGCTATTTTTCCGTGCAAAAATGGCGCATAACGTTCAACGATTCCGCGATACAGCCGTCAGGACAAGCGGTTAAGTATTACGCGCTACCGTAATGATGACCGTAGATTTGTGACGATTTCGCGCGTTATATACAACATAATGCACTCTTCGATATAAGCGGATATTTTGCGGATTTTTTAAATAGCGGATTTTTTCAAATATCAATTTTTCATCTTTATCTTATCCCTCAGAGGGATGATGCAAAGCAAATTGTAATTGCAAACATCTTTTCTATTTTTATAAATTCATCTATTGACCGAATACAAAAATGCCCACCATTAAATAATAGATTTAATAAAATTCCTATTATTTTTAATAATTGAAAAAAAAAAATTACTTCATGATCTATAATTGATCTTCAAGATGCCTATAATAATTTTATTAATTATTAGTATTATTATCTTTCATTTTATATAATAGTCCCGATAATTTGAAAAAAAGATTCTCCGTTCATCGACGCCGAGAAAAAAGGAATGAATTTGTAGTGCTGCGGATTGCCGCCGTAATTTGATTTTGAGTCGAGTACGAGAGATTTATTTTTGTCCGTAAAGAACATTTTCTCCATGGATCTATGATTGTTCGGTGCCACCGGTTGCGATATTAGCCTCGCAAAGTATTACGCGCGGTACAATAACCCTGTTCGTACTCATCTACCGGGTGGCCGTGTAAAAACGAACCACCTCTGATGTGTATGCATGAGCGATATACCCAAGGCGCCAATCAGCGCGAGAAAAGGAAACGCAATCTTCTTGCGAGAATATATATTTTTGTCAATCGTTCGTTTCAATGCTTTCGGATTTCGTGAAATTTTCAAATTTACAAAGTACACTGAGAAAACAGTTTATTTGTAGTAAAAAAATATATTTAGTTGGCACATTTACTTAAATATTCCTTAACTGTTACAATATTTGTTAGTGGTTAAGAAATCTTTTATTTGTGTCAAAATAATATATTAACTGTTAATTCTCTCTTCGGATTTAATTTAGAATTCGTTATTACGGATTTAATTTAGAATTTCCTCTTAGGATTTAATTTAGAATTCGCTATCAAGGATTTAATTTAGAATTCCCTCTTAGGATTTAATTTGAAATTCGCTATTGAGGATTCAATATAGAACTCTCTCTTAAGATTTAATTTAGAATTCTCTCTTAGGATTTAATTTAGAATTCGCTCTTTAGGATTTAATTTAGAATTCTCCCTTAGGGTTTAATTTAGAACTCACTGTTAAGGATATAATTTAGAACTCTTTATTAGGATTTAATTTCGAATTTGCGCTTTAGAATTTAATTTCGAATTTGCGCTTTAGAATTTAATTTCGAATTTGCGCTTTAGAATTTAACTTAGAATTCTCTCTTAGGATTTAATTTAGAATTCTCTCTTAGGATTTAATTTAGAATTCTCTCTTAGGATTTGATTTAGAATTCGCTCTTTAGGATTTAATTTAGAATTCTCTTTTAGGATTTGATTTAAAATTCGCTCTTTAAGATTTAATTTAGAATTCGCTCTTTAGGATTCAATTTAGAACTCTCTATTAGGATTTAATTTAGAATTCGCAATTATGGATTTAATTTAGAATTCCCTCTTTAGGATTTGAAATAGAATTCTCTCTTAGGATTTAATTTAGAATTCGCTCTTTAGGATTTAATTTAGAATTCGCTCTTTAGGATTTAATTTAGAATTCTCTCGTAGGATTTAATTTAACATTCGTTAAAAAATATTTATTTAATTTATTAACTGTTAGTAAATAATTGATTTCGCCATATTCAACTTTACATTTATTAACAGTTAACAAACCCTAATTGTTTTCTCAACGTGTGTTGAGAAACGGTACAAGGTCGGTATTTTAATACATCAAAATCTTGAGGAAATTATTTTTCTCGCAATTTACCAACATTTTTCAAACTTGGCCAAAAATGTTGTGCATCTCAAATGGCTGAACGTTGTCATCCGACGAGCAACTCGATGAGCGTGTCGAGTATTACGCGCGCCAAGAATCGTAGGTCAATCTATAGAGTGTCGAGAAAATTCGCAACGAGAAATTGCGAGTTTCTCTCTCTCTCTTTCTCTCTCTCTCTCTCTGGCTCCTCTGGCTGGAGCCTCGGAGGAGAGTGGAGCACGAGAGCCGCCGGTCGCGCCGATATAGCGCTGGTGGCGAAGCGCAGGAACAGAGAGTAGTCCCGATCGGTTTATATATATATATGTATATAGGTACGTATATAAGTGGCCGAGAGCTCGCCGAGTCAACGACCGTTCTACATTGACGCGTTGCGCGCCGTGCCGAGTGCCGGCGTTGCCGCGGCCGCCGCCGCTACCAACATTCGAGTAAAGTCACGGCCAACCGTCAGCCGTGAGATTCCCTCTCTCTCTCTCTTGTCCTCTTCTCGTCTTTCACGTCTTCCGCAGCCTTGCCCTCTCGCACACCTTCCATGTGCACGTTTCTCTCTCGCTTGGCTCGCTTTTCCGTCCAGGCATTCGCCGAGTAACGGCTACAAACCGACTCAAAGTATCAAAATTTCATTTGAAAAAACAACGATTTATCGGAGTGATTATAATTTTATTGAAAATAATAACGTCAATTGGAATGAATGCAGCTGGTTGGAATAATTGTAATTTGGTCGGAAAAATTTATAATTCTTCGATTTTTCCCTGATTGGAAAAAAAATTACTATTGGGAATTACTCGAATCGGCGTTATAATGATTGTGCGAGTAATAATAATTTTTACAGGCCAGCTTTTTCGGAATCGGGGGTAGTCCATATTGCCTCAATTTACTCTATCTATATTTTTGTCAAAGGTTGTGCACGGTTTTTCTGATTCTATGTAGAAAAGCCCGAGCCCGGGATAAGTCTAATGTTTCTTATATACGTGTAAGGTGAAAGGGCGACCTGTGTATGTGTGTGTGTGTGTGTGTGCTCGGCTGTGCTGTGGCATTGACATTCAAGCCCGAGAGACTCGAATGCGGAAGTTACGAGCCTACGGGATTATTCAATCTCTTTTGCAATCCACAATCCACTCTATTGTAGTAATAACAAAGATGCAGATGTCAGGGCGAAAAAGAAGAATTATTAAAATTCGGAGAGTTTATCTTCTTTTTAAATACGTATGTCTTATAAATATGTATGTGGGGCAAAAATAATTCCACGAATCATTGCAGGAGAAATAAAAGAGGACAGAGAAAGAGAGAGAGAGAGAGAGAGAGAGAGAGGGAGAGGGAGATGGGTCAAACTTTAAAATTACTCAAAAAGTCTTGGAGAAAAATATTGTCAACTAGAATGATCCATAAACTGTCTTTTCATGTAGTGAAAAATGGTTCAACTTAAATATGGTAAACAGAGTCGAATATAGCGGAACATTTTTTTTTAACCCTTTATCACCTCGAAAAAATTACTTTCACACCTTGAAAAAATTACGTTAAAGTCATTGTGGGGTGAAATTCACCTCAATCATTTTGCAATGTGATAAATTATTGAAAAATTTAAAAAAAATTACTGCAATGTACAGTGCTGTTAATTAATGCCTGCAAATCTTTGAAAGAATCTTGGAAAGAATCTAAGATTCTTTTCAAGATTCTAAGATTCCTTTCAAGATTCTAAGATTCTTTTCAAGATTCTGAGATTCCTTTCAAGATTCTAAGATTCTTTGAAGAGAATCTTGAAGAGAATCTTGAAGAGAATCTTGAAGAGAATCTTGAAGAGAATGTTGAAGAGAATCTTGAAGAGAATCTTGAAGAGAATCTTGAAGAGAATCTTGAAGAGAATGTTGAAGAGAATCTTGAAGGGAATCTTGAAGAGAATCTTGAAGAAAATCTTGAAGAGAATCTTGAAGAGAAACTTGAAGAGAATCTTGAAGAGAATCTTGAAGAGAATCTTGAAGAGAATCTTGAAGACAATCTTGGAGAGAATCTTGAAGAGAATCTTGAAGAGAATCTTGAAGAGAATCTTGAAGAGAATCTTGAAGAGAATCTTGAAGAGAATCTTGAAGAGAATCTTGAAGGGAATCTTGAAGAGAATCTTGAAGAAAATCTTGAAGAGAATCTTGAAGAGAAACTTGAAGAGAATCTTGAAGAGAATCTTGAAGAGAATCTTGAAGAGAATCTTGAAGAGAATCTTGAAGAGAATCTTGAAAAGAATCTTGAAGAGAATCTTGAAGAGAATCTTGAAGAGAATCTTGAAGAAAATCTTGAAGAGAATCTTGAAGAGAATCTTGCAGAGAATCTTGAAGAGAATCTTGAAGAGAATCTTGAAGAGAATCTTAGAATCTTGAAGAGAATCTTAGAATCTTGAGAAAATTATTTTCAAGTTTCTTTCAAAGATTTGCAGGCATTAATGAACTGCACTGTACTTTAAACTCTTTTCTACACGACCATACCGATTATTTTCGAAAAGTGTGATTTTAAATATGCAAAAAAAATTTCACATTTTCCCGAATTTCATGGAAGGTATTCCATGTCAAAAAACGGTTGTGGTATATTTTATTCGGTGTGACTATCAAGGTTTAATCAATTTAAATGGAACATCAGAATCTCGGATGATGGAAAATTTATGATACTGAAGTTCGCATCGTTTAAATGCACCGAAAATAGTTTATTCTTGAATAAAATTTATTCTGTCTAAAAATGTTAAAAGATTATAGAAAATTATAGAGAACTTTAAATGCTAAACGAACGAGCAATTAAAGCGTAAATATCAATAAAAATGAATTGAAAAAAAAAATTTCTTGCATTACAACGATGCAAACTTCATCGCGTCATGAAAATTTAGCGTCGATTACGAATATATGCCGCATCAAAAAATTCAATCGATCAATCTCCATTCGATTATGATAAAATAATGAAAATTTTTTTCATATCATTAATCAGAAATCATCTAATAAATTTTCTCTCATCAATTTTTTCATAAATTTATTCGCATTTTCGATTCAATACAATCAATTCATTTTCAATTCAATTCGATCAATTTTTCAAATATCGCGGTTCAATTATTTTCTTGAAAATTTTTACACCAGAATCAATTCTCTCGCTGAGCATTCGCAATTTATCGATCAACCACTTGCACCGAACGTTCGAGTTTCTATTCGTTCCACTTTTGCGCGCTGAAACGTCCATCTTTGAATTTTCGCGCTCGCGACAATCGGCGGCGGCTCACGCTCGTGTTTCTTGGCCGCGGTGAGCGCAACGATGCCGCCGCGTGCCGCTTTTCAACAAAGTGTGCTATTACAAAATGGGTTATGCAGCTAGTGCTTGTGATCCAAGTTCAAAGACCTCGCGCGAGCCTTTCTCATAGCCCGAGTGAGATATACCCGAGAGGCCACACTCGTTGCGCCAGCTAGCGAAATTATAATATACACCGTTGAGAGAGCGTGAGCTTTGCACGCTTTGCGCGCTCAACGTCATCGCACACCTTTATACTCACGTTGAAGACAAATATATTTATAGACGAACAAAAGAGAGTTCGCCATTCATATTAATTTCGATACAATTTTGTTCCATTCCTTGCCCCGGAATTGTTTCCAAGTTTGTGCGATAATTTTGACTTGGAAATTTTTAGGAGGCCGATTTTTGAACCAAAACTTCAAAAAAGGTCTCGAACGTTTTTTTATGCCATTTTGCCGGAAGTCAATGTAGACTAATTTAACAAGCGGCATTTTAAAATGGAAGAATTCGGCTTCACTCCCTGAATTTTTAATGATTTTTACTATTTGTTCTTCGATTTGGACTCCATTTTGAAAACAACTGTTTTTCGCCTTTTTTCCCTCTCTTCATGTGCACCCATCTTCTGAGAAATTTTTTTTAATTCATTTTTACGATTGGATTCATAAAGGAAAAAAGTTTGAGCTTCTATTTCCTTTTTTTAAAAACTTTAAGCGATTTTTTTTCTCAAAGTTATTCTGGTTTTTGTGAAAAAAGAGGAAATTTGGAAAATCCCGTATGACACGAAAACAAAGAAGATTCATGAAAAACTTCAGGCTAGCAAAAAGTTGCGTCTGTTTTTGTAGAGTTCAGACGAATTTTTTCAAATTTTTTTTCGAAATTTTTTTTTTTTCAATATTTTCTGGGTCGGAACTCAGATAATTCAATTACCATAACTCGAGAACTATGGTATTATTAATAAAATTTCAAAAAAGAAAAATACTTTATTTCACCATTTCCAACACATTGACATTTTTTCCAAATTTTTTTTCCAGCCTCAACATGAGAAAAAACAATTTTGGATAAAAAAATCTGAAAAAATTCCTCTCAACTCCACAAAAACGGACGCAACTTTTCTTTATCTTGAAGTTTTTCATGAATCCTCTTTGTTTTCATGTTATACGGGATTTTTTAAATTTCCACTTTATTCACAAAAAAACAGAATAACTTTGAAAAAAAAACCGCTCAAAGTTTAAAAAAAAAAGAATCTGAAGCTCAAACTTTCCCCTTTGTGAAACCAAAAGTAAAAATGTAGTTAAAAAAATTCCTCTAGAAGTAAAAATGACTGTATAATATTGTATAATAATAACAAAATTGTATAATAATTATCCAAATTGTAAAAATAATTTAAAAAACAGGAAAAGAAGCCGAATTCTTCCCCTTTAAAATAATATTGTGTAATAAATATAATTGAATAATAATTATCCAAATTGTAAAAATAATTTAAAAACAGAAAGTGAAGCCAAATTCTTCCCTTTTAAGGATTTTGAGTCCCTATGAAATCTTTTAATGTTAATTGTTCAATAAATAGCTTCTTAATCGTCGTGAAATGTTTACACGACCTCCTGAATACTTTATGTAAAAACATATTAAATTTTCCGAATTCCATCATCATTACTTCAACCTCCTTAAGGGTTAAAATGAAAAATGATGAGAAAATTCTGAAAATTTGGTATGTTTTTGTACGAAGTATTTAAGAGGTCGTGTAAAAATTTCACGACGATTAAGAAGCTCGTTATTGAAATATTAACATTTTGTTAAGAACAATTCTTTAAACAAAACAAAAAAATATTTATCAATAAACTTCGTTTTGTTTCCGTTGCTTTCGATAAAGTGTAGATATTAAAAAATTGAGAGGTCAAAAAATAAACTCATCGCAAAGTTACATCAGTTTCCATAAGACTACATTTAATTTAATTTAATTTGTTAATGTTAATTGTTCGATAACGAGCTTCCTAATCGTCGTGAAATTTTTACACGACCCCTTAAATAATTCATTCAAAAACATACCAAATTTTCAGAATTTTCTCATCATTTGCGATTTGGGACTCAACATCCTTAAAATGCCGTTTGTTAAATTAGTCTACGTTGACGTCCGGCGAAATGGCATAAAAAAACGTTCTAGACTTTTTTTGAAGTTCTGTCCGGAAACTTTTCGCCGGTAGTGTACATATACCGGGTGTCCCATTTTAATCTTACAGTTGATTTATTTCGAAAAATATTGCTCCGATCAAAAATTGAGTGGGATGAAACTTTTAGGGTCCAGAGGGGGACGTTTAAAAAATTTTTTGTTTTGGTCCAAAATTAAAAATGGCGGCGTTAAGATGGCTGACATGTTTTTTTAAAATGGAAACATGATTTTTTTTTTCACCAAAATTTTTTTCAGATTAAATCTAACATCTTTTGTGGGAACATTTTTTTGATACAGCCCATAATAGAGGGTGTCCCATCTTAATCTTACAGCTGAATTATCTTAAAAAATACTGCTCCGATAAAAAATTGAGTGGGATGAAACTTTTAGGGTTCCGAGGGGGACGCTCAAAAATTTTTTTTGTTTTGGTCCAAAATTCAAAATGGCGCTGTTAAGATGGCTGACATGTTTTTTTTAATGGAAACATGATTTTTTTTTTACCAAAAAATTTTTCAGATCAAATCTAACATCTTTTGTAGGAATATTTTTTTTATAGCCCAGATATTTTAGACTAGATCACCATTTTTGACTATTTTAGCGTTATGCAGCATAATGACGAAGCCGAGGAGGTCTTCTAAATCCTCCTCGTGAGTGTTTTCTGAAATCTTCTTAAGGGTGTTCGAAGATTCCACCATTTCACCATTCCACCATTCCACCATCATGGTTATCCCGGATAATACTAAAATAGTAAAAAATGGTGATCTCTTATGGACTCAATAAAAAAAATGTTCCAACAAAAGTTGTTAGTTTTGACTTAACACATTTTTTGGTGAAAAAAAAATCATGTTTTCATTGTTTGAAAAACCTTTCGGTCATCTTAACACCGCCCCCTTAAATTTTGGACCAGAACAAAAATTTTTTTTGAACGTCCCCTTCTGAACCCTAAAAGTTTCATCCCACTCAATTTTTTATCGGAGCAGAATTTTTCAAGATAATTCAGCTGTAAGATTAAAATGGGACACCCTCTATTATGGGCTGTATCAAAAAAATGTTACTGCAAAAGATGTTAGATTTAATCTGAAACAAATTTTGGTGAAAAAAAAAATCATGTTTCCATTTAAAAAAAACATGTCAGCCATCTTAACGCCACCATTTTAAATTTTGGACCAAAACAAAAAAAAAATCACTCACTCGCACCAATATCAACGGTATACGTGCATGCGTAGATGGTCAATTAATCCCCACCACGATGGGTCAAGCAGTCTGGCAAAACGCAAAACGCGTCGATGTTCTTCCACTCGAAGACGATAATCGACGACTATCCTCCGTAAGGCGATTCCCCGATGAAAGCGGCCGCACGTACGATGCGCCGTTGACCGAGACTACTGACTTCGGTTCCACCCCCATTTGCCGTTTGTATGCCATTTCAGAGGGCGCCATACGCGCTCCAACCTTCCATATCTAACGTGTACGCGTTTCCACTTGTACTTTTGCGAGCTGCACTTAAGGGGAGGCGAAAGTCTCTCTCGCTCTCAAACGACCCCTATAGGCTGTCTCCTTCGCGCTCACAAGAGCGGAAAAGCGAGGGAAAGGGTGTTTAGCCTCGCGTTAAGTAGATATAAACGATGGGTCTGATAAGTCTCCACTTCTTGGAACCTCGCCACTTTCGGGGCATCGAAAAATAGACCCAAACGCCGAATTTATATCCCCTGTAACGGATTACGAGGAATTGTCTTCATTTTTTCCTCGATACATTGTTCCCCGGTTTTTTCCAAATTTTTATCGACTCCAAAGTACAATTGAAAATAATCCATCGTTTTGTGAGAGAAAAAAATTATTTTATTCTGCCGCGTCGATCGTACGAATGAGTAGCAGAGTTGTGAAAATAGTAATGTAAAAGTAATGCATTACCCATTACTTTAAATAATGTGTATTGGACAAGTATTCCATTACAATTAAAAAAAGTAATGTGTAATGGACGCATGTCCCTTTACAAATAAAAAAAAGTAATGTGTAATGAATGCATGTGTCCAGTACGAATAAAAAAAGTAATGTGTAATGGATGCGTGTTCCATTACAAATTAAAAAAGTAATGTGTAATGAATGCACGTTCCATTACAAATTACAATTTTCTAGAAAAGTAATTTGCATTGGAGAATATTCCATTACAAATAGAAAAATTGCCGTGCTCGTATTAGAAACTTGCACATTGCTGTCTCATTATTTTATTTCGCTCACTAAAAGTTCATCCACAATTATCACAAATGATCCATAAAGTTAAGCGAAAAGAACATTCACATTATTTAGGGGTTCAATATAGCCACAAATTTTGTATCAGTAGTATAATTTTGATTAGATTGATGCTTATAATTGCGGCTAACAGCGTGTAAAAGCCAGTTCAATACAAAGTTGGATAATTTTTGGGGTTGAGTACATTTTCGTACTTCATATTTAACGATGAACTGTCTGTTTTTTTGTTTCCACTTTTTAACTTTATGGATCATTTGTGATAATTGTGGATGAACTTTTAGTGAGCGAAATAAAATAATGAGACAGCAATGTGCAAGTTTCTAATACGAGCACGGTAATTTTTTTATTTGTAATGGAATATTTTCCACTGCAAATTACTTTTTTTCAAAATTCTAATTTGTAATTGAACGTGCATACATTACACATTACTTTTTTATTCGTAATGAAACACGCATCCATTACACATTACTTTTTTTTATTTGTAATGGCACATGCATCCATTCTACATTACTTTTTAATTTGTAATCGGCCATGCATCGATTACACATTACTTTTTTTATTTGTGATGGAACATGCATATATTACACATCACTTTTTGTATGTGTAATGGGACATGCATGCATTACACATTACTTTTTTTTATTGTAATGGAACAGGCATCCATTACACATAACTTTTTTTTATTTGTAATGGCACATGCATCCATTCCACATTACTTTTTAATTTGTCATGGGACATGCATCGATTACACATTACTTTTTTTATTTGTAATGGAACATGCATATATTACACATTACTTTTTTTTAATTGTAATGGAACCCGCATCCATTACACATTACTTTTTTTTTATTGTAATGGAACAGGCATCCATTACACATAACTTTTTTTTATTTGTAATGGCACATGCATCCATTCCACATTACTTTTTAATTTGTAATGGGACATGCATCGATTACACATTTCTTTTTTTATTTGTAATGGAACATGCATATATTACACATTACTTTTTTTTAATTGTAATGGAACCCGCATCCATTACACATTACTTTTTGTATTTGAAATGGGACATGCATCCATTACACATTACTTTTTTTAAATTGTAATGAAACAGGCATCCATTCCACATTACTTTTTAATTTGTAATGGGACATGCATCGATTACACATTACTTTTTTTATTTGTAATGGAACATGCATATATTACACATTACTTTTTGTATTTGTAATGGGACATGCATCCATTACACATTACTTTTTTTAAATTGTAATGAAACAGGCATCCATTACACATTACTTTTTTTTTTTTGTAATGGCACATGCATCCATTACACATTACTTTTTTATTTGTAACGGCACACGCATTCATTACACATTACTTTTGTATTTTGTAATGGTACACATATCCATTTCACAATATGCAGCGTAATGGGTAATAAATACAGTAATGCATTATCAAAGTAATGCATTATTTACAACTCTGATGAGTAGTAACGGGTCGTAGAAGCCGACGTCTGACCAGTGCGAGGCTTCGACTACTGAAATACGCGTCGTTTCGAGATTCGCTGATATTCCGGTGTAAGACGGAGAGAACTTTTTTAATATTTTTTATTTATAATTTTTTCAACATTGAAATGACCACAGCAACATCGTGTTAAAAAATAGATTACGGGAACGGCGACGTTCTTCAACTTTTTTTTTCAAATTCCACCTAGTCTTTCTTGAATCAAAAGTTTTGCGGATAAAAAAAAATAATCACAAGGAAGTAACGTACACATGCCAATTTGCACTCAGTTGTTCGCTTCATTCTTCTTTCAATTTCAGTTTTTCAATGTTCAAAAACATTTTTTATTTAATATTGGAATTTTATTAAATCCAGACATTTTTTCAAATTTAATATCCCAACTGTTATTAAGATGTATAATATTTTTTCAAAACTAAATTTATCGAAGCCGACAGCTACAAAATAACCAAAGTTGGAACGTTTAGGAGCATTTTTTTTCGAAATTTGAATATTTTTGAAAAACGAAAATCCTCGTGTGATTCTTTTCAAATTCAAATTCAACGCAAAATTTTACGCCAATTAGTTCAAAGTAACTGAAAAAACTCGAAATTTATGTTTTTCCGTTAGCAAAGCTTCGTTCAAACTGAAGCAGAATAATTATCAATCGAGGTGAACGTTTGCAGAAAGCGTTTCGAGAGTGCTGACCAACTTTTTCACGGGATTATTTGA